>VZSF01003022.1:9623-152579 GCA_013398295.1 Chionis minor
GCGAACCCCCCCTCCCCAGCCCCACATGGCATGGGGAGGACCGTGCCCGCATCTTTCCCGGAGCTCCTCTGTGAGCTGCCTTTTTTCTTTTTTTCGGGTGTGTGTGTGTGTGTTTCCTTCAATACCCCCACCCCCGCTTTTTTGGCTCCCATCCCCTGAGTTTTCCCCTCGGGCGGCTGCCGGGGGATGGGGTCTTCCCGTCTCCATGGAAATCAGCCCGGGCAGCGGTCGTTATTCCCGCCTGCAAGTCAGCAAATCGATCCCTTTCCCCCCCCAGCACCCACTCGCGCCGGGACCACGGAGCCCACCGGCTCCGGGGACGCTTGCCCGGCAGCGTCCCCTGGTAGCCACCCCCCGTGAACCCCTTAATGAAGTGCCCGGCGCAAGGAAGAAGGGTGGGGGGTGAGGGGGAGGGGGGTGGTGGGAAACCCTGAAATATTTCAGCATATTGAAAATATTAATGTAATGGGCTATAGTTATTAACAACTTATAAAGGCTTAAATCAATATAAATTAATTTAATTATGATTTTTAATTGCATTATGCATGATCAATTTGAAACACTACATTAAAGATAATTAGAGCAGGGTGCCAGTCACTAATCACTTCCCTAATAGCTTAATGAAAAGGAATGTCATGTATTACCTATGGGGTGGGCCCACGAAATTCTACAAATGCTTGTTTTCCAACAGAAAATAACTGTACCTTTTAATAGATGTTTTAATGACTTTATTGTAAACACAAACCAGATTTGGACTTTTTCCATGACCTTGCTTAAATTTTATTGGTGTTGATTGAAGTGCTGGTGTATTATCAGCCCATCTATTGATGACCTGAAGGAAGGCTAACTTTTATGTAAAAGTATCATGCTGTCCTTAGAAGGCAGTGCCAAGAGGTCACAGTAGATGGAGGTCCTAGCTTAGCATAATGGGTTTAACATTTCCATGACATCATCAGGGAATCTGAAAAGGAGTCTAAGGATAATCAGAGTGGTCATTCAGAAGCAGAGTAAATATTTTATGAGGGTATATAGAAGCCAGGAAAGAAGGTGGTCAGAAAGGTGAATCTCTACTTCTTCATGCTCTGTGAAGAAGGTTTTTCACTTGGTACCAATTTTGATTGAAAACTCGCATATTGTTAATACAAAAAAAGGCAGAGCGTGACCCGTGGAGGGGTGAAGCCCAATTTGTTTTTAGCAGCCATCTAAATATGTTTGTATTCGTTGTTGCCCTTATGGGTTACAGATTATTTCTCTCTTACTTTTCTGATGTAAATACATCCTTACTTGATTCTTCGTTTGCACTGCACATTGTTGCTTACTCAGGGATCTGTTCCTACTTTAATAACCAAAGTTCATTTGTTGTTAAAATTAAAAGCAACCGACATAAATGAGTGCCTTGTAAATGGTTGGCACAAGGCAGATTAGTTGAAAATGCTTTTCTCATCATTAGTTTTATTTTCATATCTTTCCCTAATAACCGAAGCAGTACTTGCAGCGCACACATTGGTTAGACTCATTATATAACTCACAGTTTTCAGAGTAGTGTGTAATTAGGGACACTGAGATTTGAGGAGAAGAGTAAAGAACAGTAGCATATAATACCCACATTTGTCACAGCAAGACCTGTTTGAAGAATTTTCTTTCTTTTAAGGCCTGATTCAGACCAAGAAGCTTTGGTACTCCTGAGGACAACACTATCTGAATAAAAAGGAGTGAAGAATAGAGCCTAAATGTCACTGATGAAGTACAGCCCTTTAAGTCTAAGTTATTAGAAATATATGTATTTTAGTACTGAACTATGGGGGTAGATGATCCGGTGGATGGAATGATTCCAGGGATACGCAGTTGTTCTTTTTTTAAAAGATTCCTGTTTAAAAGTGCACAGTAGAACAGGTTTCCCGACACCCCACCCCCCCCCGCTATGTCCTGCAGAGAGAAGGTAGAAGCAGAAATAAGCTTACTTTGCACCACTATTTTTAAGTATTCCAGTGAAGTGGGACAAATTGCAGTATGAACCTGGTCATTCCCTCTGTTGTTCACAGCTTGAAATGATGTGGCCTCATACTGCCAAGATCCAGTGACAAGACCTGAAAGCAATTCATGGCAAGGTTTTAAAAAGGGCAGTTACTCCAATCTCGGGCTTGCTGTTTTCCTTTAAAAAAATCCTCCACAGAAGCCCTCAGCTCCTGCAAGGAAAGTTCTGATATATTGGAATGGCAATAAATATATATGGAGTCTAACACCTTGAACTAAGATGGGATATCAACACAGCCTAACATATCCAGGTGACAAATGCCTTATAAATGCCAGTGGAGACAAGTTCTTGTGGCTCCTATGTCACTTCAGCTATGGGAGCTATTCCAGCTGCTGGGACTTTCCCGCTATGTTGGTCCATTATCCCACCCTGACCTCTGCCCTAAATGAAACGATTTCCACGACTATTGTTCAGTCTCTTGTCAGGAGCAAGGATTCCCCCGGCAAGACTCTTCCATAGCCAAAGAGCTCACAAGGAGAAAAATAGCCCACTGGATTTCATAGATGGGATCAAGGATCGAAGTCTCTATGTAAAATTATTTTGTGAGACGTTTTAATTTTCTCTACCATGGATAAATATCATGCCAGCCTATGTTTTTCAATCTGCACTGGAACTGGGGAAGTCTTATCTACAAAAAGGTGCAAGTGAGGTACTAGCTAATACAACTGCTTTTGAAAATATTGATTTTCCTTAGCTTTTTTTTTTTTTTTTTAAGTACAAGCACAAAGAAAATCCTTGCTTGTGCAGGTGACCCTTGGTTACAAAAGCCTCACCTATACACTGTTTGAGCGGTTAGATTGAGAACCACATGGAGTCTATGTTTTATGCTGTTCTTTCATACAGCAATTGATTTCAGATAGCACTGTGAACCAAGGATGGAGCAGGAGGGCTGTTTATATGCCAGGGAAAGCAATGAAAATGGTTACGTGAGCTACAGTGACAACTGAAGCATATAGCTTCATAGCTGTGGAACCATCCTGTGCTCCTGTCTCTAAATCCAGTAGCTAATAAAACAAACACCTTCATGGTTCAAATGCATCTTTCCATCCTACGGGGAGCCTCTGAATGAGTGGCATCTTCGCAATCATGGCCATTCACCAGGAATTTGCGAAAATTTTTGCCGAAGTGTTTTGTTGAATATAAAAGTGATTTTTCTCCTCACCTAAAATTAAATGAAAGGAAAATTTTAAGTCTTTGAAACAGTTTATTTTAAAAAAATATTCAAATTTACATTTGCTGCCTGATATCTCAAGGCTTCCCCTTTTCTGACTGATGGATTTTTGTGCCAGCCGCTGACAGCTGCAGGCAAATGTGCTAGCAGAAACTTTAATAAAGTCTTTGATTTTTAAAGCTGCAGAATTAATCCGGCATCTTTGGTTCTCATTAACAGAAATAAGTCCATTTTGATCAGTGGCTCATTTTAGGGCTATGCAGGTAGGCTAATTGTGTCTGACCACGTTGTCATCATGATCTTGTTGGTGAGCTGCCATGCTCGGTGTGAATATGTTGGGTTGCAATGCTATATGTTTTTTTTAAACTGAACAGCTCAAAGGCTGCTCCACAAGATCAGTTAATTGGACAGTGGTTATCATGGTTTTTTGAAAATGCACAGGGTTGTGCTAGAGAAGTTTTTAAGTAACATGAAGCAAGGAAAGGTCTTTTCAGCAACCATGGGAGACTGAAGAGGATGATGCTCTTAGCATGTAATTAAATATTAATAGTAGGGAGAGGTTGGACTTATTTTTATTCTCTAAAACATTGTTAATAGGTCTCAGTCTGGCATTGAAAACATTAGGCACATTGATCTGTGTCTCACCTTTTTAACCCTGTTTGCATGTTTAAGTAAACACATCTTAAGGTCTTTTGTGCTCGTGACTGGTGACAAAAACAATCTGTACGTTAAATCAGTGCCGGGCTCAGGAGAGGAGCATATTCTGGTTCAAATTCATCCCATTGCAAACTGAGTAAAGCATGATAACCAGTAACTATTCTGTCTGTATTTGAACCGCATATTTTTTGGTTGCCCAAAACAAAGGGTAAGAATGTGGAGTTTATACATATCCACAAAAAATATAGAAAGATTAAAAAAATAAATTGGATTAGGAAACAGATGAATATAATGACCTTCCTTACTCTCAATCATATGCTGCCAGCTAAGTGTTTGAGTCTGAAAAATTGCACTAATGAAGCTATTTGAAGGCTTTTGTGGACAACTGCTTCCTCTTTGAAGATTAAATGAATGATGTTGATGTGATTAATCTTAGTACAGGGAGTGATGAAGCAGCCAGAAAATACCTTGGTGATTTTCATAATTAAACTGAATCAACATTTCAAAGAAATGCCAGTGTTATCACTTGTATATTAGAATTACATTCATTAGACAGAAGAAACAAATAATTTGAGCAAACAAGATTTTCCTTTTGGTGTACTGAGACTTCTGTCATGTCTCAGAGTATCTTACTATAAATCATCATTACTGTTTAATTTTATCCTTGCTTTTCGAGTTACTTGTTTTCTATTTATTTTTTCTTAACGTTCCTAATGATTCACAGCTACTTGCTTCCTGATTACTTATTTCAGTATTAAACAGCCTTTCCCAGTTTTCCCGTTAATATTGCCTCCCCAGTATAGGATTTCAAGTCATTGACACTGAAAAATGATGTGAATAGTTGCTGGTTTATGTGGATAATGGAGTCAGGCATTCCAACAATCTCTAGCTTTACAAGGCCTTATGTATAATGGCTATAGAATATATGAGAGACAGGAGTGACAACAGTCTCTGCATAAGACTGAGAATACAAATAGTTATTCACAGACATCTGTGGAAATAACAGTTTGGGTCAGATTCTGAGTGTTTAACTTATTCGCTGAGAGTTTTACAGGTTTTGGTAGGACGGCCCAAAGTAACAGCCCTTAGCAGCTGCTGAAGTGGCAGAATCTGTATTCACATAATTGAGCAACCCTGAGTGGTCTTTATATAGTGCATATATGAAATATTTGAATAATATATGTGCACTATTTTGTAACATAAGGAACTTAAAGTATTAAATATGTTTCCCAGCGTACATGGCTAAAGACATAGATGGACACACATAAGCACATTTATACTCATAGGCAGCAAACTTGCTAACCTGCCAAAAGGTTTTGGTAGGGTTTAAATGATGAACGTCATAAAAATATAGTCTTTGCTTCTTTAATGCAAAAGCGAAGGTGTAGGGTTAACGATTGTTGTATCAATACACATTCACTGTATTACTCTTTCTATCACCACTTCCGATTATTTGAAAGGTTTCTCTGTGACTTCTGGTAACCCTGATATTTACAGTGTACTTCTAGTCATTGCACAATCTTTCCTTTCACAGTTGCTTAACAGAAAAAAAGAAATGACTTATTTGGTGTAGTGGATAAAAATCTAGCTTTTCACCTTGAGGACCTCAATTTTATTTAATTCCATAATCTGAAGTGAAATGAGCTTGGTGGTCTGCACACAATCTCTAATGGTCAATAATCAACCCCACTAAGCTGAAGTTTTGCTCCATATTCAGTTTAAAAGCAGCACATGGACCTGGAACGCCCACTGATCCCAAGGAAAAGATTTCTGTGATACTGCCTAGATATGATATAAAGAAAACATCCCGCTCACCCTCTCTGACTTTCAGTCCCTTCACCTAACCTTGTCTTTCCACATAGATTACTCCATTTACCTCAGCTCATTCTTCCTATCCCCCCTCTCATTTCTTTATAGAGGAAACACTGTATTTGCTGTCACACCATATATCCTCTTGTCTGTATCTTTTACTGTTCCTTTTTATCCTGTGTTGTGTCCCTTAGGTTGGGCACTACTCTGCACAGTGCTTTGTATAGGACTCAGTAAATGTTTCTTACTATCAGAATAAATTTGATTACCACCTCTACTAAGGCATCTGCGGGTGAGACACCCCAAGGTACATGCTGTAATTAATGGTCCAAATGTGAATCCGATGGAATTCATGTATTGACTGATTTCATATGCACATCTGTCATGCTGGGTGGCAGCTCCATATTTATCAGTCAGCACAGAGTGAACCTTGTGACCAAAGAAAATTTGCCCAGGGAAGTGGTGGAATTGCCATCCCTGGAGGCATTTAAAAGATGGGTAGATGCAGTGCTGAGGGACATGGCTTAGTGTTGGCTTTGGCAGTGTTAGGTTGATGGAGAACTTGATGATCTTAATGGTCCCTTCCAACCTAAGTGATTCTATGATTCTATGAAAATGGTTAATGAGCTGTACATTCATCTCACCTACATTTGACAGTAAAAGAGACAAGTTGCCCAGTCTCAGCTAACAGTGAGACTTCTGCTATTGTTCATGAATACAGAGGTAGGCATTTCTAAATGGAGATTTATTTCATCTGAAGACAGGTGACTCTGATAGCCAAGCTGAATAGCTCTCTGGAGATGCCCATCCTTTCCACTGGCTTTAGCAGAGAAAAAAAGCCTCAGCTAATTAACCTGCCTTGAAGAGCTATGCATCCTCACCTTGTCCTTTGTAGCCCAGGTCTACATGGCTTTCAGGTATGTCTCAAAAGAGCATGGGAATATAGAGATTCTCTTTATTCAGGAATTTGTTATGGCTGAAGATGTGTGAACGTGACTACCTGAAAGGAGGTTGTAACGAGGTAGGGGTTGGCCGCTTCTCCCAAGTAATAAGCGGTAGGACAAGAAGGAATGGCCTCAAGTTGCACCAGGGGGGATCTAGGGAGGACATTAGGAAAAATTTCTTCACCAAAAGGGTTATTAAACATCGGAACAGACTGCCCAGGGAAGTGGTGGAATCACCATCCCTGGGGGAATTTAAAAGACAGGTAGATGTGGTGCTGAGGGACGTGGTTTAGGGGTGGTTTTGGCAGTGTTAGTTTGATGGTTGGACTCGAAGATCTTAAAGGTTCATTCCAACCTAGGAAATTCTATGATTCTGTGATCTTATGAGAATGACTTTATAGTCATTCATGTGAAAGGAACAACAACAGACAGGCAGCTTGTGCTTGATGTTCTAAAAGTTTTCATTGTCTTAGCAGAGATCCAGTTTGATTTCTTTGCCTTGATGGGGAGAGGAAAGAGAAAAGGAGAGAAAAGGTGGATGAAAAGAGGAAGTGTCCTGTTCCCCTGCAGCCAATAGTGAACTGCATTTTGTAAAACTATATTTTTAGTTGTTTTTCAATTTTTGTTCCTTATATCTGCTCTGAAAAATGACTTAAATGGGCATCCCTCATGTTATTTCAGATATTTTAAACACAGTCTGCCTTCCCTTCCTCTCTCCCTTCTCACTCCAGAACTTGACTTAAGTCAATGAACCCATGAACCCAACAGAAGGTGTAGGTAAGATCAAGGGCCAAGTGTCATGTAGTGCACACACTGGCAATGTGAGGACACTGGTCCTGGTCAGGATGGTGCTGTACCAGGGCCTGTGGATACGTTTAGCAAAGTACAAGTAGCTGAGATAGATAGCTGCGATAGGTAGCTCTCACAGAGGGGCAGTGAGGAAGCAACAACAGATAGTAGGTATGAAGGGAGTATTACTCTCCAAAGTTATACTGCACTAGCAACGCAGATATCATTAATTCCTTTCATGTAGATATGGTTATACTGATATCTTCCTTTGGACCAGAACAATTAATTAGGGTGGGATTCCCTTCGGCTGGCTTTAGACATGCAAAAAGTAAGCATTGAACCTGAACTGGTTGTTCAAGGTCTCTTTGGAGTCATTGTAAAGAGATAAACATCTCATGAGAATTCAGTCCATCTCTGAACAAGTATCTCATGTAGGACTGATGAATCACTCCTTGGAGGTACCTATTTCTCTTCATTTTTAGAAGGTTACAGCTAGGGAGAATTAATCCTTTCTCTCCTGTAAAATATTTATGTGATTTCAATAGTTATCTGACCATAAGAAAAGCAGGCATGAGTATATTGTACAACACATATCATACTCTATGCATACTCCAATATACATATATGTGCATTCATATGGCTCCAGCAGCCAGAAGCAGTAGAGAGTCTTGAACAGGTTCGTTTGGGAGAGGGACAATATCAAAACAGCTTCAGTGGAGAAAATTTAAAGGCAAAATTTGCTTCCTCTGTTGGAGAAGACTTACAGTTCAGTAGCCCTGTTAGAAGCTGTGAAACCTACATTTTCAGACTCTTGAGTGATAGACAGATTGGTGGGGATGGAAGTTATAGGTGAGCACTGATTAAATCCTGACAGACTGCTGTTGTAAACAAGAATTATAATAACTATTGATTGAATGGTACTATTTGTGAAAAGTATTTCATATGTATGGATAGAAAGGACATTAAGAGTTTTAATAACAAAACCAATGAAAATGTCTTCAGAAAAAAACACTTTAAAAAGGAGTTGAAGTTTTGAAACAAGAACATGTTCCTGTTCATCACAGTATTTATGAACACCGTACTCTTAAAAACAAGGAAAGGAGTAATAAGGGGTATCTTTTATTTTACTTTGACCATATAATAAACATTCATATTAAACAAAAAAGATGCAACATATAAACCTTAACTTTGAACTATTTATTGTTAAAGTTCTTTTATGTGTCACTTTTTTGTACAATATACATTTTTATTTTTAAATCTATGAGAAAATAATATGTCTAAAAAGATATTATTTTATAACCAGTTTGTGGTAAAATATTTATAGTAGTTGTTTATCCATAATAATGTTGTATATTTAACACAAAGATGAAAAAAATACAACATTGTTGGCTTAAGGTAAAACTATGTGTTTTTATGGTTTACATTTCAGTATTAATACTTAATGAGTATACAGATGATTTTGTTTCCCTTTTAAAAGAGCTTTCTAGGATACTTGTATTTCAAAATGACTAAAGAACTAGACTTTAAATGTTTAACTGTAAAATGGTTCATTGGGAAGTACAGACAGCTTTATTTTTTTTTGAGAGAGGTCCTTCCTCAGCCATGTTAAGTGGTACTGATAAAAAAAAAAATCTTGCTATTCCAGACCTTCACATGCCTTTCACAAGAATTCTATTCTATTCTATTCACAGAATAGTGACAGGTGATTCTATTCATTGGATCAGGAGACTCAAAGAGCTTGGTTACTTTTCTTACAGGAGCACCAAGTGCCATTGGAGAGGTGGTAGGGTAACCAAGATCTATATCACGTGTTGGAGTGGCAGGTACAAACCAGGACCTATATACTTGACTTAATGCATTACAGCTGAGGCCAGGCATGATATCTTGTGGTGTCTGGAATGGCATTAGACACTATATATAGGAAAATGAGTCCCTCTCTGACCTGCTTTAGACATTGATTTTATGGAGATATGACTTGCATCCTTGAAGTTGCCTTTGTCAATGATAAAGGAAATCTAGAGTGACTGGACTAGTCATGGTCATTTAAGCTGTAGAAATAAAGTTAAGTGAGCTGAATTCTACCTTTGAGACCCAAGCCCAAAACCTAATGCTCTAACCTTCTGCTCAGCTGCCAGTTCATCCTGGGAGACCCACAAAATATTTATGCTTCTGACTCCTATTCATCCTCTGAATTTCATTGGTAAGTTGGGTAACTAAATTAGGATTTAGGATCATAAATTGATAGATCTCCAGCTCCAAAGCCAGCAGTGTATTGATGCTGTACCCTCTAAACAAGGGGCCTTGTTGGCTTACAGGTGTCACGTATACCTATTAAAATAATTAGAGTTGATTCTCCTGTTTTCTCTAAGAAAGCCTTGTCATTAGGATACTTGCTCAAGATTTGAGTTCAGGACCTGCTGCAGCTTGAGATGACTTGAACCTCATCTACTGCATCCCAAGGAATATCCTGTTTATTACACTATCAGGTCAGTAGGGATTAAAGGCTTTGTGTTCTCTCCTGTTAGAGATGGACAACTGTGCAACACTTATTAGTCATTGGTCACTGGGATTGCAAAGAAATGCTAGCATAGGTGGGTTGCTTTTTGGCAAATCAGAGATTGGTCTCTTTTCGTTTTGCTTATGAACTTTACTGAATAATTATATAAAATAAAACAGACACACATAAAATTATTGGCCAGTTCACTTTCTTAGTTTCCTTCCTTCCAGAAGAGAAACCTAAGGCTCAAGTCATACCTAGTTGCTTAGCTCTGCCTTCCTTCTGGTCCCAAAAACCTTTGTTGTGAGATACTATTCCATTTTAACTGATTGCAGCTGTCACTGTCACGTGAAATAACCTCTTTCAAGAGGTTATTCTCAGCTAAGTACACCGGATCCTTGCTGTATTTGCTCATCTGAATAGGTCTCTGGACTCTGCTGTCTATATTGGCAGAAGGCGAGATTCAAGTCTGCACTTGTTAGCTGGAAGTGCTCAGATACTCTAGTTTATTCAAGATGGGGGCTCCTGAATATGACAGATGGAAAGGGACACCCGCATCTCATGTAGCCATCATTCCCAGAATCTTCATTCCCTTAGACAACTACCTTACTGGTATACACATACATACAACCTCCTAAATTTACATTGCTACAGTCTGGTGTTGAATCTTTTACTCAAAGTGTGATTCAGTTGTCCAGGCACAAGCCCCTAGTGCTAGTTCAAATACGCTGGGTTTATCTGTCTGTGAAGCTGGTGGACATGACCCAGGATCTAAGTGAGACCTTCATTCCTCTGGAGTGTCAGCTAAAGGGCAGCCAAAGGGCTACCCTGCACTCTCTCATACAGCTTTAGATGCCTGTGTATAGGCAACCAGCTTAAACTCTTAATGTCAATGCCTAAACTTCAGAGGGAGACATTGATATAGCTATATTCTGTGGCTAATACTTCATAACAGCTGTCTGTAAGTGAGTCTGCTCCCAGCAGGTAAACTCTCTGGACTGCTCTTTGGTGCTTAGCTCTCTCTACTAATCAATTAGGAAGCCTAAGCACCCAATTTAGGCAGTCTGTGACTGCTTAATTAATGTTCTTAATTTTCCTAACTCCTGAAAAGGAATTAGGAGATGATATACTTCCTTGAGTCTATGCCTAGGCAGCCAGTGTTTCATTATTAAAATAAGTCTAAAATCTGCTTCTGGACAATCTGATAATTGCCTAAATCCTGATCCGCTAGATATGTAGCACGTGCCTGTGTAGTCTTTGAAGTTTAAGTTATTTTATCCAACACATTTATTGTATATGCAATGTGATAGTAAGAGATTTAACTCCTGATATACCTCGCAGAGTTCTGTGGCCCTGTAGATGAATGGGGGATGCCAAGTCCTTCAGGATTTGTTGCATAAAAGTAGAATAGAGCATATGTTTTAAGTTGAGTCTGAACTTGTTTTCATTTAAGATAGAAAATTCTGATTCAATTCTTTCTATTTTGTTAGGGATTTGAAACTGCATCTCTCGCCAAAATGTTCCAAGTATCAGGCTAGTAGATTTTCTGGGGTTGGCTGCTCACAGCCTCTCCTTGCGAGATGTGATGTTCCACTTCACAGAGAGTGATTAAATATTCATTAAGCTAGTGAAAGAACAAGCTTCTCAGAAGACAGAAAGAGTCTGGTACTTAAGGCAGTCACCTGGGAAAAAGGGAGATCTGGATTCCAGTCACTGCTGTAATGATTACTTAGTATTAAATACATACACTGGTTCACGAACTGGAACCCAGCTTCTTCTTTCTTGGGGGGCGGGAGGTTGACTATCAAGTACTTCTCACTTTCTGTCTGTCGTAGTGATTATTTAATTATCCAGGAAAGTTCTGGCTGGGGAGAACGATCACTCCTCTGGGATGTGGGAGATTGTAGTTCCATGTGGCAAAGAAAACTAGATGTGCATTTCTCAGGCCCTTTATTATCCAAAAGCTAGAAAAGGAAACCCCTTTCACTAGGGAGTAAAATGTTGTAACTTAGGGCTTTAGAAACACGAATCCCAAGTGGAAGAAGGTATCTCCTCTAATCCAAAAATAACTTGCAGAATAAGAAGAATGTTTAAGGCATACATTTAATCTCAACTTTTCCTGAAGTGCTTCCTTGCTCAGCGTGTCTTTGTGGATTCCATCTTTCCTCTATGATTGGTAAGGAAACAGACATATAACTGAGAACTGCAGGTTCTACTACAAAAGTATATACCTTTCAGATAAGTGTTGTGAGATTTAACTAAAATCCTTTACAGATCTTTCCTTTCAGGTAAAATTCTCAAAGATGTTTTCTGTTGCTTCCATAACTCCTATGGAATTCAGGGTAGATTTTACCGTGGATTTAAGAAGGGACATAACTATACCAGCAGGGATGTCTTTTATAGCCCACTTTTCCCACATGGTTTCAAAAGGAGAAATATTAGAGTAGATATTCTGTTAAATAAATCTCTCCAGGGTCATTTGCATTCTTGATACAAAGCTGGTGGATTTCTTTTTTTTTGGGTTCTTTTTGTAAGACATGTTTCTATGCTGACAAATACAAAATTATGTGCACTGATCTGAATAATTTGAACTTCTGGTATACCTCATGGAGATGTGTGGCTCTGATTCAGCAGTGGATGACCTAGGGAGTTTCAGGGTTTTGATGCATAGGGTGAATCTGAGCACACACATTAAGTTAAATGTATCAACTTGCTGACTCAGGATCTGAATTACTGTATCTGCTCAAGAAAAGACCTGTTGAATGTTGAAACCCTGTGGCATTAGGCAGTGAAAGAAACACAAAATAAATGTTGACTTGCTTATAGAACACGTTGAAAAATAATTTAAAAAGACCAATCAGACAAATCTTTTCAATGTCACAATATGAACTAGAGATAAATTTTTATCTGGAAAGATGAGTAACTGTTTTTTCTTGCCTCAGACAGAAGCAGAGGAAGAAGTGATTCAGGAAAAAGAAGGGACTAGTTTTATTTTCTTCATGAAGATAAATCAAAGTAGACATGAAATACCTCATATTTTGTATTTTGTATTTTCTCCTTTCTCTCTCTTTCATTCCTTCCTACTGTTAGTCCTGACTGTTTCCTTTTCTCTTTGATTTCTCCTCTCTTTTGCTTCCTCCATCTTTTCTTCCTTCCTTTACTCTTTTCCCTCTATTCAACTATAGCCATTCCAGACTCACTTGCACAAAATGATCATAAAAATCACACTTAAATGAGGGATTTAGCTGCAAACTCACTCACAGCTACTTTTTCTGTCCCAATAGTACAAAATATTTATCCAGAAAGCCGTGATAGGAAAGCCAGGATTCTCTGTCTCTGAAAACACAGTCTTTGAACTTTTCAGCCAGAGGAAGTTTTCTGTTGGCTATCACTTATGAAAAACATGTTGGCTTTGTTCGTTTTTGTTCTTATTCACTAAAGTTCAACAACCTAAAAGAAATATCTAGGCCTTGATCCTTGAATTTACTGAAAGCACAAAGGAGAAAGAGAGGGGACTAGAAAGGAAAACTATTAGGCTGCAGTAAGCTCGTGTGTGCTCTTCCAGGCTGAAAGAGAGAAAGACTAAGGATGAGACATGGATAGGATGGGGCAAAAGACACAGAAATTCTCCCTAAAGCCTCTGTACTCCTCTGTTGCTAATGACCTTTTTAGCTTCAACATGCCAGCAGCTTTCTGCACTACCTGCCTTTCTGAAAAGTAAAACTATAAAAGACATTTTAAATAATTCCAAATTTAGCCATGTTAAGAAAAGAGAGAAGTGAAGAAATGAGAAACCAGCAAGCAAGCTGGTTCCTTGGCGTGGGTCGGAACTGCTGAAGCAGATGGCTCACTCTGAGAGGGCAGAAGGCACTTTTTTGGTTGGTGTTCTGCTCCTGCCCTGGCATCTGAGATTCATGTTCCAATTAACCCCTAAACTGGGAAGTACTCAGGGTTGCTGCTAGGTCATATTTTAATTGAAATTCAGAAGATTCTTGGAACACATGGGGAAGCTCATCAAAGGATTTTGGTCATAACTATTTTACTGTTGTCCTCATTCCTCTTTCCTCCCTAAGCCTTCCTCCTCTAATCAAGCCCAGCTGGCAATGCAAAGCCTGGTGCCCGCCACATGATATGTTGCTGTTCATTTTAAAGGTTTGCCTCTAAATTAATTTATGAATGCCAGACTGCTCCTCTATGTGTGCGACCAAAGCAACTGTATGGAAGAAAAATCCATTGAGAGCTTTAAAACACTGGAGGTACCACTTCTGTTCCTGCATTTCGGTTCTGGTTTCTGGCAGTCAGCCTACCTAAGATATTCTTTCCAGATTTGAAAGGCGTGACACCAAGAGAGATGGAAGTACCAAAAGAAGAGCTACCAATCCTCTGCAGTGTCACTAGGACAGAGAGTCAGTGAAGATGCTTGAGTGTCAGCAGGCTCGGTAAAGTGTCCCACTCTGGCATAGAAAGTGACCAAACAAAGATAATTAGACACTTATTTAGGGATTCATGAGTCACTGCATGCTGATTTCTGTGACATCAGTGGCAACCTGTAGGAAAGGGGCAACAGGGGGAAAATACGTATCTGAACTGCTTTCTCTTAAGTACTTACATATCTGAACTTCAATTAGTGACAAAACTGGGTGTTTAGAGCTCTTAATGAAGAGGAAGAACAGGCATTCCACAGTCCCCTCAGTCTGAGGGTATGAATTTATAGGTACACATGCCCTAATTGTGCCCTTCAGACCAACTTCAGAAGGAAAGGTGTGAACACACGCACACTGAACGTACACTGGAGCAGAGAATCTTCTCAGGGTGTACCGCAGGCTGAGGTGCACCTAGAACCTGGCTGTTCCACCCCTGGGTGGAATTTAAGGAACTTTAGGACTTCAGGAACTTTAAGACCTGAATTATCAAACAACCTCGTTAGGTGCTTTAACCACTAGACTAGTGTGTAGTAGTTGGGAGTCACAGTGGTGTCATACTCAGCAGAGTCCTAACGAATAAAGGCCAGTCTGAACAGGTTTAGCAAACCAGGTTCTTCCGGGAACTGAAGTGCTGATAGACACAAATTTGCATGTTAAAAATGCAAATAAATAAAATAAAAAGTCATCTCATTAAAAAATAATTAAAAAAAAAGAATTAAAAAAAGAATGTGACTTACACTCAGTACACTTAGCTGCTGAACGTTAAGAAAAATTACTTTCTGAATCTTTTGTTTCCATGACTGACTTTGCCTGCAAAGTGTTAAAAACTGATGTAGACAAGGGAGAAGTTGAGCACCATAAAAAACACTGGCATCAAAATATTAGAGTGACACAAAAAGGAGGAATGATTGCTAAACTACAGAAGAGACAGAGTCTCGGTAACAATCTCTGTGGTTCTCAGCCCTGCAGCAGAAAACAGCAGAAACCAGGATGTAACAATTTTGAAACAATGAGCAAAATTGTTTCAAAACAATTCAATCAGAACATGGTACAGGAGGGTTTTTGGTAGATGGAATATATGTACTCAAGTTAGAATTCAATCAGGATCACGCTGGAACATTGAAATCCCATGTATTTATGTGCATATTTGATATATACAAGTTGCCTGTTATACTATCTAACCATATGAAAAAAAAGAACCCCACCATTTACCATTTGCTGTTAAATCTAAAAAATAGTAAGTGAAGTCTATGAACAGTCTGTCTTGGGGACAGCATGGAATTTATTTTTCTTCTGGTAATTTGCTTAATAGCACTTTCAGGCATTAGTCTAATCAGAGCTCCTCATACTCTGGAGACACTCCTGAAAGACTGAAAAATTCCAGACAGATTTTTTGCCAAAAAAAAAATGGTTTATATAAGGGAGAAGGTATAGACAACTGTAGTTTTACTGGGCAATTTTAATAAAAATAAATTTTCAGGACACAAAGGTTTTGACATACTTCTGCCAGCGAGTCACTGCTTCTAGGTATCTTTAAAGTCATTGATTTGGAGCAAAGAGGAACATCTACTGAAAAGCCATCACCATCCCTTCCACCAACTCAGAATCTTTTCATAATTCACCCTGCTAAGTATGACTCAGAATTAATGAAAAACAGCAGTGAAATTAACAGCAAATTACTTAATTTCTAAGATGTGAGAAGAGTCACAGCCTGCGTTAATGAAGCTCTTAGTTTTGAGAGTGAAAATCAAGTCCTGTAGTTCATCATCACAGAGAAAATGAAACTATAAATGGTATAAAACCAGTCAGGCAGTAGAATTTGGGAAGTATTAGGTTGTGTACTGCCACAATACTGTCCAGTCTGGCATAATATCCTGCCTTTGTTCTATTTTTAAGAGAAAGGAAGAAAAGCAAATTCAGGGTAGAATAAAAAGAGGTGTGGTTTCAATATATAGTTGTCATTTGTGTGCACACTTACATGATTAGCTGCGTCAACCGTCTAAATACCGTAAGAAGAAATGGAGCTAGAGGCAAAAATTATGGACTACTGTTGTTTTCCACAGTCTCTAGAAAATATAAACGTGCTGTTGTAGATCTTCAGGTCTTTTCTCTCTCTCTTTTTTTTCTTCATATTTTTCCTGACCCAAGTGCATTTGGTCTGGACTTAAAGATTCAGCACATCTGTCTGCTACTTTTTTTTTTTAAGGAGCCTCCAGAGCTCTTTCTCTGCTTTTCCTTTGTTGTCAACCACAACAGAAGCCATGTGCAAGTGTAGCTCTGCTGCAGATCATCTCACTGCCAACGACAGCTTTCCCTTAGCTCTCATTACTACTGTCCTCGTGGCCCAGCTGGTATTGAGTCTACATCCACTGGATTCAATGTCAGAAAGACTGCTGTCCTGGCACTTAACAGGTGGATCAATGTGACATATTTTAATAAGCCAGTGTGTAAAGCTATGTTTTAATTGCAAGTTTTTGAGTAGAAAACAGTGGCTTGCTTTCATTTCCTCTAATGGGTTTATACCCAAAAGAACATACGCACCAGTTTATGCCAAGATTGTAGACACATAATGGACAAAATGTATGCATGTTATATAGGTCAGGTCTAAGGCAGCTAATTTCTGTTAAAACATTTTGTGAATGATGATGGTCAAGGGAAACGGAAACTTACATGTCTTTAGTTAGTTAGGGTGGGATTTATTTCTATCAGAACTAATTGTCTAGACTCCTTTTACATGCAACAAACAAAACCAAAAATATTCTTCTGAGGAGTGATTCTCCTCTTTTGAAACTGGA
This sequence comes from Chionis minor, assembly GCA_013398295.1. Taxonomy (NCBI): domain Eukaryota; kingdom Metazoa; phylum Chordata; class Aves; order Charadriiformes; family Chionidae; genus Chionis; species Chionis minor. The sequence continues at coordinate 26,745 of VZSF01003022.1, forward strand.
TGTTTAAACCTGTCAGATGACTCGAGCTCTACAAATATCTAGTGCTCTCCATTGCCTAAATATCTAGACAACTAATTTATTTGTAAATGTCGACATATAAAACATCTCAGGCCGGTCAAGGGGAACCTCAGACATATTGGATTCCTTCAGGCACAAATTCAGGAAAGCATCCATTCTAGAAAATCACTTAAATGCACATCTAAAATGTATGGAATTACTTCAGTGCTCTCATCAGCTGGAACTTCTTGTACAAAGCTCACATACCTAGCTTTGTTAACCTTACGGATTACCTGCTGAGACTCTCTATAACAAACTGCTTTTTGAAAGAAAAGGTTGAAGTGGTCCAAAATGAAGCAGAGGAGTGAGTTAGTCATCAGGTGGCATAGATGGTCAGAGGCACTCTGTTTTACCTATTCTGCTACTACAGGAATGAATGGTATATTAGCTATACAACACTGCATGACACATACATTTATTTGTTTGTTTTGTGTAGTCAAAAAAAAAAAAAGACAAAACTATATGAAATCTTTAAAATTAGCACAGTTGTATTTGAACAGTAAATGAATACTTTTTGGAAGAAACGGTTTTAAGAGAAAGTTATTTTTCTTATGGTGCTTTGGATTTTAGAGCATTATTTTAATGGTTCTTTTGACATTACTTTTAATTTAGTGCATAATTTGCTTATACTGAGCAACAGAAACCAAAGCTATCAAGAAAACACTCAAATTAGACAGAAAATGAATGCAACCAATTCAGTTTACTTCCCCTGGTTTCACACGTGTAGTACCTTCAAAAATATTGAAGTGGTGGTATATCTCTGATTATATCTATCCCCTGGCTTGGAGGGGTACAGTTTATTTGAAGGGAGACATATTTTCTGGCTCATTGCATTGTCCTCTTGATTTTGTTTGTCACCCTCTTATTTTTTTCATTCTCCTATGACTAACTGGAAATTGATTTCTTTCTGAGTAAGATGGTTATTTCTGTGCTGTTCAGCTAAGTATTTCATTTGATATTTGATTTAAAAAAAAAATTCCTTATGTTGTTGATTTGTCTTTACTGTGTACTGCTTTAATGATTCTTGGTAGGCTTCCTATGCATTGATTAATTCAAATAAATAAAAGGTCAGTATTTATGGTAAGAAGGAATACACATACGTATATTTCCTGTATATTAGTAATCTGACTCTTTTGTTCTCTTTCTCCCTCTAAATGCAATTACATCACAAAATTGATTTTGCTCCTTTCCAATGCAGAGCTATAGTGAAACAAAACAAATTCTACAATTAACGAGAATCCTAATTACTTTTTGCAGGTGAGAAACAGTTATTTTTTTAACATTTGGAAGGGAAAATTATTTTTTTTTTTTTCAGTCTGCACAGCATGAGTATTATGGATCACAAATGTCATAAGATAACCATTTTTGTCACATGTAATCCAACCAAATAATTATTTGTGACAATCTGCAAAAATGTTTAAAACCATTATTTAGAAGAAAATCTGAGAAAATACTTTCTCATTTCATTTGGGAGGAACTCTGTTTTGCTACTCTGAGTATAAAATAGATACGTACAATAAAGAGAAGCAAGACATAATGTCTCATCAACTGATGTGAAAAATCTCATTTATCTAATCACACACTCCTATTATATTTTCATTATACCAAAGTGCATCAGTTCATCTGATGTAAGACTGGGGGAAGGGATATAAAAATAGGTGATGAAAAGGAAAAGTTATTCGCTTAATTCCACTGCCAGGCAAAGTTTCAAGATGCCGTCATATGCTGTGAGAATGGCAAGACTGCAGAGCTAGCTATAGGAGGGGTAGAAGTGGATATCTTTATCTCTGTGATGACTTATCTCCTGAGGACACTACACGAGCTACTGCCTCATCCAGAATAAATTTTCTGGAAGACTGCACCTTAGATCATAATCAAGAGCAAAGAGGTTTCTCAGCTGGCTGATCAGTAGTTATCTTTGCAGACCCCTACATCAGGACACAATACTTTCTTTGCAGGTATTTACACCATTATTGACAATTCAGACTGATTTGTGACTATTCAGGGACTTCTGTGCTGCCACCTGCCAGCAGCTGTCCTCAGTCTTCCAAAATGACTACCAATAACTGCGACTGCAAACAGCGCTGTCCTCTTCTGCTACCTTCACTTAGAGTTCTCTGCTGTTAAATATCCAAGAGCACTTGGTGGTGCTGACTTGACCTGCCAAGATACCTTTGTTCTTGAGTTAAAATATCTGCCTTAACATACAGTTTGTCAAATCACTACATAAATCAGAGTGGTGGAGAAACAGTTGGGAAAGAAGAGAGTAAGAAAATAGGAACAAGTGTTTATGAGAAAATCACAGTTAATGAGTGTTTGGAAGCAGACATTAGAAGTTCACTGGAAAAACACAACTGCATTCTTTAGTACTAAAAAAAGTCAATTAGTAGAACTGGTTGGAAAATGAAGTTTCGATTTCACAGGAATTTTTCACAGTTCACAATGTGCTTGTCTTGAAAATGTGCGAAATGCTGAAATCTCAAATTATTTCCTGTCATAGAAGTCCTGAAACATTTTTTATTCAGTAACTTCAAATAATCCTATTACAAATAATTACTTTGATAAAGCCAAAATGTTTTATTTATAAAAAGCATAATATTATCATCTGAAATAGGTATAACAATATTCAAAACTCCATTTTGGTTTTGATCTATTCAGAATCTTCTCACAAAAGACATTTTCTAATGAAATAAGAGCAGTTCCCTCAAAAAACGTTTAGATCATCTTTTAACTGACACCGTATACACAGCAATCGAAGAAGGAAATAGCGCTTCCTATGTACAATAGCATGCATCCACAACTTCAATTATGAATTGCGTGTTTCAGATATCCCTCCACGGCAATACTCACAATCCAGCAGAGCTAGCAATATAAATCACAGGGCATAATGTAACGGAAAGGCAACCTGATAGAAAAACATCCTGCAATTTTAGCAAACAGCATGTGCACAGCTTTGGTTTACGGCAGGGAGGGTGTTCAGTAAATGCTGATTAGCTTCTACAGAAGCTGCAGAAACCTACTGAGTCTGACATGATGCTTCCCTGTATCCACAAGTGCTGTTTCAGAGGACTTTGGCAACAAGCACTAGCCAACCTCAGCTCTCATGTTATGTAGTGGCACGAATTGGGCCAGTTGACCATTCGGCTAACGAGTGCTTCTTAGATTTGTCTTAAGTAGTGGATCTCTTTGGATGGTGCCTGTAGGAGGGCATAGGAGGATTCTCCCAAAGGCCATTATATCCAAAGTCATACCTGTTTGACAAATAATTCCTATGGTTAACTCTCACACATCTCATTTCTCTTTTCCTCCTAAAGTTTTTCCTCAAATGTTCATGTTAGGTTAAATGTCGAAATTGCCAAACGCTCAGGAAACAAACCGCTATCATTAAAAAAAAAGGGGACTTGCTGTTAATGCAACTCAGCAAAGGAACTGTATCTCCGTACAGTTACTGGGATGAGGCTTTTGGGGACGCTGTGGCTGACTGTGTTCACAGTGTGATATCCTTTATCAGCAGTCAATAAGAAAAATTGAAAGAATGCTTTAAAAAGTTTCCGTGCAAAGATTTCACCTTCTCAAGGGCCTCTAGACTTCTCCTCCCAGGCTGAAATAGCAGGTGACAGTGAGTTTCTGGCTGAAGCCTTTGCATACAAGGTGACAGAGTTTCAGAAAAAAGAGGTCATGCTACCCAGTCGTTGGAGGATTATGGTACCCCCCCTGAAGCTGTGGATTCAAATTCCTTTAAGCAAAAGAGGGACTGAACCTCAGTCTTGCACAACATGGGTAACCACTTTACCAGGAGTCACCATTACTCATTCTTCTGCCTGTATGTTTTAGGAAATCTAATCTTTTAAATATGTTAGAGGCATGAAATGGATACTGCCCAGCAGTGGGGCACTTCTGGAATGGGAACGAGAATGAAGGTAGTGTTCTTGAGCAACCTTGAATACTAGTAAGTGGGAGCATGATGGGTGGGAAGGGCTTTCAGAATCAACCGGGTTTTAAACAGATCCCAAAGAAACAACTTTTGGATTTAAATGCATAAAGTCTTATTTAGACACTTAAATGTCATTTAAATACCTTTGTGAATCTCTCCCTTACTCCCCCTACTGTTCATTTATGTTCCGTGTGTCCTTTGTGACTAGATTTAAGTATCATTATTGGCTTTATAAATGAGATCACAGTATGCCCACTTTTAAGGAGACTCGCCCATCTTTTGTCTACAATGTACATGCTGCTCACTCACAGTTTAATTTTTTCAGTTGTGAAATGGACCATGGATTGCAAGATCCATTTCTGTATCCATGCCACCCTGCAACGTCAGGCACTCACAAAGTGCTCTACACTGAATATCAATACTGCTTTCAGTTTCATTCTCCTTAACACTAAATGTACCATGCTTTTCTGAATAAATTGGCCATTGGAAAGAAAAAGGGAAAAAAAGGAAAAAGAAAAAGACTTGCTGGAATTCACAGGTGCGCTCATCTTTTTTGAACATTAGTGATAAAATTGGAATATTGTTCCAATATAGTCTGCTGCAGACCTTGCTTGGAAAGGTTGGCAAGAATTTGTGACCAGCTTCAGTCCTTGAGATATTTAATAAAAATAACTGAAAATCTTCATGGCCAGATTTGAGTAAAGCCAGTCCTCAGCAGTTACAATCAGAATTGTGCCTTTAATCTGAATATGCTCCAGGTGACTGCTCAGAGTTGTCTTTTATAAGAATACTGCTTCCAGTTTCCTTTTCTAGTAGCTATAGAAAATTTTTCCAGTGCCTGGAAACACATTATCTCTTAGGCATCTTCAAAGTAAATAACCTTTTCTATGTCAGCTGCTCTGTCCAATTTAGTTCTCCAGTAACTCTGCAATTTTTTAATATGAATTTTGTTAGTGGTGTTTTGTCTGAAAAGAATATCTTACCCCCCAAAAGCTTTCCAGTTCTATTTTGCGTCACTTTTATTTTCAAACTAGTCACTTGTAGAATGATTTGCACTTTGTAGGATTTGTTTTGACACCCCTTTCTGATAGATTTTTCCTCAAACATGAGAGTTCTTATGGAAATGACACTTGGCTTTATGAACTTTCCATTTCTTAGCCTTGACAGTCTCTGCAGCTCTTACAAGCCGGCACGTTCTCAATCTGCGGCGCCCAACTGAGATTATCATCTTTGTACAATGTGTTAATGTCAGTGGCATTTAGAAGTCTCTGCACTGAGCTATGAAATAATTCAGATGCAGAGAGAATCCCCAAAATAGGCGTTTGAAAAGAGCGCCTGCAGACAAAAAATGTTAAACATCCACTATCATGAAACTTCCCATTTAAGGGGACTTTGACAAACAGATCTGATTCTCCCAGAATAAGAGTAGGGGCAGTGGCCAGCTCTTCTGGGATGGCTGGGTTAGTTAAGATGACATAATACTCCCAGCATGATGTTGGTTCTCAGCTCCAGATGCTTTACCCGTGACCACAGAAACCCAATTTCACCCCTCCCTTCCCATGCCCTTTAAAAAGTGTATATTCATTATGTTGGTTCTTCAGCTTTCTACTTACTGCTCTTGATGTGATGTACTGCCACTTATTCTTTGGCCTTATTTTATTCCACTGGTGCTCTAAAAGCTATCCATTTGTTGTAAAACAGGCTTTACTCTAAGAAAGAAGGAGGCTTTGGCTCTATTCCACTTTACCCCTTTTATGATACTCCAGTGATGAAAAGGCAGAAGAGATCCATAGGGTATGGAGTTTGCCCTTAGGAGTTTGCTCCAGAAAATGCAACTTAGTTTCAAGTATTTTTAAATTCCTTTTGCTTTTTCATCATCTGCATTTAATCATACTGGAGAATCTGCTTTTCTAAACTCAGGCTTCTACCTTAAGCCTGGACTGTATATAAAAGCACAACCTGCATTTACTGTGCACCAAATTTTGAAGAGGGTATAGCAATGTTTGAAACTGGAGAGTCATGATTTGACTCCATAGCTACTTCAAACACGTAAGGGGAAATGTATGTAAATGTATGTAGAAAATACCTTACGATTTCACAGCTGATTTCTTGTAAAATGTTAGATCTCACTTTAGGTATATTATCACCCAAAATAGTGGGTGTGTGATGACTATAGATGCCCCCCCACCTCAAAAGTGTTTTAGAGCGTTTGTCTGAATGTCTCGTCTGGTAGATGTGTTGCTTTAGGATTATACTCAGCACCATTTGTGACCATGAAGTATAGGCAATACTAAATAAGAGCATGCTTGAAAAAATGGCTTTTCTACACTTGCAACATACTCAGTTTGAGTGCCAGGCACATTATGAAGATTTTTATTTTGTTAGAGTACTGACTGACTGATATTTTTCTTGAAACAACGTTATGCAAATAGGTCTTCGTACCGTCTAATATCAGAAAGCCCCAAAGAAACCTTGTCACTTCTTGAGTCATACCTGCATTAGGCAATCAGATTTATCTGACTACCACTAATTGCAGCTGTTGCTGCTGAGCGATGCAGTTCCATGCAGAACAAATACAAGCTTTGGTCCTGGGAACAACATACCCGTGTTAGCACACCATGACACTTTAAACAGAAAGTCTTCCTTCTCTGCAGGGCTAACTAGTTTAGTTCAGCATTGTGTTCCTGTGATCATGGTGTTTCATGTCATAGGGCTATCAAATCTTTTCTTATGTATTGGTCACTACACTGTAAGCATCAGCAGTCAATAACTAGGCTATTGCTTATTAACAAGGTACAGAATACTAAATCCAAGGAGATTTCCTGTCAGGTTCAGCTGTCTTTTTGGGTTATCTGTTATTGGAAGCACTTTTCACTTGAGTTTTTACTGCTTAGACTGTGTTTCAGTGGGGCGTTTGAGCGTGTCGTGGGCTAAGCTCCCTCCTGCTGATCAGTCCTGTTCTACTTTCTGCTCCTGCCTGTGCTCACCTCATGCCACTGCAGATGCTCACTGGGTCTTCAGTGAGCTGACAGATGTCATCAGCCCTCTGGAAACTGTCCCATTGGAACACAACAACGACATCAACAAGTAGCTAGCTTCTGGTAGGTCACTAAACTCAGTCTGGTAAGTGCCAGGGTTAGTAAAAAGGAGAGAGAATGAGCATTTTGTTGTTACAAGGGGAGAAGAAAGGTAGGAACAGGAAGGGGTGACTGGGAGCATTTTCTCCTTTTTGGGAGGAGCTGTTGGATGAGACCAATTGCTTCAGAAGCCATGACCTAAACAGGTAAATTAGGTGAATCTCAGGCTAAAAAACTCCGTAATTGTGCAAAGCCTGCATGTGCAAAAGCCATGGGTCCATGATACTATCCTCTGTCCTTTCTGCTGGGCAGAGGAAAATTCGTTTTCGCAAGGTCCAACCAGCCCTCCTAATAATCATAACTCCTGAGTTGTGAATGCATTTAATCAGATCTTCAGATGATCCATTTAAAAGAAAATGTGCCTCAAAGTCACCCCCTTCCCCCTGAGTATTCTTAAATAAAAGGACAAAACTTTCCATACGTATAAGCAACTGAAAAGTAGTAACTGTGACAGAAATGCTCTCTGCCATGGAGACAAAAAGAAAGGGATGAGATGGACTGAGCAGAAAGTCAGCAGGCCAAGTCTGGAGATGCAACCAAGGATAATTTTTCTAATGTGAGAAGAACCATAGGAGGGTATTTTTGTGATAAAAGCTGAAGATTTGGGGAATTTATGGAAGACTAAAACCCATACAGTAAATGGTGGCCTTGTCTAAAAAGCAGTATTTTTGTCTCTGACTATGAATAACTGTAGTATTTAATGTACATAAATATTTGATGATTAACTTTGGTTAAGAGCTATGCTATCTCTGTTCACATCATAAATTCAAGCTCTGAAGCAATAGCTTGGACAAAACACTAAGGACTCAATTGTGCCTTGAAGGCATGGTGCCACACTGGGGATAACGCGGAGGCACATCACCTCAGCAGGAGCTCCAGGAGGGGCTGTGCCTCAGGCGTGCACTCTGCCTCCTGGAGCTCCTGGGGAATGCAGCTAATGTTCTCCGCTTACATGGGGTGCAGAACGTGCTCCACTCCAAACGCAGGCGGCTCTCTTGGCCTCAGAAGACACTCTGGGAGCCTGAGACCCTTCAGTGGCGTGAGCCTGCCTCACTTTCCGTGAAATAATTGCACTGGCAAAGGCCTTAGCAGCATTTCTGAAGGAACCACCGTGAAGTCAAACGGTTGCCCCCTCCTCCATACTTGGCTTACAGGAGCGTGGTTTGTGGCAACTCTAGCAATCCAGCTGGCAGAATGCCGTGGGACACTCTCAGTTTACCCCATCCTTTAGGGTGTCTCAAGAGCACATCTGTATACTGTTGGGACAGACTCATGTCTCTGTACCTCATGTGACAGCTATCCTAACAGAAGGACGGGTGTTTCTTTGAGGCAGCCCGAAACAGGAAATTTTAATGACGTGTCTTGAAACTGCTCTGGTCTGCATGGTGTCTCGGGACCTCAGCTCAGGTCCTGATGGAAATATCACCCTCCAAGAAGAGTACAAGGATGAAAACTACTCCTTGCCAAAAAAGTGGTGAGCAGAAAGGTTAATGCTCATCTGTTCTGCAGGCTCATGAAAGGCCCTGAAAATAGCCTGCAGTGTTTATATATTTAATGTTATGCAGAGGTGACTTAAACACTTTTTTTTGAAGGGAATAAAAAGTTTGCATTTGAGGGGGCCTCTCATAATTTGTGTAGTACAGTAGGATAATGGCAAATGTAAGAAGGAATACGCTTGATGGATAAAATTGGAACTCATTATTTGCTTGCTGTTTAAAATGTGGCAAGGATGTCAGACACTCCATTTCTTTGTCTGTTCATAGTGTACTTCCTTTTAGACCTTGTTCTGTGAGCTCTTCCTATAAGCATGAAGCTGGATGCTGCTACTATTTTGTGTGGCTGCGAGGGTGATCTGGTGGTTGGCAGGAGACTTCGGTGGATTACTGTGGTTACAGCATCCAATGCATATATATAATGCATATATGTGCATTGCTAGTTCTCAAATTCATTCTCCCCTAGGCTATCTATTCTACTGTTCATTATCCTTGTTGTTAGAAAGTGCCTAATGACTAACTTGAGCCTTGTGGTAACAACCTAAACCAATTCATTTTGCCACTAAACACAACGGACATGGAGAACAGATTATTTGTTCTCTTTCAGATAATTTAACTTTTTAAAAAAATACAGAAAATGTCATCCCACCACCTCTCAGGACTTCTCTAGACTGAACAACCTAATTATGTCAACCTTTTCTTGTAGTCCCTGTTTTCTCGTACTCTGATCATCTGTGTGCTTTGAACTCCTTCCAGATGCTGTGCATTTTCACTGAAGTGCACTGACCACCGTAATGCAGCTGAAGAGCTGCCAATGCTGAATAAAATGGACTGATGTGGGCTGCACATAGTTTATCATCACACTCCTCTTTATGACATTATTCATTACATCACCTTGTCCAGGATTTGGTGTAGTAGGTAAGGCTGTAGAAAGAATGGCTTTTTTAGGTAGGAGCCCGATTAACAGGGGAAAGCTCATTGAAAATCTGCTGGTGGAATACAACCTTGGGTGAAAGGGATCACAAGTTCATCACACTGAGAACAGGGAGGAGTGAGAACAGCAGAGTAGGCATAATGGACTTCAAAAAAGCACTCTTCAACAGCTGAGGGAACTGGTAAGTAGGGTCCCTTGGGAAGATAATATAAAGGATAAAGGAATTCAGGAGACCTGGCAGTTATTGAAAGAGACTGTATTAAAGACACAAAGCAAAGTACTCTGATGCGAAGGAGAGCTTGGAAGCATAGCAAGAGACAATGTGGCTGAATCAGGAACTCTTTAAGGACTAAAGAATGCAAAAAAAAAAAAAAAAAGAGAGATATTAAAAGTGGAAACAAGGACAGCTGAATAAGGATGTGTGTGGAGGATAATAACACAAGCATGTTAGGGATGAACTCAAGAAGGATAAAATGCAAAATGACGTACAACTAGCAAGGGACATGTAAGGCAACCAGACAAGGTTCTAGAAATACATTAGGAAGGGAATAAAGGGAAAACAAGAAAAAGTGTCAGGTCTGTACTGAAGAGGGAAGGAAAGTAAATAACCGAAGGCACAAAGTACATTATACTTTTTTCCCCCCCACTTCTGAATTAACAAAACTAAATTAAAAGGAGTTAGCATAACATGTTAGCAGAGCCTGATGAAATACACCCTCAGATTCATAGGACATTACCTGAAGCAGCTGCTGAGCTATTGCTTTTGGGAATTAATGGAAAGTGAGATCTGAAGAAGGGCACATAGGCTATGTCTACATTAGCAAGTAGTGCAGCACAGTAGGAGTGGCGATGTAGAGGCAGAGTTGGTGTGAAGACCCTAAGTCCACACAACGCTTTTCTTCAAACATGACTTGCATGTTTGGTTCCATGCAGCACATATGGTGGGACTTTATGGGTGTTTTCCAGTTTAATCTAGAAGGAACTCAGGAAACTCAGTATGAACTAAAGCATAAAGACCACCAGGAGATTTACTTCTGAGGCATACCTTTGGTTTGAACTGAAATGTTAACATAGGTGTACTCCTTTAAAACTAATTTTTTTGGGGAAAAAAAAGGAAATACAGATATGTCTGCCTGTCTTCAATAGCGTGCCATTATAACCTCTTTTTTAATTGAAAACGAAAAAAAAATCAGCATTTGATGTAATAACAGATTATAAGTATGTGACATAATTTAACTTTGGATCAGTTTGAACACTCTCATGTAGGACTTGCATGAGCAAATTGGAGAAATATTTGAATGAAATCTCTGTTAGACTTGTGTGTGAGAGGTGGAAAACTTTGCTCAAAATAACTACAAACTGCATTTCAAAACGGATTCTAGTTCTGCAGAAGTCTGTACTGAGCAGGATTTGGATTAATGACTTGGATGATGGAAGCGAAACTACATTTGTACATTTTGTTCGTTACGTTAAACTTAGGACTTTTGTAAGCGAGAAGGGAGACGGGATCTAACCGTATTAGATCAGAATTCAAAATGTTCTTGCTATATTAAAAATATATTTGGCCCCAAATCAACACGATGGAGCTGAGTAAGAATCTCCAACAAAAAAGAGCTCAAGAGCACACAGGCAACATGGAGAATAGCTAGTCAGGCAGCAGCGCTGCAGAAATAGAACAGGGGTGGCATTCAACTCTGGTGAAAAAAACATAAATGTCATTTCTTAGATATGTTAACAGGACTGTCATATATAAGATAGGGAGATAACTACTTTGCATTGCAGGTGAGGCCTCGGGGGAAGGCTGTGCTTAGTTTTCGGGCTCAACACTTACACAAAGATGTTGACAAAATGCGAGAGTCCAGCTGAGCACAAGAATGGTATGACATTTAGTAAACTTAAGATCTAAAGAAAGGCTGAATAAATCAATAATGTTTAGGTGGAAAAGAAAGAGAAGGCAAAGGAAGTACATGAAAACATGGATATTTCACAAGTTTAAGTTGCCTCTTCACTGTGGTCTAACCAGAAAAAACACAGAACTGTGGGAATAAATAGGAATGTCTCTCTTTTGTCAGACACTTGGTGATACCAAACCAGCAGTTGCAGGTTGAATCAAGCTAAAGTTATTTTGTTAAGCAAACTAAACAGGAAAGCAAGGCTTATTCTAGCAACAAAGAGGTTACAAAAATACAAAGTTAGAATTATCTGCCAGGCCTACATGAATTTCTTGGAATAATTTTGGGAATCTTAAGTGTTATGGCAAAGAGATTTGAGAAAATTATTATAGCATCTGGGTAAGAGCAGTGATTCTGGTCACAGAATGAAAAGTATGTCAAACAGGCACATAGGGTAGGCAGCCTACATATGGCCAATCACTATTATTTAGGATATTACTTGTTTGTTCTTGCTACTGTATAACATCCTCTTTAAACATCCCAGCAGGAAAAACCCTGCTCCAAAGCATTTACAGTCCAAGGTAAAGGTAGAGGTAGAGGTAAAGAAGAGGTAAAGAAGAAAAACCAAAAGCAACAGGTAACTTTGACACAATTGTGCACACAAGCCACCTAATTAATTTTGGAATTGGGGTGTGTCTACTTCAGACTACTTCCCTCAAGGAATCAGTAGGATGCACTACCAATGTCCTCAATGCTAAGTTTTATTGCTTAATAACATTTTAGTTATGCTTCATATGTTGAGGGCACATAGTATTCATGCCTGTTTCTATGTATATGTGGAGAACATACCTAATTTCCCACAGATTTTTAGTGCCATAAATTTTTAAGGTAAAATCATCCAGTGTAACCTCCAGAGAGTGAAACCATGGTTTTAATAAATTTCAAAAATTACTCTATGCTTTTATTTTGGAAGGCCTTTTGACCAGGGCACTTATCCTGCTTCTTGTTCTTACTTTCAGTTCACCTTTGTTTCCTTGCCAGTTTGGCTTGGATCTTGTGTGCCAACTGATTCTTCTGCCTGGGTTGTCCTTTGCTATATGGTTTGCCACTCTAGAGCTTATTGTTGTTAACAGCAGTGAATTCCCCCCATTATAAGCAGCTCGTATCCACCACTGAGCCCTACCATCTACTTCTGTCTTCCAGCCAGGGGCCCCATCATCTCCTAGAGCAAGGAGATGTAAGGAGGCAGACGGTGGCCAGAAATGGAGAGACAATGGCTTCCTTGCTCTCACTCTGAGCACCAGAGCGAAGGGAGCAGATTGTTTTGATTATTTCTATTTTTGATCTGCTCCCATTAAGAGATAAATCCCCAACAGTTAAGAGATCCTACTGTAGAGTTACTTATAACCACTGCACCAAACTGTTTCCGCACCTCAAGAAGTACAACTGCACTAGAGCTCTATGCCAGTTGTCAGCTTAAATATGGTCCATCACTGTTATCTGAGATATTTATAAATTTGTGCCCACTATGTGCAAAATCAATTTCAAACACAGTTGCAACAGAAGGACAGGTAAGAAAAAAAAAAAGGCAAAAAAAAAAAAAAGCCAAATTTACTGAAATCTTAGGTACAATCCACTTCGTTCACTATGGGCACATTTGTATGGGAACAAAGCATTTGGCCCAGAGCACTGCAAAAAAGCAAGTTTTAATGTGAGAGTATGTGAAAGAAATGTTGATGCAGCAGGCAACATGAAGTTTGCTGAGCTTAAATGTGGTATATACCCTTATATGTGTTACACTAACAAATGGACAAGACAAAAGAGGGGATTCAGAAAGGGAGCTTCATGACCAAATTCATGTGAAAAAATTGTGCACCAGTATTTGCATGTACTGAAGAGAAGTGGGGAAACAGGCAATATATATGAAGGTTACATATCCTATGAGCTCTTAAGGAGAATGGAGTTTACATGTAATGTTAAGGCTGCCCTCTAATGAAGCTTGAACCCACGCCTCCTGTAATCTCTTGATCTAAGAAATACAAGCACGAGTACTTGAGCATGGTGTGCATGCATGTTATCCTTTTATAGATAGGTTTATAGACTGTTTTAAACAACTATACAAAAATAAACAAACATTCTATGAGAGTGCATTAAGATTTTTTAAAACCAGTATGTAGGAGGAAGTAATGAGACATATTGGATCTGATTACCCAGCATATTACTAAAATGGTTGTAAAACTTTATTCATATATGTCATTTTAAAATGATTTCAGATGAGTATAAATGTCTGTGAAATTACTGTTTTCACTTAGTCTCCTTCAGTATTAATAAAAGAGAATATTAATGTAAGAAAAGTGTGATAGTTCTCAGAGTAGTAACAGAAGTTTGGTAATGTACCAACTTTTCAGTAAATTATATCGATAATTAAAAGCCTAGTGTTGCTTACCTTAATGTCCTTCTACATATTTTGTGTAGGGTTTCACTAAGAAATCAGTTTCATATGAAGGAGGAAAAAAAATTTAGCTCTCCAAATTCAAACCTACCAGTATCATTTCCTCAATGAAATATATCAATCCTGAAAGTCAGTTTCCACTAATGTGCTCACTGCAACATTATTGGTGGTAATATACTTAATTAGTGAATTTTATATAAGATTTATTTTATTCACAGTAGCTTGGTCTGATAAAATCCTTCATTCCAATTCATTTAATAGGTAGACTATAGAAACTACATTAATATTACATCCATGAGCAAAGAGATTACCCCACAGTTAATGATTCCCTTGGGTTGCCCTTTTCTGACAAAGGCTCAGAGCCAAAAAGTTCTATTTTTTTTTCCTTTCCTCTGAAATAAAGAAACATTGCTATGTGAAAAATTAAATTTTGTGGTTTTTTGTAACATCTGGGTTCTGAACAAATGAGAACTGACAAAATTAAACTAATCTCTGAAAGAAATGTGTCTCTCCTTTGTATTGACAAAAATCTGTTTTAGAGTAAAAAAGCACTCCAAAGGCTGTTGATATGCCTGCCAAATTACTCATAAGGCATCTAGAACTGATTGGGGTCAAAGGAAGAACTAAGCATCTTAAAAGGGAAGTTTTTGCTTCAAGGGAAGTTTTTAAGTCAAACAGTCATGTCTCTTGGCGTATTATTTGTGCACACGAAAGGCTTGATAGCTGCACACCAGTGTTGCAATGTTTTCCACAACTTGTTGTTCAGAAGTTGATATATTAGTTTGCTTCTGCCTTTGCTTCACAAGGGCTGGAAGTATTACTGAGGTGACACCTCTCACTATGACACAATTTTCTTGACACTGTTCTAGCACTTGTGTGTGGCAGGAGGAGGAAATTTTGGCGCTCTGCCTGCTGCAGATGTAGACCAGCAGCTGAACAGGAGTATTGTGAAAAGGGAGGAGAGGTTTGAAAAGAGGGCAACCGATGGTCTTCCATAAAGACTTGAAGTCTACTCTTATCCAGCCACATTATTTCACTGAAAGGATTATCAAACTTTGTCACAGGCTGCCCAGGGCAGTGGTGGAATTGCCATCCCTGGAGGTATTTAAAAGATGGGTAGATGTGGTGCTGAGGAACATGATTTAGTGGTGGTTTTGGCAGTGTTAGATTCATGGTTGGACACGATGATCTTAAAGGTCTCTCCCAACCTAGATGATTCTATGATTATGTTTCAGGGAGGGAGATAAATGTTGCTGAATGCAATAAGAGATTTCAATAGAAAAGAAGAAATGAGAACTGTACCGATCTTGGGCGTTTGCCTACTTTTAGGAATGTCAGCACAAAACCACGCAGAGACTATGCCACAACAGGAGACAAACAGGCATCTTTGCTGTCAAGAGACAATTCATCCCAGTCTAAGATATTTGGATAGATGAGATTAATTACTCCCTGTGAGTACCCCTTGTCTTTCACTCGCTGTGGTTATGGCTCAAAAAAATGTCTAACTTGCAATCAGAAACAAGAAATCCTGGCCTTGGAGTCCGAAAACTCGTGTTTTGTCCTGACAAGAAACACGTCTTAAAAACATTTAATGCTCAGTCTCTTTGAATTTCTTCTCTTTGCTCTCCAATTCCTTGATCCTCAAGAGGCATGTTTTTATTCTCATTTCATTGGCTAGTCTTATCCTTAAAAACCAAGAGGGCCAAGGCTCAGCCTTGAGGAGCGCTACTAGTTAGTCCTTATCACAGTCGTGGACTTGGTGTGGACTTGGCCTGTGCTGACCTGCCCTTCCTTGACAATGCCTGGGCATGGTCTGGGGCTGTGGGCAGGAGTCTCTCCCCAGAAATTGGCATTCCACCCTGGCTGGATATCTGGATGCAAGCTGTGCCATGCCAAGGGCAGAGAATGGGTCTGCCCTGGTTTTAGGTAGTTTTGCACGTATGTTTTCTGAACTATATTTGCTTCTTCCTTGCTGGAAAGAATGCTAAAAGGCACTTGGCCATATTTCTACAGAAAACAATAATGTTATCTGTTTTTATTTCCTTCTGTTTCATATTTTAGCTCATTGAATTACAGTAATGATCCCTACTGCTTTATAATAGAATCATAATAAGTGGCTTTTGTGATTGATTAAGTACCTCAGCTTCACTCCCGTGTTAACCAATTGTAGCATATGGTTATTGCTTCATATACCACTGCAGCGAAGTGGATCATTTACAGTATAAAAACTTCAACCCAGCCATGTGTGCCATTTTGGTTCTAGACATCAACTTCTTTTATGGTTGTGTTTTCCAGGACTGTGGAACAAGAATCATAACGTGTTTTGTGATCATGGGAATACAGAAAGCAGGAGTAAAACGCATAGTGACCTACTTTTATGAAAATAATTGGAGCATATCACATATGTTTGTAACATAGAAAGCATATTAATATTTATGAGGAAGTACCTTTACTTTTGAGATAAATTTAAAAAAATATTTTGTGTTATTTCGTGGACCGGGTCTCTGATTTAAAAGCAAACTATGTCAATTCTAATTAAACTAATTCTAGTTTTAAAAATTGCTTCGTATTAGCTGTAATATGCTTAACTGAGAGTAAGAGTCTCATCTAATTTGTTACATAATATCTTGATGAAAAGTGAAATATTAAAGAAACCTGAAACTATCAAAAATTATATTTTCCATAATTTTTCACTTTAATGTCTTCAAAACCTCTAAAATAGTGATGATTTGAGTTCCATAGTCAAAACATTTCTTTTGTAAAGAAACATGAATCAGAATATAATTTTTAAGCTTAGCCATGTTTATATGCATGACTGATTATTGCATAAGGAGATTAATAATAAATCACAGAGAGATTTATAAATAAGTTATCCATGGGAAACTGAGCTAGTGCTGCCAATTTACTCCTTTACTTTGCACAGATTGGATTGTCATTAAACTATTTAGTTATAAGCTATTCAGTGTTTAATTCCATATATTGCCATTTTATGAATTTAGGTAATAGATGTGGTGAGCTGCATAGCTACTACTCACTGGCCTGCATGGCAATAGCTTTACTTAGGAGACTCACTGGAGATATCCAGCTGAGCAGATACACATACAGAGAGAGAGAGAGAGATATGTATATATGTATATGTATGTCTCTGTGTGCTTATTGTCAATCAGATTCTTGCCTTGACTTCAGCTGAAGTTGCTTCAAACCTCAAGTCAGTAGCTAGGCACTGCTTAGGACTACCATTTGTCAGCTGCTATTGGCAACTTCATTAGATTTCCACACTGAAAGAAATACATTTTTTCACTATAAATTGAATGTGAGGTGCCCTGATTATGCAGAATGATGTGATGAGAATTACTAGGGGGGTCATATCTGGTCTCTAGCTAAAGATATTATCCATCAGCCTTAGGTCTAAATCAAAATAACTTTCTATCTCTTTGGAGCAGTGTCTGTTGTCCAAATGCTCACCCTGCTAATTTCTTTGAATGTATTTGTTATTAAGAAAGTTTAGAACCAGAAATAAGTAAATTGAAGAAATGGAGTATGTTATGTAAATCATACCACACAGCTGTTTTATGACCCTATCAGTTTGCGAAAGGGGAAGAGAGAAGACAGGAAGGCTTTTTTTAATCTAATTTTAAATAGTCCATCTGGTGTAGCATATGACAAGAAGTCAAGCATCTGAACTTTTAGGAGCCGCTATGGATCCTCGGCATGGGTCTGGCTCTCCCTGTACAGCCAGTGTTGATACTTCCACTGATTACACTGATTGACTGTTGTGTCATATTATCCCTGGCCTTTCCGACTCCCTCGGTTCAGAGTATATCAACACTAGTAATCGTCAGGCAGAGCTCAATTGATTATCTTCAGAATTTTCTCTGGCTATTGACCATAATGGAAAAAAATTGTGCCTCTGAATTATTCAGAATGAAAACATACACAGAAGAAATCAATAAGGCACATCTGATATTAAAGACAAATTAAAGCAGGCAGTATAACATGTCTTGGGGCACCTGCTACATACAAAGAAGAAAGCTTTTTAGAGGTAAAGAAGACTATTTTCCTTCTATCCCTTCATTCTTTTGTGAGTATTATATTTTAGCTGTCAAAATTAACATCTTTATGAATTAAGACATTAAAGGTTTCTTTTCAACTTGTTCTTTGTAAACGTTAGAATTTAACTTCAGACTCTAGCACAATAATTGCTTCTTTGTATCCCCACAGTCTTTTTAACTTAAATGTAACATGCCATGCTGGAGGGATGAAATTATAGAAAAATGTTCAGGTCAGAAAAACCACATTAACAAATATCTAGAGCTAGGCACTAAGCCTCTGAAGACTTCGAAAGTGCTAGAGATTAAACTAGTGAAGAAAAATGTGCCTCTCTTAGAAATATCTAGTATGTTAACAGTGGGAAAATGTCTCCTATTTGAATCACAGATACATTTTTTTGGGGCAGTATTACGGAGAATTCATGTAAGTTTGAGTTTCTGATTCAAGATAAACTACACAGAGAATGCTGATGTAGTGGGTGTCATGTAGCATCCATGGTTTTCCATTGGTAAGATTGAAGATTTGGCATTACGAGTATATTCTCTGGTTGCAAATCTGTTAACGAATATGGTAAATTTCTCAGCAAGGGCTGCAGAAAGATGTGCCACGTCTGTGGTTTGAAGCAATCAAGAGAACACAACACAACACAACACTTATACTGTTGGCAGTAATGGGCAGCATTAATTGCCAAGCTGAACATTTCTAGCACTCACTTGGAAATCTGTACTAGGACCTGATTCCTTGCTCCCTCACTTCACAGAATAATACTTTTTTTCAGTATTATTCCGCTTTCTTCTTTGTAGTAAATTTTCATTTACATGGGATTGAGAGATATGATCAACATCCAAAAAATACACAAAGGAAATGTAAGCAATATAAAAATGCTTTCTGAGGAATCAGACCTCTTTCCTAAAAGTATGACAGAAGGGTAACCGCTGCTGTAGTAATTAATACTCACAGGAAAGAGAGTCATATCCAGGATGACACAACAACCCCCAGGAATGAGAACATTGATGGCTGAGTGGTCTTTCAAAGAACTCACACAACTGGAATTTGTTTTCATTCTTTGTTGAAATTCATACAGGCTGTTGAACACTATAAAACTAAGTGGGTTTTTATTCAGGCTTTTGGGGGATGGAGTAAAATATAAAGGGAGATGAAGCTGTGTGTAAAAGCAGAAACCTGAATGATTTCTGCTATTAGTTTGTCTTCTACTGGAAAATGTGAATAGGCTTAAGCTGTTAATACCAGTACATTTTACAGCAAGAGGTAGGATTTCTAAAAATATAAATTATTGAGAGATGCAGATAAAATATTTAAAACTACTTAATGTGTTAGGTGCCCAAGTTCTCTTGATCTCAATGGAAAATAGCCACCTAATCTGCTTAGCTGTTAAGAAACATCATTCTGGTATCCCATCCTCCCATGTAAACACCTAAATACACCTGAAAGTCTGGCTAAAAATGCACAATGAGTTGTGGAGGGATTGTACACCATGGCTGTGATTCTACTTGTCTAGTTTTACACACTAGTTATAAATTTAGGGGAGTTTTCTAAACAGAAGTCTTTAGTGCCATCAGAGATGTCATAGGATATGTGGGACAAGTCCATAGGATTGCCAGATATGACAAAAGACCTGAAGAAAACTTATGCAATCCTGGAACTGCAGGTTGAGAGTAGAAGGAAGAGTCTGGATTCTTTCAAATGAGACCAGATGTGTATGTTCAGGCAACTGAGCCCCGTGCTGGGGTGTCTGGTGTAACTTTCTTCTTATGTCTCTGCTCATGCTTCCAGATCAGAGAGTGTTTCTGAGGTCCTGAACCTGGCAGAGTGCCCACGTGGCGTGGCATCACCTCGTTGTCAAGGTTTGACAAGGAAACCTGTGACCACTGGACAGGAACTGTGGGGAACTACCACAGGTAGGTCTGAGCATGGCCTGGGATACCCACTGGAATCTCTTCACTGGCAGGACCCAAACCAGTCAGCTGAGACTGGTAAAACATGAGAAATATGAGAAATAAATATGCCTTGGAAAGGTGGACTGGATTGCACAATTAAACTGCAACGGCTGAATTTTGCTCTAGTTTAGTGCTTGTGAAACCACAAATTCTAATAGTGGCTGACACTGAATCGTAACTAAAACAAAGTTTAGGAGAGTTTGTTCTGCTTGTGCAGAAAATGGTATTGCATATCAGCAATGTATGGTTGCCAATTCCTTCTACATGTTGCTTGGAGCTGCCTTTTTTGCTTATTTCTTTGTCAGAAATGTAATCATGTGTCATGATATCCTATGGCATCGCTGTGAAAAACTGTTTCAAAAATCTGTTCTACTGTGTTTAACGTAAACACAATTAAATAGGTGTCTCCGTTTTCCACATTACCCATCATTCTGAATGCTGTTTTTCAATTGGGATTAAACTTTTTGTTCCTGAAACGGAGGCAGAAAAATCACATCATACTGACTTGACCCAGTGACAGGGAATTACTAAAATTCCTGCAGCTGTAAATGAGAATTCTGACTATTGAACCGAGTAAAATATGGCCAGTTTTCTAGAGTCTATGAAACTAGTGGGAACTGCTTTGCAAAACTTCTTTTGAAAATATTTAATGCAATTTCACACAATAGAAATCTATCTCTTTCTGTTAAATTCTGCTGAAGCTTTTATGTTGCTCAGGTAGATCCACATTAGCACACCAAGGAAGGATCTTTTGCAAAGAGGAAACTCTAGGTATTCTTCCCACAATTACTGCCACACTACCATCTATGGGAACACCAGTTCCAAGATTTAGATTATGGGACTGGTATGGAGGCTTTTTTTCATCACAAACTCCATGTGTGCATGTGTGTAAAATCTGTCTGCACTCTTTATACCAAAACTTAGTATTGCATATAATGCAATTTGGTGTTTCGTATTTACACAGATGAAGAGGTCTTTTCTCGATATATGATTCTTCTCAGGAGACGTGCTCCTCTGTGAAACAATAAAACATGAATAAAGCTACAGCAATATTTAAAAAGAATTACCAGTATTGGAAAAAATCAATTAAATGTGAAAGAATGTAAAAAAGCAATAGTGCATGTAAGCATGGCCCTGAGTTGAAGAGCTAAGGGACCAGATGCTTGGCTACTCGCAATCCCAATTTGAGCTGTTGTTGGAGCACAGAGGTGTTGCAGAGGTGCTCTTTGATGTGAGAAGGGCATGAAAACAAAGTGAGAATGGGTCAAAGCAGAAAGACAGCATGGCAGGAGTGATCTCGGTTGTTTTAAAATACTTTCTGTGTGCTGTCGAATAACTGAATGCCATCTCAGTTTGCTCCTGACTTCTCTTTCAAAGTGACCAACTAGGCCTTGTAGGAATAAACCACAAAAGTAATTCGGGAGATAGTTCACTTCGGCTGATAATATAGATAAGACTGTACACAGATTTGGCTCCCTCTGTCCTACACAGTCCTCCAACACTAGTGCAATTGGCTTTGCACCCTCAGGAAACTCAAGCTCTATCCAAAGTATGCAACTTACATGTCAGGCTATGAAAACACCACCTTGCTGTGCAGTTTTGGACATTTTGAGCCAAAACTCCCCCAAAGCATAATTATTATCTTCCAAGGTCACAAGGGCAGCGCATAGAGCCTAGGCAGCTGCAGGACCAAATGTTGTGCACTGTGGAGGTGGCCAGTTGGCCTCCAGGGGATTATTCCTTAGCAGAACCGATGCAAGCTATTCTGTACCACATAGCCTAAGGGACAGGACCATTCCTAGGAGCGGCTATACTGAACAATGTATGTGTAACATATGTCCCCTACATTCTTGCAGAGGAGGTCGAAAGCCTTAATGACACTGACCAACACATCTATCTCATGCCTGAACCCCCAGTTTTATATATTCCTCTACCTGTTTTGCCTATATTATCTGGACAATACATCTCCCCACATGTTTGTGGGCTTTAAATCCCACGGGAAAGGCCTGGAATCCTCATATCCCGTTTCCCAGTAAGCATGATCTTGTATACTATAAAAAAGGTCAGGTCAACATCTCTCCTTCTTCTGTTTCCTTCAGACTAAAAACCTAACTAGAAGCCTATACTCAGAGCTGGCTTCAGGATTATAAACATCATATGGATGTGTGTTTCCCTTCTAATATGAATATATGCACTTAATAGAGAGCTGAAAGATACCTCCTTCTCCATGGCACTACTTACTCAATGAGTTCAGTGGCCTGTTGTTCACACGCACATGTTTTTAGGTACCTGTTTCTTCCTGTACTCTGGATAAGCAGCAAGATTGCTGGAAGTTACAACTGCAAGGCTGATCTTATACTCTGTTTGTGATTTTGGCTTGTAAGTTTGCTCTGGAACTATTTTGAATAATACCAGGCTCATACATTTTAGACTGCAAATATAGATTAGGCTTAGTTTCCATTTCTATGGTGTGCCCAAGTTATAGTAAACCAACTATAAATTGTGTGGAGAAGTGTCAGAGGATGAGCAGCATTCACCCCGTAGATTTCCAAAATCTGAGAGAGGAAGAGCATGGAACTGCATCCTTGCTACTGTTTTCTTGAGCTGTCAGAGGCAAAATAGGTGGGTGTTCTGTCTGAAGTAAAGCAGCCATTTAAAATACTTTTAATAAACTCGTGGAATGGTAAGACAAAGTCCTGAAGTGACAAAAAAGGCTGGTATAAAAGACTGATGCGATATAGCTATTGTCTGTGGAAGAGAAGATGGTGGAGTGCTAATGTAAAAAGTACATTTTTCATCTTTTCAGTCTAAATATTCTCCTTGGCCCTCTTCAGTGTATAAAGTGTATTTAGCCAGTAAGCAAAATAAAGAAATATAACTAATGTTAGGGAACAATTCTGAAGAAATGTTCTGTTAAATCTTAGCTGCCACCTGGACAGTGGAAACACTTGTGGTTGCTCTTTTCCTGGGTGTTTTCAAAGTAATCGTAGTATTCATGCTGTTTGAGTCCCATTTCAACAAAAACTCAGGGATATAAATTATAAGCTTCAATACAATGCTACCTGTAGATACATGCTAAATATCAATAACAAGAAAAGTCTGAGTTGCATGTCTTACTGTGTTTTACCAAGTTAAAAGCTCATTCTATTAATTTCAGTATAAGTCCATTGCCAGGGATTTCTGGGGAAGTTATACAAAAACATATTACAGGGAACAGGAAGGATGGAACATTTTAAAGAAATTTATTCAAAATTATTTCAGAACTTACTGTTTGACATTTTGAAATGCTTTGGAAAAATGTTGGGTTATTGTTACAGGGAAGTGACATCAGGTGGGTGCTTTAGTATGGTACTACAGAAAACATCTAGCTACAAAGCAGTTGTAATGGTCTACACCAAAGACATAAACTGCATGTTGCAAACCTAAATGTAAGGTGTTTGTAGGTGAAAAGTGAACTCAAGACCTGTGCGGTATTTTCACGAAACCTTTCTCATACAGTGTAGAGATCTTTACCAATACTGCTATTTGTGCTCTGCAAATTTCCTACTATCCTGCTTCTAGGAAGGAGGTTGTCAGCTTTACATAGTTTTATGTTTTTACAAGACGAACAATATATTAAAAAACAGGTGCCAGTAGAATAAAACACATTGAAGATATTTTCATCTATGACTTACAACAGGATTCTGGGACAGTTAGAACATTAAAATACTATTTTATCAGATGATACAGCACTGATGCCTGCAGAAAATTTAAGAAGGGAATTTGTCAATTAAACATGATTATTATTATCTTCAGAAAAGAAACAATACTTTGGGAATTTTTTTAAAAAAATTATTTTCTATTTAACAGTTCAAGAAAATCCAATTTAGCAATATGGAATTGCTAAAAAGTTGTTATTGAGCACAGTAGTTGGGAAAAAACTTAACTAAACTGAATAAACATAAATGATACGTCTGTCTTTAACAGACAGCGTGAATGGGCCAGAGTAAAGGGAACCTCCTATCTGTGTAACAATTACACAGATGTATTGGTATAATGTCAAAAGCAGATGAGAAGTAGAATTGATCTTGGAAAAAATCCAAAGGATGACATCACCAGTTTAGTGATTGCAATTTACAGTTTAAACTGGAAATGGTAAAAAGAATTATACAAGTACAAAAGCAAAAGTGGTTGTAATAAAAATAAATAAATAAGGAGAAATTTCCTGAATTTGAAACAGTTTGACTTCACATGCTATTAGTTTTGAATATGACTTTTTCTGAAACCAGAGAAAATGAAGGAAGACGTGTCTGTGCCTTAGTCTTCTTCATTCCAATGTCCTTGTCTCTGTATACCAAAATTCGTCATTGCTAGGTTCCATAGCTCCTTGAAAAAAGCTGAGTTAGACAGCATACCCACTAATTCACAAAAAACAGTTTATGAAAATAATTAGTTACAAATGAATGCTATGCTTATGTGGCTTTTCATGGCATCCGTCAAAGCTGCATATAAAAGTTTATGTTATGAACTAACTACTCTCTGTCCTGTGATTAAAGGGCACATGATGACCTCATGAACCACCCTTTAGACTTCCAGTGCTTCTGGCTTTAATATTCTGTGCTAGATTCACAGAGCTCTTCTACAGATGCTAAGCGTTCAATCCTGAAGGCTCCACTTCATCATCAGGTAATTAGTATTTTCATTAACTTGCTTATTGTCAAGGAAAATGAGCCTTGATCATCTAATTTTTCCTCAATGAGTTGAATATTGTAATATATCTATAATTAATGTGTTTTATGCCACAAACGTGTAATGGAGTGGAAATCTGAGCCTGCTCCCAGCAGTCACTGTCAGTAAATGTTTGATGAATAAACAGAGACTTTCTAATGGGAAATGGTGGCGACTTTTATAAGCAGACACAATAAAGACTTTATTAACATACTTAAGAAGCATTCTGGGAAATAGAATTGAATGCATTATTACTGTAGGCTCCTTTTGTGAAAAGTAAATTTTACTGTCCCCATAACAAATGTTTGCTTGTTTGATGTAACTTGTAGTGTCATTCTTTTATGGAGCATCTTTCAGCGTAAATCTGTGAAGCATTTTAAATTAGCTACATATTCCCTATGGGTCTATGATCTAAAAAAAAAAAAAAAAATCCCTCTGAAATTTATATAAACTAATCACTTATACACCTGGCTGCAATGGAAAAAGAAATAAAGAGAGAAAAAACAACACCTAGCAGATATCGGAAAAATCAAATGAATGTGAAAATCTTGTTAAAATGAAAATATAATGTAGGTGTTCAGAGAGTGAAGAGAAGCTGGGGTGGAATGGCAGATCATTTGCAATGCTACATCTGCTATAACTAAGACTAAATATGTCTTCAAAATGTATTAATGAACAGGTCCAGATGTAATATCAATGTGCTATAATAAAAAAACAGGAGTCTCTCTGACCTAGTTGGGAACTTATTTAGCTTCTTGGCTGGTCCCAGAATGGAAACTAAAACTGTACGGTCTCAGTTTTCAGAGTTGGGTCGTATATGGAGCCCATGCTGCAGTAGCTGATGGTTGCAGATTGTAAAAACACAGCCTTCAGAAAAATGAATGACTTTTCCCATTTAATTATTTTTAATTTTTTTTTTTTTTAGCTGGCGAGGTGTTTGCCTTCCCAGAACACACCGTATCTGGGGATGAACGACTTACCTAAGCAAGAAAGACAATTGAATCGCATCTACTCCTTTTACTCAGCTAAATGCAAATCCTGTGTTCTGATTTGCGTGCAATTCAGAAGCTTTCTGTGGCGTTGATGTAATGTGATGGTGAGGGCAGGAATAAAAAGAGTAGAGGAGAAAGAGAGAAAGGATTGAGATTAGGAAGCAAAGAGAAGTTTCCGCTAAAAGAAAATTAGAGAGGACAATGGTAAGATTAAGTGGGCTGGCCTGCGGTTGTTGCTTCTTTCCACATCCCCGTCATGGGAGCTTCAAATAAACCCTGCTCTGAGCCACCAGCATCGGCCACCTATACTTTGAGTGAGCAGCTTTGATATCCAAGGTCCCTGCCTGGCCTACTGGCAAGACACAAGCACCGGCTGGGAAAGGCTCCCACACTGCCAGCGCTGCCGGGAGCGGTCCAGAGACAGTTGGCAGGGTCAAACTCCAGAGCATGTTCTGGGACAGGAGCTGTGGACATATCCATGGGAAGCTGGCTCAGTTTCACATGTCTGAATGGGAACTTGCCAGCTACACCTCACGGAGAGGACTCAGCGTGCCTCGGGTGTGATGCATCTACCTCAAGATTTCTGAATCAAGCCGGAATGAATTACTTCAACTTCCTTGCTTGATCTTGAAGGCAAAAGTTTTAATTTGATGTTCTATCAAGATATTTTAAATATTATGTTGAAAACTTACATTGTTTAGAGAAAAAAAGTGATAGGCCACATACCATTATAAAGGAACTTTGATTCCATAAGGAAAGTCAGTGTTTTTGCTTTTCATTAAGGTTTGGTGGAATGAGTGCGAAAATTATCTTTAACTATTTTTTGATTTCCAATTTGCTCTGGTAGATATAAAACCAGAAAACTGAAGTTTTGATACAAGTAAAGCCCAGGATAGAGTTATTTTGTACATGCACACAGAATTCAAAAAGGAATTGCCTAATTTTTTGTGTTTTAACTGACCAAATGTAGATATCTGCTATGTCTATATTTAAAGTAGCTGTTAAACTCCCAGAGTAATCAACGAAGAAGCGCTACCGCCTACAGACTGTGATTTATCTCATCCTAATGTAGATCTCTGGAATAAGCCAGGTGAATCTCAGCTTAAAAGCATGTATTTCTCATCACCTCTTCACTAACTTTAAGGAGAATTGAAGTTGACACACCCAGATATTGATGTCTACTTAATAGATGCTTAGACTTGACTTAGATAAATCTGCCTTTAAAAACAAACTGGTCAAAACTTTAGGAATCTGACTGTAGAGAAAAATTTGGAATGTCAGGGGATGAAGTTGTGACACTGAGGTTGATTTTTTTTGATGATGGTGTTGGTCAGACGTGATCTTGACTTACTACAGCAAAAGAAATTTCATTGAAGGTATTAAATAGGAGCAAGACTGAGAACAACTTATGCAGGGAATTTTAACTCTGGCCTAAAAGGTTTTTCCAGTTGGCAGGTTCTCCATCTCTTCTAAAAGGGATTTAGTCAAATCCACTTGTGGAAAATAATGTTAAGAAAATTAATTAATGCAGTTGAAAGCTGTTTTCATTCCACCTAAATTTAGGCACCTAGGTGGGTCTCCAAAATGAGGTGTATAGTTATTGTAGCTTCATTTAGGGAAAGACCAACATCTTCATATCCAGTCCTCTTATGTGGTGTATTTGCCCCAGCTCTTGCTGTCTACAACTGGGAATGAAAACATCCTGAGCTTTGAAGTTTGATAACCATGACCTCTTACAAGTGTAAATTAGCTATAAAGGTCAAAAATAAATCTTACATTTTCTGAAACTTCCAGGTTTGAATTTAAAAGTTTTTTTTTGGATACGGTTAAGTCAATATCAAACCTGTGTGTTGGGTGGAATCTAGATTGTTTTGAAAGTACAGGGAATTTTGGCAGGGCTTTTCA
This sequence comes from Chionis minor, assembly GCA_013398295.1. Classification (NCBI taxonomy): domain Eukaryota; kingdom Metazoa; phylum Chordata; class Aves; order Charadriiformes; family Chionidae; genus Chionis; species Chionis minor. Next base: position 54,256 of record VZSF01003022.1, read on the forward strand.
CTGCAGGAAGAGTTGTATTTGTTTTCTCCAGTTCTGGTATGTGGCAGCATACTGAACAGGATAGGAAATATCAGAATTCGCCCTGTGCTTCCCTTAACTAAAAGCTTATTATTTTGTATCTGAAATGCAAAAAGGGAAGAAAGTATTTTGCAGGCCAAAGTTAACTATTACCACAACAGATAAAATTCAGGAATGCCCTTTTTTCCAACTAGAACTACACAGGTAGAAGACAAGAGACCATTGAACATAAGCAGCACAGACTGGAAGCACAGTGCTGTTCTCCATTGTGCTGCTATTGATCTCAGTATCAGCACCTTTTTTTTCTAGTTTATATTATCATTCCTGAAACTAACATTTGATCCTGTCTTCTAATAAGAGACACACGTATTTCTACAGACTTCATTGATCTTACACTTTTTTTTTTTTCTGGAACTACCTGATATTTGTTAAGATATTTATCTTTGGATAAGATATTTGAATTTTTACAAAAATAAATTATTGAAGGTGCAAGTTAATGACTTTTATGAAAAAACGTAATTAGAAATAGATGAAACAAACATGGCAATGAAAAACCAAAGTAATATGCAGTTTTCTACTTCACTGCAAAAGGACAGAGAAGAAAAAGAGGCTGGCAAAATAATGCATATAAAGGCCAGATATCTGTGTCCTGAGGCCATCAGACACTTCCCTAATGGACTACAGAATGTGTAAAATAATTAATCATGTGGAGAAGGTATTGCCAGGGTTAGAGATGGGGTCTTCAGCTTTTAATGGAAATGCTCTGTGATTGAGCTGGGAAAAAAACTTCTGTAGTTAGAAGAGGAGGGCATCTGTCATACTTAACTCATAATAGTTTAGGAGCACAATAAAATACCAGACATGGTTCAGCATTTTTATTTTGTAGGGTATTAAAACTATATATAATACAAGAAAAGTACAAATATGCAGTTAACCACTCTCCATGGTAGTGTTCAAAAATTTCAGTAGGAGAAATGCTTAAAGGTTAAACCCAGACTCTCTGGGGTCAGATTTGTTCCCTCACTAGCAATACATCTCCCCGACCAATCTTTCTGTATATACTTTTTAAAAAAGTATGGTGTTTTTTCTACCTGCCCGTTTGAAAGGTTGTCAAGGTAGAATGAAACAGATAATTGTATTTATTTCTTTGCTAGAGGTCTGAATATCATAAGCATATTTTAAAATAAAACAATAATAAAAAAGACTGGTTTAGTATAAACATGCAAATTTTACAGGCAAAAAACAGACTAAGATTAAGACTGAAGAACTTCAAAGAGAAACACAGCTGAAGTTATTATGCATATGGAATATAAACCTGTCCATCTGGTGGAGACACATTATAGTACAGTCTTTAGTAATATGATCTGGAACCTATCTTTTTCCCCAGGTTATCTTCCTAATTTATTGCATGGGATAAACAGTGTTCATTATTTGAGCAGTTCCTTTAAATTTTCTTGCATCAACAAGTGAATCTAGCCCTCGTTTCTCCTGTTCTATTTCAATCACTCGTCCAACAGTTTGGGTGGCTAAATGGAGGTGGCTACCATCTACACTGTATTCAGAGCTTGAGCAGGGATGCTACTCAGTACTCCCACAAATTGAACTGAGAAGCTTCCAACTGGAGGCTCAGAAAATGAGAGGATAATCCATTGAAAATCATACAGTTTGAGAGTGTTAGTCGACAAAAGAATGATTATTACCCAATAGGCTTGAAAAAGCAAGACATATCGAGCTGTGCAGGAGATTTGTTAGAGGCACCATAGGAAACATTAAAATAATTATCTGAATTATTTGTTACAGGTCAAATTATACAGAGTAAAGAAAAATGAGTTCGAACTAAAATAGTGACACAGAGAGTGTGAGTTAGCTACATACCTTTCACTTGTCTTTGCACTTTCTGGATCCATTTAGAATTGGAAATACAAAGATTAAAATGTACCCAAAAAGGATTTTTTTTGGGTCACCTACAGTCAAATAATATTTCAAGAGACTCTAAACTTGTGAGATTTCCAGTCCAACTAATCAAATCTAGAATTATGCTTTAAAGAATCTAAATTATGCCAGTACATACAAAATTTTTGAGAGGTTTTATTGAAGCATTAGCAGTTTGATCCCACTTCGGAAGAAGTTTTAAATTAGCCAGTTAAGGGGTAAAAGAATTCACTGGAAAAATATTAATATATTAACATATTTCAGTAGTGATAGGTGTATGAAGCCGAGAAAAAAAAACCATTCGTACACAGCCAAATTTAGGATCATGTTGAGGGTCAGGTTGCACCAAGTAGACCTAAAGGATGTATGAGGGGGGCTGGCAACTGGATGCGAAATCATAATTGACATTGCTTTCCAGCTTGGGCAGGAAGTCCATCCCATTCAACAGTACCATCTGAGTAGGACTACACGAGTCCTAAACCTGTACTCACATCACTCTACAAGTGAGACTTCTGTAGACATAGCCAAACCCTGCAGCCTCAGGGGCTGCACATTTCTCAGTCCTGCTGCCTTCGGATGACCTCTGGATGGAAAAAAGGGACCGGCTGCCAAGAAAGAGGCATCTGGAAGACGCTAGGAGGGTTGGACTAGGAGGAAAGAGGGGGTGAAAAATGTAAAGGATCTGAACCTGAAGGGGATTGAATTCTGACAGAAAGTAAAAAGGGCTGGACTTCCACCCACACAAGTTAATGGGAGTTTTGACGTTCATTTCAGGAGCTGTAATGTCAGGACCCTGTGAATTATCAAGTCCCGGAGCATAGGAGAGAAGTAAATAGGCTGCCCGCGGGAGTACATCTGTTTGCACCTAAGGGTATGACCGCGCTGTGATTTGGTGTGTGTATACATATTCACAACAGCTTTAATCTAGACTGAATGGACACTTCTTAGGGTTTCGAAGGTTGTGACAGCGTATACTTCAGACACAGGCTGCACAAGCCTGCAGAGTGCCCAGGCACTTTCTGGAGTAGCTACCATCACCTGAAGTGTGTGTTCCTGCAGCTTTACTCAGACATAGCTGTATCTCCTCCAAGCATCATTCCCCAAACCACTGTAGGCATGCTGTAAGTATCTGGAGGCTCTGGGATTTAGATGAGGGGTGTTTCAACATCTCTACCATATGGCTGCCAAGGAGGTAGCTGATGTTCAGGTTTTATAGCACGAAGCTTGTGCCATGATGCTCAGCAGTTTCCAACATGCTGATGGTGCAGCTAAAGCACGTTGTGACAAAACAGGTATGTGTGAGTGCGTGTGTAACCGTGTTTCCTTGAATTCTTAACAAAATAGATACATAAAGGAGAAGCTAATGGTACACGCAAGCACTGGTGGACCCTTGAGTGCAATGGGTTAAGCTGGTACGAGGGGGAAGGAGGCTGGGTGCCTGAACGTCACAGCTGTGGCCCGGTGATAGACAGGCTGGGGCAGCGGAGGCGAGAAGAATGGTCATATGATGGTAGTTGAAGTGTCAAGGGGGTACAATTTATTGAAAAGCAGATCACAAAGGAGAAAATCCTTCCTGCATATTATTAGCGCTATTGATTGATTTATATAGTGCATTTCTTAAGCAAAGCTCTTTATAGAATTACAAACTATTAAAGCTGAGTGAATAACTCACAATGAATAATTTATCCCATGAATTTAACCTTTCTTTCTGCTCATGAAATAGCCACAAAGAGATCACTATTTCCTTAATTATTCAATGATTTATTTTTTTTTTTAATGAACTTTTAAAACACTATGAACCGATCACCAAGAACATTTGGCTACTACAAGACAACCAAGGTTGCTTGGGGTCCCGATTGTTTAGGGACAACAAACTTGTGGCTAACAAAAACACGTGCGCTATCTATCCTATGCAAATCTGGTGGCTTGCGGGTATGTGCCTGCTGCACAGGGCAGAGCTTTGCCGAGGCGGCTGAGCTTCCTCAGAAGAGGCACAGTTTTAGGACAGGAAGCTTGAGAGCTGTGGCAACGCGGAGTTCTAACCCCGCTATCCATCCCGGAGTAGAAACAGCCTCGACATAGCACAAGACTTACTGCTGCTACTTGGGGACGCTGACAAGTCTGGGTGACAGAGCTGCAGGGTCCCGTGGAGGTGGGGGAGCCCTTCTGGAGCCCCTCCACGGCGTCGTGTAGCTCAGGAGTGCCTAGAGATACTCCCTGTACACGTCAAGCCAGCTGGTTATGCACCTGAGCGCCGTTGTTTTTTTTTGAATCAAAGCCCGAATTCATTGTGATTCAGCATAAGGCACATGGTAATTTTTTTCCCTGACAGGACGAGTATGTAAAACTCAGAATTTCAAAGCTGTGCTACCCTCAAATTCCTCTTCCATGAATATTCAGGTAAGTAGCATGCAAGTTTATTCTCTGACATATTTTTGCCAGGATAGCTTAATTCCATAAAAGTTGGCAGAAAGTGAACACGAAAGAAGAGGGGGACTGCAAACTGGGACAAAATAGCTGGAGAAGTGGTGCACGGTGGACTTGACCCACAAAACAGCTATCTCTTGGAATTCTTCTGTTTCATTTATATTAAACACCAGTTATCCCTGAGGAAAAAGGGAACTCAGCAGTAATAGGAATAGCAGAAGCACTATCCAATGGTTTAGGGAGAAGACTTTCTTCTGAAAAGGACAGAGAACTCAGATTTCATTAGGAAATATAAGGAGGACTGGGTAGCAGCTCATGTTAACCTATCATCTGTAATGCAGCCGTCATTTTTGGAGGCTAGGGGTAGGTTACAAAGTTATATGTAAATGCTCACCATCCCACACTTTAGCTCATTTCCTTTCAGGTTATGCCACTACAGGACTTTTAAAAACTGTTTCACAATTAAAGTTTCATGCTGCACAGATGGAGAAAAATGAACATCCAGCATAGCTCTGTCTTCTGGCAACGGACAGTCCCTTTTTAATTACAGAACAAACTTTGAGATATTTCCACTACTACTGTATTCTAATGCAGTGGCAAGCAAGACTGAGGAGTAATGCATTTTGGAGCTGCTACTGAGTGTGTTTGTTAGTGCTTCCCAGCGTTAATACCCTGAGTGTGGCAGCAGATTAATAATTCACCTGTAGCAGCATGGTGCAATCTTTAAATGGAGTAATTTAAAACAAGTTATTAACAATATCTATAGATTTTTTTTAAAGGAGAACTTGACTTGTTACAAGGAAATACAAAATCCTACTCTCGGATCTCTACTGAGCTTCCAGATGGAGAGCAGACTGTCTGAGTCTTTATTTGTCTTTACTGAGTCTTTACTTTTTGGATTCGGGAGTATAATTTTGGTGAAAGATGACATTAATTGCTCTGAGGCCTGGCTTCTATCAGCCATTTTGGCCGGCTCAGGGGAACTCTTTCGGAGTGATCTCCCAGTGGTTAGGTCCATATCTCGAAGCAGTCATGGGGTGCACACCTCAGATTTCTTCTGGATAGAAGGAAACCAGAGGAGCTCTAGGATTGCTCCTGGGCTTCCACATCCCAGGACCAAGCTGGAGCAGGTCCAATGCAATCCCCTCCCCGGGGTGAATATGCAGTGGATTTCAGGTTTTCAGCAAAAACTCTTTTGATCTATAAATCCATTCCTATTTGTCCACACTAATCGATAACACGGATATAGGCTCAGTTAAGGAAAAGGCCGATAACTTAACTTCAGTTTGAAGCAGTCTGGATGTCTAAATGGAAAATATTATGCAAACAGAGATAAAACCCGTTCTGACTTTCTGATGAAGTTTAAACCTCTTACATCAGATTGTTATTGCCTTGCAAGAAAGTAGCTATGTTATACAATTTTCCTAAAACACATGCTAATTATGATAATGCGTTGTTCTCATCTTAGCAAGCTAAACAATACCTCTACCTTCATAATATTTAAATAGAGAATTAGATCATTCTGGATACCTGATCACGGTGCACTTCAGATGTTTAACAAATGTTATGAGCATAAGTGTGCATCTCAAACGTATATTTATATTGTTGTGCATAGAGTAATGTGTCTTCTGGGTCCTATTGTAAACAAGCTGTCAAGCTTAACTGGGTTAGCCTGTAAAAATATCTTTCCATAAATAAATTGAAAAAAAACCCCAACAGTCAAGCAGCCTCTTCTAATGGGCTTGATCGGAAAATACGGGGAGGGAAGGAGAACATAATAACACAATAACGTAGCCCGGTGCAGATTGCTTCTTAAAATGTCAGTATTTGTAACTTTGGGATATAGTCAGCTTTTGGCTACTTTTCTTTGTTCTCTGCTTGGTGATGTGGAAAATTCCAGATTCAATTATATCCAGTCACGCCCAGTTTGTTACTCATCTGTTCTAGTTCACTCATGTCCTGCCAACTTAGATATGACTAAAATTATCCACAGAGAGATCAAGAGTGCATTTCCCTGCAACATGTTCAGCGCTGCAGCAGCAGAAGTGTGACAGCATCAGACAGAAGAAGTGACTTTTACAGACAGCCCAGTACCTGAGGAGGATTAGAAGTAATACACAAGATCCAGAGATTATTCCTGGTGAAATTATAACAGCGCTAGCAGAGATCAAATGTAATTTATTTTGGCTCCTTTTCTGAGCATGAAATCTCTGTTGCTGCGGCTGTTTGTCTCTTCTCTGTCACCCTCTTTGATCTATTTTGTTTTCTTATACAAATACTGTATGTAATTATGACATTTATGCCAACCTTTAAAATAAAATCACTTTTGTTTTGAGGAGGGTTACATAGTAGTACTACCAGAATTCTCATAAACTCAGAGTAAAAAGCTCTGACATTCTAACAGATGAAAAAATAATTGATTATATAAAACTTATTTTAGAACTCGCTAATTAAGATTATGAACGGCTTCCATTAAAAACTCTAGTTTAGCCCTTCATTCTTTTAAGGAATGAAATGATCTGTTTTTCAATCATCAGGATGAAAATTCTTTCTTTTTTAATTCGCAAAATATTTTGTTATCTGTAAGTTGCTGATGGGGAAAAGAGCATAAAAGAGACAATTATCTTTTCTCTCTTTTCAAAAGGGGTTTGAAAGTGAGTAAATAATGACAATAAATATTAAAAAGGCTCCCCAGTGGAGGCAGCCTTCAATGAGGACTAAGTGATGGAGCTTTGAGCAACTTGATCTAGTTGAAGATGTCCCTGCTCAGTGCAGGGGAGGTTGAACTAGATGACCTTGAATGTTCCCTTCCAAACCATTCCATGATTCTATTTAGAAACATAATGACTTATTTGGAAGATTTTTCAGATTGCTTTTAGTATATATTAAATCATTTAGATACTGAAAAGTTTCTATTCCTGTATCTCTCTTTTGCATGAACTCACAGAGATTTATTTTTGCCCCCTCTATTGCAACCAGCGCTGTCTGCTTCATTGCCTTCGTCTCAGATAGCCACCAGTGTTAACAGAACAGGAAACAGCATGCCACCATTCAGACTTAATAGAGCCCTCTGAAGGAAATATGCATAAATTTGAGCGATTACAGGAAAGTGAAGGGCAAGAGGGACTCAGCTATTTTGGTACCAAAGAATGAACTATAACAAAAAACGTAACGGGAGATGATGAAACTGAGGTTTACAGACCCGCCAGTGTATTCTTGACCAACTTGGACACTAGAAACTGCTGTTCCTTTATTTATAAGAATTAGGTTACTTAATAAAGTAAAATCGCTCTTCTTCCAGGTTCATAGTATTATGACTTAGAGGTTCTGTACAGAATAGGAGGCTTCAAGAAAAACATTCCTTTCCTCCTGGCACTGGTTGGGATTCAACACCAAGCCTCAGAAGTCACGCTGAGAAAAGCTGTAACTGAGCCTGATGCTATTGGCATCTTCTGAAAGATTCCTGCAGGCATCATCGCCATAATTTTTGCCAATGTTGTGTTGCTGCGTATTGCTGTATAGTATTGTACTGTAGTATTAACTCTGAATAATTTCATAGAGTCTTTGTTGTCCAGCCTAGGAGCCTTATCCTTGGTTCCCCAAAAACTTATCACCAATTAATAAATTCTTCCCCCATACTCTCTATCCTCCAAATGAACAAGTGTTTGGAAAGAAATCATGGATATTGTGACTTTGCTAAATGCATGGAGCTCCACTCCCCTTGATTCAATGAATGCAATTTTATCTGCCAGTGCCACATACCAGTTATGCCTCGATGTACTAATGTTATTTGACCTCTTTCACTTGTTTGTTCCCTCTCCCTTGGTCATAGAGTCCTTCACTGCAACCACCCCATCTCTTAATGGGTGCTTAAAGCCCTGTTTCCATTTTGAAATCCAGTAGACTGCCCCCCTTTCTTAAAGTACCAGTCCATGGCTTCATCTGCAGCCAGTTTTACAGCGATGTGTCACTATCTAGATGACCTAATACAGGCCGGCTGTGAAATCTGGTGCCTTCTCTCTTTCTTTCTAGGTGCTGATTTCTTGCCGCATGTTTTGAAGGGTACAGCTGCAAATATGTTGTTTCTCTTGCGCCCTGTCACCGATTTTGATCCAAGTACCTATGTATTTCTCCACCCTACATACATCTCCCTGCCAACGGTAACATGTTGGTGATGCATGTGAGTGCAAAACGGGATTACGATTATTACGAGGATAACAATTTTTCCTGCTTGTTTGGTTTTATCTTGTTGAAATTTGCAATCTTTAACTGACATTTCCATAGTATATTTTAACGGTGTTGATACCACTCCTTCCTTTTGCTGTCTCTGCATCTTTTCTTCTTTCCACGTCCTGTGCTTATATCTGATAAAAGTGCATACTGCCCCACGTGGAATCTGCTGCTTTTGTTCCAGAACACTAGGGACGTGACCTTAAAATTAAGCATAGAAATAGCAGAACAAGCTAAAACTGAAGTTAGAGAAGGAGGGTTCCAGACTATTACAGAGCAATTCATATTGAATAGCACTGGACCCGTGCTGACATATTAACAATAAAAAGGAATCATCTGTGGAAGCAAAGATGGTGAGTCACAGAGGGCATATATAAGTGCAGCCTCAGAGCTATAAAAGCCAGACTGACATTTATCACTCTGTGCATATTGGAGCTGTCATGTTGGTCCTCAGATGATCATGTTACTACCTTCAAGACATTTTTTTAGATATGAAGCAAAGATTAGAGAGGGAATGAGAGAAAGGGAGAGTGGCTTGCTAATAAGTATTGGGTGAAAACCACATAAAGGAATTAGCATTTATATTATTTATTGTCCCTTTTTCATCAGACATACCCCCCTTCTTTCTAATTTTTTTCCTCCCCTTGGATTTTTCTAACCTTGCGCTGAGAAGATCCTTGTACATTAAACCTAGTTCAGCTTCAGAATGGATTAAAATCAGTTTGACTAAATACTGTGTTCAGTGAACGACAAATTGTACAGCTTCACACATTATTATTTGTGCTAAAAGCTATTATGTAAATATATTGGCTTATATAAGCTTAAATAGGATGACACAGGAATGCAAAGATAGGGCATACATACAGATCTATTGAAATGATACTCTGTGAGCATATCCTCTAATAGAAAATTGCTTATTCTCACTCAGAGGGCAGAAAAGAACTATATGTCTATTTTAGCGGTTATGTCCTGAAATGATGCACTTATTCCTTTTATAATATTTTGAAATAAATACATATGGGACCGGTCAGATGTCAACAGTGGCACTGAAAGGAGTATGAATTAGTCACACTGGCACACAGGGCCCTGGAACAATGAACACTGCTCTGGAAGACCCTTGAATGCAAGCCTATTTGCCTCTTAATCCAAATGAATAATTAATGATAATTATCATGCTGCAGTTATTATCTGTGATAATAATATATCCGTAAGGTGAATAAATTCAATCTGCTACTATGCAGAAATGGCAACTCATAATATTCTTAAGAAATACAGATATAATTATCAGTATTAACGGTCAAGAAAAAAAGGAGATTTTTGTATAAAGAATTACAGCAAAAGGTCTAAAGTTTAGTGAGAATGAATCTGATTGCATTATGTTTATTTTGTAGCTGCCATTTCTGTGGCATCAATTTGCAATCTTTTCACAGTTTATTTTCCTAAGACCCATTTAGTAAAAGCTGAAATGTGCATTTGTTCATTACAGTCTATCCATAACTTTTCCATGACCCCACTGCTAGAGAAGATCAGGCTCAGGATCTTACAAGCGTCCGTATGCAAACCAGTCCATTTGTGTAGTTCACTATGCTGGCAATTTTCCTCAGCTGCAAAAACTTTAAAGTATTAAAGCAAAAATCAATAAAACCAAATAAAATATTAAAAGGTCAAATACATGTTTGAAGCTTGTACAAAACCAGCCATAACATTTATTTTTGAAAGCACTGTAGGTGAGCTGTCAGCTAGGCAGAATAGTAGGCAATCATATTTAATCCGATCTCCCTCATCGGGCTTGTTGTGACAAAGGAAAATGGAAGGGGGATGGGTGAATGGGAGCAAGAGGAAGTAACTAGCCTCCCATTCTTTTTGAAATTGGTTTTATATCTCTTTATTTTGACTATTGAGATTCTCAGTTGTATAAATCAAAGACTTTAAAGTCTACTTAAATTGAATTAAATTAATGATTGAGAAAAAGCTTTGAAATTCAAAGTTCATGCAGACCTTTAACTCACACCAGGAAGGCTTGGTTTTCCCTCCTTCTTTTCATCCTGTGATTTGAGAACTGGTTTACTCAGGGGAATGGTAATGAGATGTAGAGTTTCTCACCTCTAGGTCATTGCTTCAAATCTGGTTCAGGTTGGTAGGAACCAAAATTCATTATCATCTACTTACGGTTCAACGGCCTATGTGAAATGGGTTGATGGTCTTTTGGTCTACTTTTCAGTGGGCAAATGTCCACACAATAATAAACACTAATTAGCACCAGAATAGGGCTGAAAGTTGCATTCCCAACATATGGTCCAGGGATTGTTGTGACAACCCCTCAAAACTCTGGCACCTTCTGGGACTACCATCCAGGAGGAGGGGGTTAATTCTTTCATGACTGTCACTATGATTCATCCATTTTTAATTTTTTTTTTCTGAAGAAATGGGCAAAATAAATTGCCTCTTTTTCACTCCCTTTTTCATCAGAAAACAACAGATTTCCCTCAAAGTGGATCTTGACAGGTGACAAGAATAATAACGTGTAAGAGTCAGTAAAAGGATGCATTATTAATCACCCTGGGTTTCATTTAGGCCGTCAGCTCAGTGGGTGAGATCTGTAGAAGGAAGAGTGGAGATATTATCATTATTATTTACTTGTCCACCCAGGAGTCACGAACCAGGACATCATTGTATTAAGCAATGTGCAAACACAGAAGAGAGAGCTAGTCCCTGCCCTAAAGAACATACAGTTTAACCATAAAACAAGACAAGGTGTATACTCACAGGTAGGTGGACATAGATGGAGAAATACTGAGACATTATTATGCTGTGCCTGCTAGGTTAGTAATTATTTTTAACAACTGCATAATATATTTCTAGTAATAAAATGATACAATATGCTGTCAAGCTTTTTTGAGGGCATCACAGAAAAAAGAGGAATTCTGGAACAGAGAGTTAGTAGAGAAGAAGTTGTATTTGCAGATGTTAAGGCAATCAGGAAGGACAGCTTGAGGGAAAAACCTTATTTGAACATGAGGACAACCAGTCCTGATGCTGGCTGTGCATCAGAGTCCAATAATCAATAAAAAATTTAAAATAGTGAAGTATGGAAAGAGTGAGGAGTGTTTACATGTTGCTGTAGCATCTACAAGCAAGCAAGGAAAGAGGCAAGAGGAAAAGGAAAGAAAACATTTTGAAAGCAGTGAGCTGGAAGATGGTCCTTGCAACAGCAATCCAAGTGCGACACAACAGCGTTTGTTAATGGCAGGCAAAACAGTGTTGCAGTAAACGAGATGGAAGGTGATGGAGGACTTGCTCTGTGTGTGTGTGTGTGTGATGGGAATAACTGAGTGAGAGGATGCAGAGAAATTAATCTTGAAAATGCTTTGCTGAAACCCTTACAAAACTTAGGCACGGATTGGACAAGACCTACAATGTATATTTTATTTAAAAATGTATATTTATAATATGCTTCAGCTGCAGGAAGGTGAAAATATGATCCAGTGATCCAGAAAGGTGTTATTGGAGAGTATTTGTCAGGTGACAATTAAGGGTCTTGCTTAGCCTTTCTAAATTGTGAAGAAGCTAGGGATTTGCAAGCAGGTAGAAATCCACAAAGCAGACTTTCTTGTGAAGTGAAAAAGAAGGCCTAGCTTACAGAAGGTAACGTCTTTGAACATCTGCTGTTCATTTTCTTATAAAAATAATACAAATATGAAGGAAGAGAAGAGCCATTTGGTAAGTCCTTCCTGCATGGGGAAGAAGTATTGAGATGGATTTATAAAGGATGTGAGAAAAGCGTGAACAGAAAGGAAGACTAGAAGATGACAATATTATGAAAAGGAAGCAGATGATCTTATGTAAAGAAAAGGCTGGGTAACTGCATAAAAGATGGCGGACGTGTCAAAGAGAGTGAGAACAAGAATGGCTAGGAAGCGGTTTTTAGAATGTCTGGTAAAGAACAGTTTCTGTAGAGGGTAGGGGGCAATAAGCTGTGTTGGAGAGGGTATGGGTTGGAAAGGGAGGAGAAGAATTACTGATTCTTATTGTAAACAAGCTGTTTGATGAATTTAAAATGAAATGGAGAAGGTAGTTAAGGCTGTACTTGGAGAGGAAAGAAAGGTCAAAGGTGATGTTTTCTAAGACTGGAGCATCTAAAGCATATTGTACTGTGAGGGGAAAGTCAAAGCAGCGTGAGGTTAAGGAGAAGAGTAAGAGAGAGGCTGTGTGTGGGAACAAAGGATGTAAGGAGCTCGAAGAGAACAGGGTCACTGGGGCATGTGGATGGGATGTGGAGGAGAGAGCAAAGGAGAAATGTCAACGTCTGTGACAGAAAATAGTGCAAGAACTTTAAAAGGAGGAGGAAAATGGAGATGCATGGCAAAGTGAGGAGGGGAGGTCATGACTTGTATTGCGTATGCTTTCTTGGAAGAAGAGCAAAAATCTGGTGGAAACAAAAATAAAAGGAAAAGGGGAAGATTTGAGAAATGAGTTAAAAGTGGTAAAAAGTCATCTGGGACTGTGGGCCTGGGATTCAGTTAAGCTAGACCTGGGTAGCTTGGAAGGCATCAAAGAGGAAAGGATGAATTTGCGGTGGCCCTTGATAGGAGAGATTGTGTGTGGTTCATGAAAAAGAATGGATAATGTGTGTGTTGGTGGTGAGCCAGGAAAAGAGGATGGCATAATGGAGCTCGAACTGGAAAAGAGGCACAGGAACCAAGGTGGAGGAAAGTAACACAAAACATGTATGGAAGAAGGCCTGCTGGTGGGCCTTCAGTAACAATTCAGCTGCACAAAGCGAGGGCAGCCATCTTGCTCGGTGTTGACTGATGATGATACTGAGAGGTGGGTTTTGGTTTCTTAAGCTTCAAAATTCATTGGTTAGATCGTGGGGGAAAGACGGGTGAAGAAAACTCACTTGCCCTCTTCCTTTTCAGGTGATACCAATGTATCTACTACAGGACACAGGCTACCTTAGTACCAGCACAAATAAATGCCTTGTCGATGCAGCTGCTGCACAGATGACAGTATCAGACCCAGAGTACAACATAAACTGCACTACTTTATTACTTCAGTTAGTCTGTATTGCAAACTTCATAGTAAATGTAAGGAATTTTATTTCCTTTCCTTGGTATTAAAATCTCTTTTACAGATGGTTATAAAACATAACATATAAGATCTACCGGGATAGCATTTTTGGTCTCGTTCGTTGTTTTCTGGATATGCATAATAGATTCAGCCTTAGCATCTATATACATAATTTTTTTTTTAATATTCATCCTTTCCTTTTACATCCAGCACAGTGTTAACTTATCTTCCAGGTAAATACTAAAGATATGTTATACCCTTATACAGGATATTTTTATATTTATTATTTCAGAATATTTGGAGCTCGGTTTTACACCTGTTTTTTGTAATGAGAAGTAACTCACAGTCAATGCAAATGATGATACAATAGTCTACGAGTCCGTCTTTGCATAACACCAAGTGAGGAGGAAACAATCAAGATTGATGTACCTATGGATGTAGTAAGCAGGTGTCAGTGGTTAATTTCAGTGCACTAAAACTGAGTGGTGTCAGGAGTCCTATAGAGAATCAGGGTGAGTTCATCTCACTAAGACTCCTAGGCAACTTTTCTAAATGATTTTCAGGGGGACTATTTATCCACTGTACCACTGTCATGTTTTATTCAAGCTCAGTATTGTCATGTCCAAAAGAGCAATAAAAATTTAATTTTCACTGAAGTAACTAAGAAACAGTTTCTATAAGTTATCTTTTAATATTATGTGTAAATTATTTGCTATGCACTTTTCAGCCTTGTAAAATGGGATGATTCTAGATGTCCTGGTTCCGGCAGGGACAGGGTTAATATCTGGCACAGCACAGGTATTCCACACCACGTGACGCCATTCCCAGTATTTAGGGGGAGCTGGCCGGGGAGGGGAGTTCCCAGTTTGGGAGCAGGCGGGGACGGTTCGGGTCCGGTCGGTGCGTGTCAGTACGGTACCCCTATTTATACATTCCTCTGTCAGTACTATTGTTGTTTTGTCAATTTTTCTTTGTTGTTCTGTTAAATTGCTTTTTATCTCAACCCACGAGTTTTTGCCTTTTTATTCCAATTTTCCCTCGCTGCTGCGAGGTTTGGCTGAGCGGCCGCGTGGTTCTTTGTGCCGGCTGAGGCCAAACCACGACAGGCATCCTAGCAGTCTTATATCCTAGTAGTCTTCCAGTCTTGGTAAGTTTTTTACCTTGTATCTACTGCTGCTGTACTATTTATTGATTTAGTGATAGTTAAGAAGCAGTAGTGACGCATTCATAGGTAACTATAAAAAGGAACAGGACATGTGCAGGAAAGAGAATCTAATCAAAGCCCTCTAAAGGAATAGCATCCATGTGAATTCAGGGATGATCTGCTCAGCTAGGCTGCAGTTTGGCCAGTCTACCCAGTCATCATCCCAACCAGCTGCAGCACTGTGGTGCCTTCCTCCTGGGTAAGAGTGCAGAGAAGACCTGGAGGTGGCATGCGTGTGAGAAGGCTGTGGTGAGAGTACAGGCTGCAAGCAGGGAAACATAACTGGGAAGTTCAAAAAAGTGAAGCAGGCTACAGAGGAATGTGGGAAGGAAGTAAGGATGGTTGTTAGGGGCGAGGCAGAGCTACAGGAAAATCTGCAGGAAGCCAAGTTTAAAAGTTGTATTGCAAACTGTGAAAAGATTTGTCTTGTTATGTGCCGCCTCTTGCCTTGAAGAGCTTTTTGAACACATCTTTTTAAGCTTTAGGTACCTAGACCCTAGTTTGGCAAAGCACTTCACCACAGACTTGACTTAACAAATGAGTTGTATGCAATTCTTAATTGACCAGATGGTCTCAGCGGATCTCAAGGTATGTTTTAGATTAAACTTATGCATATACACTCTGCCAATTTAGAGGCTAAACGATGTGAGGGGCTCTGCCAGGTGGAACTGAGAAAAGTGAGAGGTAACCATAGATAACAGAATATGAAATGTTAACTGTTTATACAGACTGCCTTTGGGACCACGCTACAATATGGCCATTATTTGTTACTAATAGAAATAGAGAATAATAATAATTAAGATAGTGTTGGCATGCTGCAAAGGAAGTTTATGACCTGCACATCCTTTTTACAGTTTCGCCTCTTGGGTATTTCTGGTTATTTCAATACACTATTATTCTATTAGACTTAAGACTAAAGTACTAGGACTGAAAGAATTATAGAACCTAAAAGAATACAACTGCAAATACACAAAAAAATAAACAAACAGATATTTATAGACCAGTTCCTTTCTGCAAGTTCATTGTTAAGACGTACTGTTTTTGTTAAATGTTTGTGCAATTTTACAATCGCATATATTATTACTGTTAACTCAAATTGCAGGAGCACACAAGGCACTGACTTGCATTTTCTCATATGAGAAGACTAATGCAAATGGACCTTCCCCCCATACAAAGTTATCATGACTTGTTTCTAGCACGGCTTTTAATAGGCTGGGTCTCATACTGGGTAAGAGAGAAAGTCCTCTCCTGAAAGGTCTAGCAGCAATGCAGCTCTGACACAGATCATCAGACTTTGTGGGTCTTATGCAAGGTAGTATGTTTAAGATCGCTTTTGACTCATTGTCTGGCGTGTTTACAGCGACATAGCCCCATGTGAACATATTCTATGGTCATCCCACTTATCTGTTGTGCTGGAACAACCTGGATTAAGCAAAGGTGTGGGTAGTACATATGCAAATGATGCTGTAAGAAAATAGAATAATGGTGGATGGAGAAAAGAGAAGGAAGGTTGGTGGGACTATTGTCAATGCCAAGCAGCAACACTCTTGCTTCAGTGTGCTTTCACCTGCAGAGAAATTAAGTCATGTAATCCATCCCTGAATATTCAAGAATTCACTGCTATTTCCTTACAGTAGCAGAGAAAATATTTTCATAAGTAAATAATGAAAAAGTAGTGACTCCTAAGTGATACAACAGCAATTGCTGCTAACTATGGAGAAAAAAATCTTTGTATTGTGTCTTTCAAAAGTACGCTTTCTACAATATCGTAATTACAGGAAGTAGTAATTTTCAAACAGTCAAGTTCCAGGATTTATTGGTAGGATATTATTACAAAGCACAACTGATGGAAATGTCTGTCCAATCTGAAATACCAGTAATAATCCTGAATCCATTGCCTCATTCATTCCAAAGAAAACAGCATCTTTCATTGCAGCCCTCAGTGTTTGTCCTCAGCAGATGGAATTTACCTGTGGGAACATGGAATGATAAGGACTCTCCATCTACTTCTGTCCTGACTTCTGCTTCAAAAGGAATAATAGGTTAAAATATAAAAATATGTATTCCTATGTACTTTTAAAGCTTTTACAGCTGTTTACACTGAAGCACACCACTTTGTAGACTTGTTTCTGAAACCCACAATGGCAACATATTTCTCTTGAAAAAAATGGCCTTTTTATTCCTCACTTGTATCTACGTGACAGCAAGTGCTGGTGTGATCATACTAGAGAATGAAAGTATTCTTCTTTATCCATAGGTATCCGAGGTGCTAATCAGCCTAGCAAGGACCTGAGGAAAATATCTTGTCTTTTAAGATGAGAGGTTGGTTCTGTCTTTGTGACATGCCTGTCCTTAGCCTTCACAGCGATGCCAGTTGTCGCCGCTCTACTGTTGCGTGAAGACACATCTCCAGCAAAGTAGGATGACTATATCTCTTGAATAACACGTATCAGTAGCTTTGTAGTTCGCATTTTGAGAATTGTGATATTTGCTGAGCATTGTATTATACTTTGGCTCTTAGATGAGTAGAACAGAAAAATGATTTCCTGTCTGATAATCGCCTGTTCAAAAATCTAGATGCTTAGAGGAATAAACAGCTAGTTTACTTAATTTTTCTAAAGTCTGAAGTACTTATCTCTTTGAAGTGAACATTTTTGTTTTATTAAAAACAAGTTAGAAACTTTATTCCATGGTGAATGAGATATAGCTGTTGAGAGGAGTCTGGGCAGAGATGGTTTTACTAATTTTCATTCATTCCAGTCAGTGAGGTCAATTGTGATGCATTCATGTGATATTCGGTGGTTACCTCTGACCAGAGGCCCTTCAGCAACCATAGTGCTCCCATACTGAATGCCCTTTTCATTTTCCTACTGACATCCCTAGAAGGGTCCTGCCTGTCCCTGGAAGCGTTCAAGGCCAGGTTGGATTGGGCTTTGAGTAATCAGGTCTAGTGGGAGGTGTCCTTGCCCATGGCAGGGGTGGGGTTAGAACTAGATGAGCTTTAATGTCCCATCCAACCCAAACCATTCTGTGATTCTATAATCCAACTTCCTTCCCTAAAATGGTGAGCATCAGCTGAATCGTTCTCTCGATTTTAGGACTGGTCTGTGCCCATCAAAACACCAATGAGACAGGCAAGTGAACAGATCCCAGAAAAGCAACCATAACCTCCAAAATATTGAAATAAATTAAATTTTCTGGTCTCACTGCTGATCTGTGCTGTAATATAAAAATACAGCAGTCTGTGTTGTCTTACAGCAGAACTCTGTACATAGCATTTTATAAGCATTTTCAAAAGCAAATGAAAGAGTTTTTATTAGATTTATGTCTATCTGTAAACAGAAACATTTGATACTACATATTTCAAAACACTGTTTTGTGTTTGTGCTCATATCAGTGTCATTGGTATCAATGATAATTAACACCTAAAATTAAAGGAGAATTAAGTGAATACCTAGCATGAAATATAATACAGCTACTTTAAAATTAATACCGGTGTAAGACTTAACAGTGTTTTTTCTTCCCTATATATTTGCTCTCAAGGAGACATACTACAAATCTGCAAACTTTTAAAGAGGGAGATTGCCCCTGCACTTCTACCACTCTAGTTCTTTCCATACCTGTAAAGACTCTGCCAGCTCTACAAGACTAATCTCACATGGCTAACCATTGCAAACAAATTGATTCACTTTTCATAGTCACAGGTTGCTATCATAAAAAAAAAAACCCCACAAAACCAACAACAACCCTGAATTGTGAAGGTAGAGCATTTTCTATTAGTTTCGTGGTTTTCATAAGCTGCTTCTGTCCCTCTGTCTAGTTTAACTTCTCTAATGCTTTGGTGACATCTTAAGTGGCACAGACGAGCAAATGCACAAATATTATATTCTGGGTCATCCCCAAGTATGTGCAGTATTGAATATAGACATGCTTCCTGCAAGGCTGAGAACAAATGAGCATCCACGATCCATTTGCATACTCAACATTTCATTTCTTCCAGCTAAATGCCACTTCCGCAGTCCCAGCAGTTTTGCTGCTGAATATCTAGCAGATACAAATCCCTTAGTGGGAGAAAGTGTATACCTAGATAAAGAACATTTGCAAATGAAATACCTTTGTTAAATTATAGCATCAGAATAACATATCTTTGAATGTAGAAATTGCCTAGGAATATATGATTTAAAACTATTAGTAATAGTCACAAATCAAAGAGATAGCTCAGTGTTATAAAAAGTCTCTTTCAATAAAGAATAAACATAAATCTATCATCTTATATTCTCAGAGTAGGATTCATCTCACTTTATTAGCTTTCGTAATGTAGACATTTAGTCTTATGTGGGCTACTTCGACAGGCTGAATTGAATATAGAGTTTGCTAGAGGGTGACCTGATCCTTCCTCAGGTAGTGTCGAGGGTAAACAGGATGAATTACTAGATGCTGTCTCTCTCTGCTGATCACTGGTGGACGTTATCATATTAGCTTACGCCAGACATCTGTTTCAGCGGGGTAAGTTAGAGGGAAAGAATCCCACCCTACGCATATTATCAATCTCAGTCACCTCAATTATTTTACCCAACAACCTTCTTGGAAGCCAAGCTTTAAACTTCCACAAGTAATTACACTGCCTTGTTGGAGACTGAAACAAGATATGTGCACTTGATGATGAAACTAAACACTGCTAACGGTTTTGGTAACCCTCTCATGAATCACATGGCTCTTTAAAGAATATGGCTTAAGCGTTTCTGTTTGGAGGATATATATAATCTTCTTCAGTGTTTTGTGCTTATATGCTATAGGCAGAATTGATATCACTACAGTAAAATAAATAGCTGTCTGTTACAATGATCTTCAGTTCCTTATAAATTCATCAAATTCTAAGTGTCCTGAAATCTTATATTCTAGATGTCATCTTCAGGCTAAAATTCTCAGAGAAAACTGTTCAGCTGTTTCGGAAAATGGAAGTAGCTAGGGTAAGAAAACAATCAGTAATATACACATCTGTTAGAAAATAAAAATTGGTGGCCCATTCCTTTAGAAGCTCCAGCATTGCCAAGGTTTTAGAACATGAACTCCAGG
The DNA here is from genome assembly GCA_013398295.1 of Chionis minor. Classification (NCBI taxonomy): domain Eukaryota; kingdom Metazoa; phylum Chordata; class Aves; order Charadriiformes; family Chionidae; genus Chionis; species Chionis minor. The sequence goes on from VZSF01003022.1 coordinate 74,213, forward strand.
GAGAGGAGCTGAGCAGAGTTTGGGTAAGAGAAACATGCTTAATTAAGAGGTGAACTGACAGAGGCCGGTGCTAGCAAGATAAGGAAACCGTAATCAGGAAATTGTGAAAATGTGCGAAGACTGAGAGGAGTTTGCATATACCTGACAAAGAAGTAAGGTTAAAATAAACAGACAAAACACAGACAGTTTGCCCAGACAAGGAGGCTGAAGCAAGAAGCTCAGGAGAGGAGAAGATTTGGTCCAAAGTGGGTTGGATAAAAACATAGTACAGTGCAAAGGAAAGACTGCCTGAGTGATTAAGATTGGGGAGGTAGAATTACCTAAGGAAAGCGAATGGGATTGAAAAGGAGTGTTGGATTACAACTGTGGTAGCCAGATGATACGACTAAGGCTCACTGAGCAACAAGATGGGGGCTGAGAAGTCAGCTGAAAGCAGCACAACAGAAGACAGAGACAGAGCAGGGGCAAGGACAACCTGTAATGAACACAGGCCTTTCCAAAACTGTGAGCAGAATCTCCTTCTTGTCTATCAGAAAATATCTGCAAAACCATCTACACATAAAAGCTCTGTGTACACTGACAGAGTAGAAATTCACTTTACAAGTGCTGGACAGTTCAGGGAACTCTGTCTTTCCAGCTGATCAAAGAGAAGGTTAAAACAACTTGAAGCCAGACAAATTCAGAGCAAAGTACAATGTACATTTTTAACACTGAAAGTTAATATCCGTTATGATTTATCAAGATATATGGCAAATTTTCCATTGGGGAAGAACTTTCAAATAGAAATATCAATATTTTCCAAGTTTAAAAAAAAAACCCAACCAAAATGTTGGAGAAATTCCTATGCACTGTGTTATTTAATAATTGTAGTGTTTCCTTCTCTTTTAATCTGTAAATGCCCTGTCCAGACCTCTGTTCTAGTCCACATAGAGAAGAAAAAATTCCTGCCATTATTATTAGGTTACCTAAAGGTTTCAACTGATTCTGATTGATCCTGGGGCTAACTGTTATAGGGAAGAATTTTCAGAAAAAGATCTACAACAATTTAATGAATTACATTCATTCAGGGAGTTGAAACATGGCTTCTTGGTCATTAGTCACAAACTCATTTTACTGACTGTAAAATCAAATTTCCTTACGAGTGCTTCAAAGTCATCTGATTTTTGTTAGCAATGTAGCTACATATTATACATTTATGTTCCACAAAATATGGAAAACGGAATTGCTCAGGCTGAGTAGAAATGAACTGTATTGACGAAAAAAATCTGCACTTTTCCTGTATTTCATATTGCTTTCTTTACAGTAAAAACCAATGTCAAGTTGTTTTTATATTGTGCTTTATATTGTTCTAGGATGCTTTTTAACAGATGGAGGAATAAAATTGTAGAATAACTAAACAAATTGCTCCCAGTGATAAAAACAAAAAGAAAATCCACATTTCACCTATTTTCTTCAGCTCTAAATACTACAGAGAGACTGTTTTATTTAACCCAGCTGATGTATGTACAAAGTATAAGGTATTAAGTATAAGGGTTGAAGTGTATTTATATAAGTAGGTAAAAGTAACACGCAGAGATTCTCATAAGTCAAAGGGATTCTATACACCTAAGTTTAATTGAGAAACTATTCTAAAGATGCCTAACAAAATTGATTAGATCTCCTATCAGCTACTTCGTTAACACAGTATCCACATATAGGAACCATTTAAATAAACTGGTTAATTGATTTAAATTTGTCACAGCAATTTCTATTTGTAGAGTAAACCTAAGTTTTTATCTTACCAAAAAATCTAGCTTTCCTACTTGTTAACATAATGTTCCCAAGTACACTACAAATATAAGAATGAATGTATCATCTCCAGACAATATGAAGCAAATACTCTGGATGTGAATATCCCTATGCCAATTATTGTAATAGGGAAAACTTCTACATTTTGTTTAGACACTAAATAGGCTGAGTTCACTTTCTGGAGTTACCCTTCTCCCCAGGGACTACAAAGGCAATAGAAGATATGTTTTACCTAATTTAGGTTTTTCAGGACGTTTCTAAAGCCTGATGAATTTGGGTCTAAATTCAACACTTTGCAGAAACACTTCTAGATCACCTATGACTAAAGTTCATTCATTCCCAAGAAGTAGATTTCAGCCAGGTAAGAGATTTTTCTTACTCCACTTCTATCCAGTTTCCTATGACTTACATAGAGTAAAAAGCTAAGTTCCTCTTTTTCTGACTGAAGCATATATTACAACCTGTGCAACAACACTTGTTTTTGATAGGCTTTTCCTCTGGGTTCTTCGTAATTCCCACCAATGTCAGCAGGAGTGATGTGAACATATGGTTAGAGAAGGCCTGAGAGAGGGCAGCTGTTCTCATGCCAAGTGAACAAGATTTTGCACCACATTTCAAGTGTTTTGTGGGTTGGGTGCTGCCAGAAATGCTGTATGAACAGCGTTGTTTGCAGTATTTTGACATTGCGTGGAGACAACCTGGAAATACAGGGAAGCAATTCAGCATTCGCTGAAGGATGAAACTTTCATCCTGAGGCTGGACAAGTTTTCAGCAGAAGGATGAGCTTTAACTGAACTAATTTTCTTGTCATCTGACAGGCTGTTTGGGCACATGATTGCTTCATTTGTCCATAGAAATCAGAACCCCTCTGCCTGTTAAGGTCTATTCATACCAGCAAGGGGCGAGTGACTTTTGCCAAAATAAGAACTGTGAATCTTCAGACTGAAGATTGCAGCTTGTGAAAGATCCTGGAGGCCTCTTTATTTCACTTCCTTCTATTCTTGAAAGACAAGTTACATTTTTGTTTTATTTTTTTTTTCTTCTCCAGCAGTATGTTCCCCTTAGTGGAGTTCCTTTTAGGGGAAGACAAATAGTCAAAAATCCTTTGAAACCAGAAGTTGCTAGTTGTAGCTCTGTAATCTCTCTGTTGGGCCATGAAGTATCTGGTTTATTTTTTTCAGACTGACTGAAAGTTTTCCAGGATTTTTAAATTTGCAGGATCCAGTGTATGCTCTGTAGTGTTGAAGCCTTTTAGTTCTTGAACACAGGAAGATTTCAGGAAGGCTTTGAATTGCTAGCAAGGGGTAGCTGGGACACTTTTTGTCCCTGCTATAGGCCCATTACTGAACTGGGAAAACCCAGATCTGTCATTCAGGCAGCAAAACACTGAGGTAAATGGAATAAAACCTTGCTGTGAAGGAGTAGTATAAGTGATAAGCAACGAATATATTTCAGAATTCAGACATTTACCCGTAGCTGTCAGTTCATGTCTACCTGAACCAAACTGTCACAGTCTTTGTGGTTTGCCCATTACAGATTAACTCCTGAGATTTGAATACCATTTCCATCTGGGATAACACGGGTAAACACCCTTAAAGTCAAAGCCCTTTGAAAACTTTATTCAAAGTGATGGTTAATCCAAGTACGAATGTCACACAGGTACGTAAGAACTGAATTTTCCAATTGACAGTGCAAGCCTTCACAAATTGAAATAAGTACTGTTTTCTTGAGGGATTGTGAAAGTAAGTCTCTATGCCAAATATTTGATCTCTTCTGCTGTCTTGCAAGATACATACTCTGCATAAAACACTCTCTGAAATGGGGTCTGCTTGTCCAGATGAATACATTATTCCACTGTGTGGAGAAAGGCTGATCTAGAGGCAAATTACTGTGAGTAATTTATTCCATATCCTTGCTAGAATAACTTGCGCTCCTGAGCCTCCTCAGATGTGTAGTCAATAGGGAACTGTCTGGCTACATGAGGTTTCTTACTACATCTTTCAGCCAAATCAGAGATTCAAATGCAAAATCCAGCACTCAGGGAGATCATCTGAATCTGTGATGCTCCCTGGAGAACTGGAGGTCTATAAACCAATGAATGGATTACAGTGAAATGTAAATTCAGTATTTCCAACTCTGGGAGAAATGACGATACTCCAATATTTTTCAAGCTGTATGTATCTCCCTCAGCCAACTGTAGCACTTCTCAGCATTTATCAAGTCTGTAATGTACTTTGGGAGAAAGTTTAAAAGTAGATTGTATTTAAAAACATAGCTTTTATATATTTTTAAAACTGCCTTCGTATTGGGAACTGTCTCCTACTCCTAAATGTTTACAGTAATGTGCTGAACACTAGTATGCAGATTGACTTTTTTTATCTGTTACAATGAAGTAGTTTTTAAAGATTCATTCTAGACTTGGTGAAATATGTCAAGTGGAACCCAAGAGGTAAAGAGGGGTTGTTTGGTTCTTTGTGGAGTCCATCATGAAAATAGAGCAGAGAGAGGCAGAGCCGAAGACATTTGTAGATAGTTCAAGTGATGAGTCGGAGAAAACAGCTGCTGAGGTAGGGAACAGAAATTGTTCAGTTGCAGCCTAAGGTTGAGGAAGGGATGCTCTATTCGTTCAGTACTTTTAAAAATACCTGTAAATGTTGTGTAATTCAAAATCTGATGTTGTCCCCCTTCTGGCTAAGTTAAGGTTGGGCAAACGAGGTCAAATTAGAAGGGAGATCTCCTCAGCCCCAGGTAAACTGCTGAGATGCAGTAGTTGATCTTTCTCCTCGTATTTCTCCCCTGCTTTTTTAGTGCCAAAGCAGTGTGATAGTTTCAGCTATCAGATTTGTACTTGTCAGATCAACCCTTTTACTTCAAACTTGTCTCATTCCTTCCACAGACATTGTTCAGCCTTTCTTTTTGTCATTGCCAGACTCAGCAGCAGTGCAGAGGAGCCCCTCGACTGCCCCTCATCACCATATGAAAGAGGACAGAAAGCATGTGTCTACCTCACTGATCGGCAAGATGCGCAGACACGGAAGGGCTGGGGCTCGATTTGCTGCGGTGTGCCATGGTTCTTGGATCACAGAGCTGTAGTCTCTTTCCTGGTGATGAAGTTCACACTAGCTGCAAGCATAGGTATGTGTCATGCAAGCATAAAGAGCTAACTGTTGTGTAGGATCTCACACCCCCATTACAAAGAGGGTGTATACACTCCCCTGCGACACTGCTTCATCTGTGGTTCCACCAGGAGAGCAGCCAAGTCACACAAATCCGTGGTACGTGTCTGTGCTTACTGCATGACTGCAAGTGCAGGTGCTACATTTCAAAGACCCCTATGCAATAAGATTTCAGAAGATGTTTTATAAAAAGGGAAGTGATTGCCATTATGAAGTTTGTAACTGACAGACTTATGTGATGAAAAGGTCAAAGATTAAATAATTTCACTTTTGTGTTATGTCACTGATGGCACCAACTTACAGACCAAGTTTTTGTCTCAGAAACTCCAAAGCAGCTCTAGTTGACTACAGTGTGTGCACACAGCCTAGGATTTAGCCTTAAGCTATTGAATTTTCTGGGGGCTGTTTTTGGTTTTGTTTCCTTTTACTGTTGGAAGCAGTGAATTGAATCCTGACCTGAGCTCTACGGTAATGTCTCTGGGTTGTGACACTGGCGCAAAGCAAGAGTTACAAGAAAACAGGATTTAAAAGAGAGTGTGTTCAGTGCACTGATTCTCTCTGGTTATGTATTCACCCTGGAATCAATGAACAACACAGAAACTCTCAACGTGAGTATAAAGATGTCAGAATCAGTTCCTTAATCTTGATGCAGTTTAAATATTACTTCTGGCTAAGTATTACATCTGAACCAAACACATGATTTGAGTTTACAGACAAGAGGTTGTTCCTGAGCTGATTCATGTCAGTTTTATACTCGTAAACATCTTTTGATTTCAGTGGCGTAAATTCACGTTTTCAATAACTCAATGAGAACAGAATATGGAGTAGGGTCTTAAAGCGTCTTTTCAGAACAGCCAGTGAACTCCCTCGGTACATGAAGAGAAATTGTTATTGTCAGTATCAGAGACAAAAAATGAAACCAGTCAGGATACAGAAGATGTCTTCACTGAAACTAATACAGAGATGAAATGCACAGCTCCTTCAATGTAGATCATCTCCTTGAGAGAATCGGTGTTATATAGTACATGAAGGCTGTTATTGCATTGCTGTTTCCACATTAGAGAGGGCGTGTGAGATAAGCATTGCATACAAGGGCCAAGACACTAAACTAATTTTACTAAGATGCCTTTATGTTAATTCAGAGAAGAGGGTGGAATTGAAAAAAGAAGGTGCAAATGGTACATTTTTAATATTTTCACTCTCAAAAATTATCTGAGTTTAAGAGAAAGGAAAAAATAAGAACTGGGAGGTTGATGGAAGGTTAAAATATTCACAAAACAAACTTGATTTATTCAAGCTTTTTGAAGTCCCAGGACCTGAAAAGAAACCTTATTGTGGTGCACAGCAAAGTAATGTGGAAAAAAATCTCCATATTTCTTCAGCCTCTAGCTTAGCTCTCACTGTGGGGAATCTTGCTGTGAAGAGATTAATCACTGCTGCTTAATAGTATCTCTGCTGGTTGCTCCAGGATAGCAACTAGCTACATAATGCAGCAGATGCATTCTTTTAGCGTGGCACCTAGAGTACTGTGAATGTGCCAAAGGGATTTCAAACTTACCATGGTGCACAACTGACCAGCAGATGCTGGAAGCACATTGCCTGGCTCTCCAGAGGCCGCAGATTCTGGAGGAAAGTGAAATAGTCCCTTTTGTCCCCTCCTGCTGCTTTGTTTTATGGAGGGTGCAAAGAAACTGCCTCCTACAAATCTAGCTAAATAGCAGGCTACCTCCAGAACTAGGTCTCAAAGATGTTTAATTTTCTGAAGCTAGTCTTACGCGGAAGCTTCATTAAGGATTTTGACTTCTCATACTGATCTCACTCTTTTTTAACCTGTTACTTGTAGCATTTGATTTCCTTAGGAGCAGAATGGACTTCTACTTTGATGCAGTAATTAATGATAGTTGCTTACACGCCATTCTTTATCAGTTCTTCTTAGCTCTCCTTCTCACTAACACCACAATGTCTCTAGTTCCTTTCAGCCCTTATAGGGCTAAACTCTCCAGACTATTTTCCTTTCCCTCTTTATCTCCTCCATTTGCAAATCTACTTATTTTGATGTCATTGCATCTAGTTGTTCAATATACAATGAAGAAAAGTCTAACAAAGAAGTGTTAACAAACTAAATTGTGTGTAAGATATTGAACAGGAAAATCGATACAAGGAAGACCATTTAGCCCCAGGCACAAAGGAAGGTTTCTAGGATGGCAAAAGTAACCCTTTTTTGATTTCCGTCTCTTACTGCATGAAGACTTCAACAGCTTTACTTGAATGCTCTTCAGAAGCTGTGGTTCAAAGATTCTGGCTTTAAAGGGATTGCACTTTTTTCCTTTGGCAAGGAAAATGGTCAGGTTTATTTAAGTTAAATGCTTTTCAAAGATACTTTCACAGAAGCTTTCATCTCCTTTTGTCTTTGTTACCAACTTTCCTGAAAATAACTGCAGTGACACAAGTGCAAGGTCTTTTTGATCATTTCAGTGGTAGTGATGATGCAGCTTTGTGAACTGCAAGGCACGTTGTCTGAAAAAGTGATCTTCTACCATGAGCAGTGGAGGAAATAGGGCAGAGTGACTGGCAGTCTTTCCCCCATATCAGTCACCTGTCACAGGTCCTTCTCCAGCAGGTGAGTAGAAGGTTGATAAACTGCTACCTTTGGAGACTTCCACCATGGAAAGAATGGCCATTGCATAGGCAGCAGAGGTGCTTATAGTTAAACAGATGTTTAAATTCATAGTAAAATTGAACCTGAGGAAAGGCTGCTGGGTTTGGATTAGCAGAAAAGATGAACTGGTATTTCCAGCTCCTTTTTTCAACAAAATGGTGTGGGAAGAGGATAGACCAACATACGCTTAAACAGCAGTAGTCACCAAAGGTGAGATTCAACTCCAGATACACTTAAAACAGAAAACACTTGCATGTAGGTGTGTATATGTCATCCGAATGTTTCAGCTACTCCTGTGTTCAATAGGGGTTCCATAGAGTTGTCCAAAACCAAATGTATACTGCCACAGGAGGCTTTCTAGAGTACCCTGCCCTACCCCTAACTGCCGTGTCCAGGGGACACAGCTTTTCCATCGGTCCTGTGCTGTATCTGCCCTCCTGCTGCAGAAGTCTGAGATGCATTAGAGTATCTCAAATGAGGCCAGAAACCTGTGTTTAAGCAGCTGAGATGGCCCTGATGGTGTGGACCAGGTTTTATTGACCATAATGAGTGTGTAGATGAGTCTCACATGTAGACACTTCCATGTAAGTTTTGATGAATTGAATCCCTCTTCTGGTGCTCTCTTGCTGAACTGTTGCGTACCAGTGGCACAAGGTACCTGGTAATTTTTGGCTGGGTGAACGTAAATGGAAGCATGACCCCTGTTCCACACAGCAGACAGTCAGAGCTCAAGACAAGGCACAACAATAGAGATGCGCATGGTCTATGGATGGTACACGGAGAAAAAAAAAAAGAGAAGGCAAGTGAAGCCTGGTGATCTAATAATTTCATCATTCCCAAGAGATGTTTGTAAGCCAGAGAGAACTTTAAGGAGAGATTTAAAGGAGGTTGGAGGATTGGTTTGGCCGGGCTGGGGGATCTTCTAAGCAGCAGCAACACAGAAAGCTTGTGAAGTTATTAGCTTGAGAATTTGCCTCAGCATCTGGCACTCCATGTGAGGGATCTTCTTGGAGAAAAGAAGCAGCTCCAAAATTGATGTGACTGGCAAAATGATGCCATGGAATAAGTCAAATGGGGTCAAAATACCAGGTAGGTATGCTGCCTGCAGCAAGTATATGAGTGGAGAAATGTTATGTTTGTCAAGGCCAGAGACGAAAAAAATAGGAATAATTCAGCTGCAAAGTGATAAAAGACTTCACTGTGTAAGTGGGCAGGAAAGGCCTTATCTTTTGCTGTTTAAAAATAAAAACTCAATTATGTTAGTTTAGATGACAGTACCTAGGCAGAGATCCAAGTTGAAGACTTGTTTATGGGCTTGAACAGTAAGTAGGATGATGGTGTTTTCCACAGTGATCAAGTAAGAAAGAAGCAGGGAAGGTGTGGGAGAAGAAAGATTAGAGGAAAATGCAAATAATCATTTTGCCTGTCTATTCAATTAACATCTAGGCCTACTTTGTAGCTTCCTGAAGCCTCAGTGTGGCATTCAGTAGGTGACAAACATTCAAAATGAGGGACCCGCCAACACTTGTTCCGGTGGGAATTTCAAATATTCTGGTATGTATTTCTCAACTATAAATAACTTTGTGCAATTTCAGTGTCCTAATTCTGTGTTCAAGGTAAAAAAAAAAAAAAAACAAAAAAAAAAGAAGAAGAAATGTTTCAACAAAAAGTTATACTTTTGGTTTAATGTGTAGGTGTTTGGAGGATTAAAGTGCTCTACTGAAACACAGGCAGACACACAAAAGTTACAACCTCTTTTTTTCAAGTATCGTCTTCAAATACATATACATTTAGTTGACTGATCAATTTTTTTTAATATTAGAATTGGGTATTCAATTACATTATTCCAAATTAGTTTTGTTTTACTCTAAAATCCTTATGCAGTACTTATCCTCTCCCTAATAAAAAGATTTTGAAGATGGTAATTCCATTGGTGTTTAAATAAATGACATAAGGGAGCCATGCATGGTCTTTCTTGGTTGTTCATAGGTTAGAGCACAATTTGTGTGATTTTAATTTTGTTACATTTAATAAAGGATGAACTCAGAGGAAGCATTATTGTGTATGGCTTGTATATTTTAACTGTGTATATGCAAAATAGTGTTTCACTTTTCTGGTACATAGCTGCTTGATTAAAAGAAACAAGTTACAGTGGTGACTGTAGACACTTTACCTTGTAAATTGTGTTTTAGAATAACTGCAACAAACAACATGTTTACAGCTAAGAGATACTTATAAAAAAACCTGAAACTTTGATCATGGGGGATTTTAATTTCACAGATACTTACTGGGATAACAAGTATGCAAAACCTGTAAGGTGGGAAGCATGTTTCCAGAGGCAATGCATAATTGCTTACTTACTGAAGTCAGTTTATTGACTGAACTTCATGATCAGAGGCTCTTGGCACCCAGAGCTAGGAAATAAGCCCATCTTGATAAATAGAGCAGGGCTGATTTAGGGATCACAGATTCACAATACAGAAAAGAAAAGAAGAAACACAATTAGTTTTGGTTTAGTGGAAGTTTTTTAAAAATAAAAATTCTATAAGGCTTTTTGATGGAGATAACTATATAAATTTGGAATGTTTTTCCAGAAGATAAATAGGTTTTCATTATATGCCACTATGAATTACTTACACCTTCACTTCAAGGAGAAGGAATAGCTTGTGGTAACATAAACAACTGAATGAGCTTGATGGAAATGATGCAAGATCTCATGACTGTGTGGGAAATCTGGTGTAGAAAAAATGGGAATTATTTAAGAAACAGTTGGACATGCTGCAGTTACAATTTATTCAGGCTAAGTCTCAACAGGGGGAATGTAACTGAGACAATGTGCTTAAATAGAGTGACAATAACAACATTTTTAAATGTCTGCTTTGGGAAGGGGGGAGGTTGTTATTTACAACTCTAAAAAATTGCAGAAGCTAAAAGATAATTAGAAGAGCAAGAAGAGATATTGACTAGCAGGTTACACAAAATACTTTAAGTATGAATAAAGGGCTTCCTCATAGATGGTATATTTGCAGCAGACAGCACGTGAAATGGAAATGGTCACTAAAAAATATTTGCTGAGATTATCAGTCATAAAGGAATTAATGTGATTTATCAGGAAATAGTACATCCCTTTTACGGTTACACACTTTCACAGATGGAATACAGGGAAGAATCATCCTAAGATGCATATCCATGACTTGTGTTGTTTAGATAAGTTTGTCATTGATTTCAGGATTACTGCTTGAGTGATTAAGACAAGTGAATGCTGACCTTCGGGACTGGCTATAGCGCCTATAACCGTCTGCATGAAGGAACATGGGAAGGGAGCTTCATGGCGGCATGGCCAGTGCAGCTTTCCATGATAAAGGAGCAAGTCCTGCTTCTGGGGAGGGTCTGCAGCTTCTTTAGCTTTGTGGTAGAAGTTTATGCTTTTACAGTGTACTTCTGAGAGCATAGAATTTATTCGTGCACCTTCACTGCCATGTAAGAATTAAGGCTTTGTGCTATTTATCTTACGTTTTCTAATTGGTTTCCTGATACTACCTGCATGAAATAACAGTTATGAAGAAAAATGTTTTGAATACAGTGTCAGAAAAAACTTCTCACCCACAAAGTTGTATTGCTTGCATAAGTACCACTGAGTAATGGTAAATGTGTGAAGGAAGTTCCCCTAATGGTGTTCAATGTCATCAGGGACAATGTGGCACCATGGCTGCCTGGCTGCAAAGGGAACAAACCAGAAAAGGCAGAAATTAATGCAGTAATTATTGCCCAGAAAATGTATACATCCGTATGTAGCAATTAGACTTCTGGGTCACACGCGGTGGCATGGGTGCTTTTCAGGAGGCCGTCCTCCCTTTATATAGTCACTTTACGACTCTGATGTTTCTTGGTTGCTGACACGTTTTATTGTAGCTGCAGATATGTATTTTAGGGGCGTGGATCCCTTGGTACTCTCTGGCAACTCATGGGTAGTGTTAGCGCACTAGGAAGTGTGCTGGAAATAGAAGTTCCTTAGTTTTCCACTGAAAATTCCTTATGATTTCTTGTACCGGGATATCATCACCTGTAGAATATTTTGGGGTTTGCCTGAAGCACCGGTCTTCTGTATAGGAACGTTACATCTTAATACATATACCCCTCATGCCATGTATACGCAGGGAAAAGCTAGGACTTTCTCTGGATAACAAGCTTACGTCTGCATTCCCAAATGAGGCGTTTGGCCAACAAGGAGGAATAATGCAATCAAAAGCCCTCCAATGTGCAGCCAGTGTAAAGCTATCAAGAGAAAGATGGTGGGGCAGTCGGTGGAAGAGGACGCAAGAGCAGGTTAGATAAAGCGGCACTTAGAGCTCTCTGTATGACACAAGCTAGACTTTACTCAGACAGGTGAACTGAATTTTGATCCTCCCTGTTTATAGAGCTCTGAGAATTTATAGCGTGGGTCACGATGCACTTCCATTCAGTAGAACTTCTTCATGCCCAACAAAATATTGCAATGTCTGCGGAATGCCGCTGTGTGTAAAGGCAGGTGATAAATCTATTGCTTTTGCATTTGCTTCTCCATTCTTAAGGACTATCTTTGGAAATTCATATGTAATTGGTTGCTCTTTATTAATTCCCCTCTAATCTTTACTTACCTATCAGTGCTGCTGAATTAAAAAAAAAAAAATAATGACCCAAAAACATTTCAGCTGAAATACAGCAAATTGATCACCTGGATTCATTAAAATTACTTGTGTGTTCTGTGGCCGTGGCTATGCAAAAGATCAAAGTCAGTCATCACGACTGTTCCTGCCACAGCCTTAAAATCAGTAAGGAGCACAGAGTATCAATAAGGGGCAAGTTTTCAAGCAATCTAACCACTCTGTTTCAGAACTGAAGCCCATCATTGACCTTTTCCTCTATCTGTTTTACCCAGCAGTATTTTTATTCATTAATACAAAGCTGATCATGACATGGTGTTATTATATTCTGGGCATGAGGAAGTACACCTCTCAGATGAGCTATAACGCTACAGATCTGCATGTCCAGAAACTTTACCTGGTATTTTTTTAAAAAAAAAAAAAAAAAAAAAGGAAGAAGAACAACAAACCTTGTTGGAAGACTAGGCAAAAATGGAGAATGTTGCTCTGTTGATGAGAGAAATAATATTTAGGTTGACACATTTGTTATTTTTACTGAAAATATGACCGAACAAGGTCTATGTTGCTCCTATTTAACTTGATCCACTTGCATCGCTAGACAAATTTCTGTTCCACTTAAGTGCCCAGCTTCGTTTGTGGAAAAGGTAAAGCAGAGGGATAAGGTATCATGAGAGGAGTCTGCATGGGGAGCCTCAGCTATGTAAAAGAACGGGGATAATGAAGCACCTGACCACTGGTTCCATGAAGCAGCAGATATAAACAGAAACTCTCAAAGCTGGGCAAAAAGTGTGCTGGTCTTCAGCTTGGAGATGAACTAGGTTTCTTTTTTTCTTTCTCTGTAAAATCGAAATTTCCTGCAAATATACAGCTTTGCGTTCTATTTTAAATTACAATTTACACTTCAGCTTTACATTTGCACATTTTAACTTTTGAAGAAAAAGTCTCTAATTTCTTCAACGTGCCTATCATGGTTCTGTCCGAGTGCTATGAGAGTGGCCAGTACAGTCTTACTCAGGACCAACTAGTTTTATTTAGAAATCCAGGAGTTGCTCTGTTCTCAGGTTTTGTATCGGCTTTTAGTGGGTTAATGTAGTGACAAATGTTTGTAACAATAGTAAAAAAAGTATTGTGAAAAACATTTTTACTCCAGAAATAGGTAGCAGAGTAGAATAGCTGTTCGCTACTTCATATAAAGCTGTCTCTGAAGGTATTTCTGTTTCTAACAAAGGATTAAGGTGTGTCCATGTGCCTTCCATTCAATTTCTCTTGAATTGAATCTTTCTACTATCCTACAATAGTAGGACTATGTTGAAGGCAAAAAGCTAACCATCTTGCTGGCTCAGCCTGCTGCTGGAAGGCCACCACTTGGCTTGAGTAAATTGCTTGCTATCGAGAAAAGGGATGTACTAAACCCTGACAAAGAGGGAGGAAGACATAATAATACGTACACATAAGCAAATCTGACAATAGAGCAGAGCTATGCTAAGAGCACAAGGCCAGCAAGGCACAGTGATTTCATTTAGCTGGAAATCATGTCTGTTCCAATATCTATTCGCTGCAGCAAATGTGGCTTAGTAAAACTTTTATTCAGTAAGGAAACCTTCATAAATATGGGCCTCCTGCATTTTACTTGAACTGCCACAGAAGTGCGTGTTGTTGAAACATAACTTTAAATAGCTTATGAAGACATCCCTATGAATCCAAAATTACTGCACTTGCAGAAAAAGCAACAATATCCGTCTATAAATCCTTTAATCATAAGCATTAAAGAATAGTTCTTCAGAGAATCACAGGCTGCTGACTAAAGTTTACATTTTCTTGAGTTGCTTTTGGTGCTGCTAGCTATTTTTCTCATACACATGATGCTGATACGAAGTGACACTTGCACCTGTTGTCACCATCTTATGGTAATTAGCATAGTGCCCTAAGTAGTAGCAGGGCCATCACATCCAAACATAAGCCATTAACATATTGCAGCTGTCATCAGTAGGGAAAGCTAATGGAGTTAGTGGATTTGCACACTACTGCATACCTTGGCTCAGCTAGCATAACTCCCCATATTGGGGTCATTGGGGATAGGAAAAAAGAAATGTGGGATGTAGCCAGTCAGGAGTGAAAGAATACATTTTACTGCAGGTTTACTTTCATGTATTATGCATGTCCTTCAAGGTCACTGCATGATCATTTATAAGATTTTAATGAGATATCAAAGTGGAAAGAATGGAATGTAATTAATGTGATCATACAGAGAAGATACAGGTATAAAATAGCATGCATGAGGCAGTCAACAAAAAATGGGAGCAGTGAAGAAAAAAAGAAGACTCTTTGGGCACATTTCAGCCTCTGAAAAAATAACCTTTTCTACTGTACTTTCAGACACTTAACATCCTGCCAAACAGTTTTCCCCAGCTAACAGTGAAATAATGGAGGGAATTAGAGAAAATGCATTCCACTGCTTCTCTTTGAATACAGGCTACCTGCCCTTTCCTTCTTTGGGGAAAAAAAACAGGTGGCTTACAGCTATAAGTATGTTTGTGGACATTATATATTTTATTGTTTGATTCCTCTTGCTGACAGAGTCTCTGAGAAGCCTGGTCTAAACTGAAAATTCAAGATATATAAAGGAGCATATTTTAGGTACTTTTCTAGAGCCTTTTCTTCGTGTAAGTGCCTGAGAAGGTGCAGAGACTTCATAAATTCCTCAGTAGGAAGAGCTCCCTGGAGGTTTTTCGTAAGATTACTGGTTTTCCCCAGCCTGCTCCAGTTCCAACCTTCTTCTTGCCACACAGAGGCTTTTGTATAAAGACTCACCTCTAGAGGTGCACTTTGGGTTTTTCGGGGGGAGGATAGGGCCACCAAACAGGTTGACGGCGGCTGTGATTGGTCCCTGCTGTCTGTGCCAGGCTAGTGCTAGTGTTTCTGCACTGGAGATGGCATCAATGCCAGTGAGCAAAGTGGAGGAGAGAACGTCTCAGTAGCTCAAAAGGCCTATCTAGGCAACTAAATTAGAGACTAACCCCGCCTTGCAAACTTACCCACTTTGGCCTTTGGCAAACCACAAAACCCAACATTTTCAGATGTGTCTAAGTAGTTACTCACTTAAATCTTTAAGTGGAAGCAGACAACCATGCTGGAAAATACTTGCCTTACCTTATACCATCAAGAACTCTATTCACCCTTATGTGTTTTCTTAAATATTCTGCAGTTTGCTTTTTTCCAGAAGGGTCTTTCTAGGAATACAGCTGTTTGGAAAACAGGTTTATCAAATGCCTATTTTAAGCCTGAAGTGACCCCAAGGACTCTCTCAGGATTTGTGCTGTCAGTAGGACATAGAGCCCTAATTATGACCTTTGTTGTTGAATTTGTGTCCCCAAACTCTGAATGCTCCATTGGACTCCGAACATCTTCGATTTGTGTTACTAGTGTTCACAGTCTGAGCTATTTTAACACAAATGTTTGTAAAAATCTTCACTGCATGTAAAATCTTCAGTGTATGTAAACAAAAATAATTTTTAAAGCAGTAGATCTTTTCTTTCAACTCAAAACTTTTTTAATTTTCATTTTTTAAAATGCCTTTTATAGTATTTTAAAATAATTTTAAATCATTGCTGATTCTCACAGAATAAAGTAACTTAATTTTCCCCACCCTCCCAAAATAATTCAAACCCAAGAAAATGCTATTTTAACATCAAAAAAAAAAAGAGAATGTGGACCCAAGAAAATAAAAAAAGGTTTTATCAAAACAAGGTTATTTCAGGGATTTACCAATATGTGTGAATATTTGCTAAAATATTTCCATTTAACCAAGATCGGGTTTTAATAATTCCTACACTTGACTGAACTTTGAAGTAAATACATGTATAAGGCAGGTTGCTTGTTAGTTAGTGGGAGTGTGTGCTTTTTTTTTAAACTGCTTGATTTGCAAGGCAAGCAGTTGTCCAAGCTGATCTCCTAAGATATTTATTCTGGGAAAAAGACCTTACGGATATAAGTGGAGAATGTCACAAAGAATAAGAAGCAATAAGCAGGAGCTCCTGATTGGGATTCTAGGGAAAAACAATGAATAGAGCAAAAACTAAGTATTTTTCCTTCATGCAGGTTCTTTGTTTTGGTCTTTTTCTTCTTCACCTAATCTTCTGCTTCTTGTCCTCTTTTTTTTCCTTAGTGTTTTTCTTTCTCACCCCTCTCCCAGCTCTGCTACCTGTTCTTAACCTACGCTTAATCTTTCTTTCTCTCTCAACCACTTAATATGTTGCCACTGAAATATCTGTCCAGAGACACAACCTTGCTGGAGGTGGTGGACAAGAGGACAACACAGGTAGTACCTCTCTCCTTGTTGAAGGAACTATTTGCGCATGTGGAAGGCCAGTTGAGCCCCTGATAATGTCTGTGTAATAATGCTGACAAAGAGATGCCTTGGAAAACTCATTTCACACAGGACAGACATATAATGTCGTTCCCAAAGTAAAATGTACTTATCTAGCAGCAGCTGGTTGTTCCAGCAGCTCCCTAACCTGTGACTCCCTCCAGCGGTTGGTTTACCATAGTTTAGAAAACCAGGTTTAAAAATACATGGGTTTTTTTTTCATGAAGCTAGCTATGGTAGGGGTAGGCAAACAATGCAGCCAGAAAAATGCCAAATGGAGGCAGGAGACAAATAAAGCAAAAAATTTCATTTTTAGAACCTGTTGTCACCAAGGATCACAACTGAGCACGTCCCTTGTGATGCTCCACTGAACACAACCCCTCAGTCAGGTACTGTGGGAGACAGGCCACACTGACATCCTTCTGCTGCTGCCAAAATCTCTTGCTGTTGCCCTGCATGAGGACAAGTCCCATGTCCTAGTTTCACAGTTACGTTGCTTTTTTTCTACAGAAGGAGTTTGTATTGTTTACCTGCACAGTCTGATGGGTGAAAAAGGATGCAGAAAGGAGAGAAGGGTAATCTTTGAAGTGGGCACATGGCAAAAAATCCAAGACATGACAAAAACCTTCCAGTTTCTATTTCTGACCCTATATAAAATAACAAGATTTTAAAGAGGGAATCATTTTCGGAATGTCGAGATAATCTCAGGCCTAGAAAAATCAAACAATTTAAAATTCATGAAGGTACCATCTTCCTATTTATAAAAGGTTAAGTTCCCCTAAGCTATGAAAGAAAAACACCCTCTGAAGACCTGGGAAGGCAGTAAACACTGGTGGCAAGTGACAGGAATTGATCCTGCTTTTCCATGCCTGTCATGTCTCTAAATTTTATTTCCACCATTTCTAGGGTACTGTGATAAGAGAGGCAGGGATAGGAAAAAGGGATTGAGCTGAGGCAAGACTATGGCCCGAGGGCGATGGTACCTGGGTCTCTGACTTTTTCTCAATTAGTAGGTCTCCCTGCCTGACTGTGAGATGTGCATCTAACTGGGGACTTCGACTGTTGCAAGGTATTGATTAGCCATAATGTGAAGTCAAATCTGAATAAAAAAGCATTGTGATCAAAAGCCTTTCATTGGAGACAGCATGCCCTCCAAGTCAAGGGTCTGCAGAATCTGATGAGCTCTGTTTCCTTTTTGTCTGAGAGAGATTTCCACGGTTTACTCATAAAGGGTCTCTTGATAGGAATGTCCAGTGGGCCCTCTGTCAAAAAACCTGATGTCTCAGATTTGACAGGTGCTTGTTAGTTTTTCATCGCAGATCACTCAACATGCACACAAAACTAGAAGAGACGACGGCTAATAATGCTACGTTTCAAGTTGACTGCCTTGTCATTTTTGCTGGAAAATTCACTGATTCAATCACTAACATTAAATTGTCTGCATTAAAGGAAAACAAAGCACAGCCAGCCATGAAATGTATCGGTTTCTGACTGCTAGGACTTACGCAGCTCAATACAATTCATTGCATTGCCTTGTTTGATAGGAACAGTTTATCTAGATCGCTTATAAACCAAAATAAATTGCTGCTGTATTAAAAACAACAACATCCGCAGTAGAGAAAATTTTGTCTTTTCCTGCAATTTAGCCTTCTTCTCAAAGAAAATGTTTGTAAAGGAGGAAATGATCCTCCACACCTGTGCTTTGATGACCTACATCCTTTCAAACAGCACCAGTCCACTAGGATGGCATATGAACCTGGATTTCTGTTCCATTGTAGTTCCGTCCCCTGAGAGCTGGGGTTGGTTTCTCTCAAAAACTAAACAGAGGATGGAGGCTTGTTTTTACAGATTATTCACATGAAGAATTTACCAGCCAAGGTTTTAGTATTGATATATTTTGGTAATAATATCTCTGGGCACTATTATAATAAACTCCACGCTTTGTTTCTTCTGTAGTTCACAATCTAAATCCCAGGGCAGAGCAGTAGCTGTGTGGGGATGGTGGACTGTGGAACTCACAGGATGCAACAAGAGTTCCTACTCATGCTGGTGTATGAAATCACTGGAAATGGAACAAAAAAGACTAAATGTTTTACTGGATAAAATGTTGCATTATACATTCATAGATATTTTTGAGTCAGTTAGTACATTGCATTAGTGAAATGGGTGTTTACACTGAGATGTTACAACTGATATGTTATACTCTAGCTGCTTTCTCTTATACTTGTAATGTTTCTAAAGGACTACTCATCCTATATATCAGCCAAACCCCGCGCCCCCCAAAAGACATCCTTCTTTCCCACGTGTCCTTCCAGCACTAATCATAACTCCCAGAGGTCTCACTCAGGTGGCCTTGGATCAGGGCTCAGTCCCTTTCTGTGCCAAAAGGGATTTTAATGGTACTGTCCCCCTCCTAAAGGAGCACCCCAACCATGGGCATGCGAAATGCCAGTCTGTCCCCGCAGAGCTTTCGCAGGGGTAAGTGTATCGGCACAAGCGCTGTGCAGGGGCACAGGGTGGTCCCTATTAGGGTGGGCACCGGTGGCATCTCTTGTTCTAGTAACAGGCAAATGATCTATCTGACGAGAGAGAACAGGAACCGAACAACTGCAACAAAAAAACCCAAAGAAACAAAATTAATCATTCCAAACCACGCCGGTTATGAGGTTGTTCTTGGTTCAGGTGCTGAGCTGCAAAACCCCAGCTCAAAGAACTTTTTTGGTAGCTGCAGTCACAGCTGTGCCATCCCTGGCAGACACATTCACAGGCAAAGATACACACAGGACAAAGAAGAGAGGGAGAGAGAAAACAGATCGCTGTTACAAAGCTTGGGACAAGAGGGACCCTTAAATCATGAGCAATCAAAATGTGATTCTTGGCGTCCGGACACAGAGGGTTAGGAACAAGGGACCTTGCAGTGGTCCCGAGGTGAAAAACCCATGAGGTATACAAGCCAAAGCCCAGTTAGAAGGTGGTCTGTACCTTCCAGCCTTCCACTGCCTTCCAGCAGATGCCTATAGAGCTGGGTTGGATAAAATGTCCCTCTTTCCCCACTGATGGTGTTTTCGGTTGCATGAAGGCTGAGGCTGGGGTGGGTCTTTTCCATCTATACAGCAGCGAATGGCAAAGGTGGGAGTTATTTCTCCAGGCCTTCGGCCCCCATTGCTCACAGCACTCTACTTCCAGCCTTTCCCAGCACAGCTCAAGGTTGTGAAAGCATAATGGAGCCCAAAATATTTCTTGCTGCAAAGTATTCGTTGTGGTAAATGTCGACTATAGCAATAAGGCACTGAAGGCTGTGCATTAGCAAGCTATTAGTGCATGCTGAGAGTGCTCTGGTTGCCTTCTAATGCACACTCTGCAATGGCCATTATGGAGTATGACTCATTATTTTTACATTTATTTCACATTTTTAAAAATCCTTTTCAAAACACTTTTGCACAATTTCAGGAGATGTGTTTTTTCACAAGGAAGAAAAAAAGTTCCTTATGAATAAAATGTGAAGAGAAAATGGTAGGCAGAGAATGTCTTCAGTGCTCCTGAGTAAATCTGAAAGTGACAGATTCTTTCTTAGCTCACTCTCTTTTCCTGTGGTTTTTTGACTATCATAGACTGATCTGTCTCCTCCCAGTGTCATCCTTCTGCCTTTGCAATTTCAGTTTATGGCTGTGCAGCCATTTTATTTGATTAAAAATAGCACTTTGGCAGATACATGACATCAGGTTCCTGTGTTTCACACCCAAAAAATGCAAAATGTTCATCTAAAAGTCATATGTTGATCCTGGAAAGCAAAGTATGTCTGCAGAGGGGGAAGATGTCACATGTTCTTTCTCTGAGCCTCTCATTTCTGCCTCAGTCCCATAATTGTCTTTGCTTATCTCCCATCCTCACAAAATTTTGAAATTTTTGCTCACGGGCCTTTTACCTGTTCTGTTGCTCGTTGAATGCAACAGTGTGATAGCCGCTCACAAAAGGTAGTATCAATGTAGGCAGGCTGTAATTACAACTGCTAAGCCTGAGAAGAAAAACAAGGTTATGATCAATTAGGCTAGGATTAATTCTGCCTGACTTTAAACACCTAACTGAGGTGTTTGAATTAGGACTATAATTGCTCTAGGCTACCTTAATAATGAAGAGAAGGTTAGATGCCTCCAAAATGTGTTTCATCCAAACTAAGGGCTAAATCATCCTCTTTTACCGACATGACAGTGCTTCTAATTTTATCAGCTAAATGATACAGGTAATCTGGGATGAATTTGGGCCCCTTTTTTTCCCGAGCACTACTTCACTATTTAATGGTTAGGTATCTACACTGTGAATACATGTTCTTAAAACATCAGCTGTCTCCATAATACTGGAACGTCAAAATAATGGTGTATTTTACTGCTGATATCCAAGCAGCATGCTAGGAAGTGCTTTGTGAAAATGCCCTGGAGAAAGGATGTTTAAAGAACAGACTGGAAAAAATATAGAAACTTACAAGGTATTTGGCAGGGGAGCATGTAAAGATCACAATTCTTTGCAAAACAATTGTGCATGTGAGTGGGAGATGGTAGTACTGAAGTGCTGAAGATATTTTTTCAAAATATAGGATAGTTTAAATATATATGGAATCAGACACTCCGTTGCTGAATAAAACTGACACTGAAGGAATATTCAGTGTTATGTTACAGCCTCTGAAAACATAGCAAATGTCAGAAATTCCTCTTTTAAAGAGTCCTCACTCTTGTTCAATAACTTCAACTGTCAGAGCGTGGAGCTGTATCAAAAAGGGTTTCAGAGAATCAAAAGGTATGTTTCTTAGCAACTCTGTCAACAAATTTAAATTGCTGCATATCATGGCTGTTCCGTAATCATTTGCATGCAAGATTTGTAAACACAGATTTTCATTGTGCATCCTGTTGTCATGGCTGGTAGGGAGGCAAAAGGGGACAAATACTTCAGGGCAGAGGCAATACAGGTGCCAAAGCAGAAGATGCAATACTAAATAAAAGGTTCTGCGTAGCTCACTTGGCCAAAATCTTGCCTGGTTCACTTTGCCCATGAAGTAGAAGCTGCAGAGACAGCAAACCCAGTCATAGATGTAGTACTGCAGTAGTCCACAAAGACTGATTTTATTTTTTTTTTGATAAAAAACATTGAGGATGATATTTGGACCTTGTTTACACAGTAATCCAGAAGCCCAGATGCACTGCAAATAGATATCTGTATGCCAGCTTTAAATAAACTTGTTTAATGCTTTGTTACACCAATAATATTATAGCTGAGGTAATATATGATGTGGTTGCTGGGCATTTGCCTGAGATTGCAGGAAGGTTTTTGCAGCCTGCACTCAAGGCTGTGCTGGTGCAACTGCTGTGCCAGGTGTTTCAAAGCTTTTCAGATATGTCTGGATGAACTCCAGTCATGTGTACCTGAGGAATGTCAGGCTGACATACTTTTGCCCTTTTTTTTGCTAGCGTCATTAAGGATTGCTGTTAGGAAGTGATGGATACAGTCCATTTTAATTTTTATGTCATTTCAATTGTATTTATTATTTGCTGAGTGCCTATAATGTGCATGGTACTAGAGGACACACTTCATTTAATGTAATGCATTTTAGATCCACTTTATATAATAGGCTAAGGATATATAGTATATACATCTATATATGCTCAGTATGATATAATAGACTAGGAGGGTATGCACACTTTACATGTTTGTGTTTTCAGATTTAATGAATTCATCTTATCCCACACATCTAATGGCTCATATACAAAATCTCAGCTCGTTTCACGTAATACCTCTGTTATAGGTTTAGTGTTATTTATTTGCATTGCAGTAATCTCAGAGGCTCCTGCTCTAAAAAAGCACTGTGAAAAACTGGAGCAAGAAATTGCCTTAAAGAATTTGCAGTTTATAAAAATAAGAGAGAGGGAATGTAGGCACAAACTGGCAAAGTGTCATATCCCAAGTTCATAGTCCAGGTACGAGATGGAGACAAGATGGCGTGTTGATTTCTTGTCTCTAACCAGTGGGTGAGGAAGTCTGACTTACAGCCACCCAGAGTAACCTGTTTCCAAAATTCATATTCTGTGTCCCAAGCCCTGTCAGGGACCCTGAAATTCTCCTCGCTGCACCATCATATGTGCAAAATGCCTGTTGCATGACAAGAATGCTTACTGGGTGGTGGGACAGGGCATGCCTACCCACCCTGCCACATAACTGGCAGGGACATGTGCATTTTGGGCATCCCTCAGCAGTATTCCCAGCTCCTGGATGTAGGAGTCAGAGTGTGTGGGACCAGGGGGCTTCCAGAAGATCCTATGTCGCCCAGACCACGTGTTAGATCATGTTATGTTATGTCTATATTTTGCTCTATCCTTGAAATGACTTTGCACCTTCCTTATTCTCCATTACCCTGCTTTAGGATTCATGCACTCGCTGCCTGTGAAATGGATAACGGAAGCCTCATGGCAGCACTGAAACCAAGCCCCAAAACAAAATTCATATATATATATATATATAATATATATAGACATTACATGTGTGTGTACATGTATCCTGGGCTATACTATGATAGCCCAGGAAAAGATGATTGTGCCTCTTTTTTTGGCCTGGCCCTAAATGACCTCAGCTGGTAAGAAAACTTTTCCCATGCACCTTGTTAAAAGAGAGGAAGAAATACAAAAAAGCCCAGTGCATGCTATTGATCAGGTAACAGATTGCAGGAATATCTGAAAACAGAGATAACCAACAGATGGCAAAGTCCATTTTTCTGGCTATTAGAGGATACAATAAAAGACTGACTTCTAGTAACTGGGGAAAAAAAAGAAAAAATCCAATTCAAATGCACTAACCAAAACCAAAAAGCTGATCCTTCCAAACGTTTGTTAGAGATGCGGTGAGAAGGTTAAGATTTAACGGAACTGAGCAGCACCACAGTTCAGTGCAGCTGTTTTTCTAACACTAGTGTCTAATTGACTCAGGTCACGAGTGAAAATGCTTTTGGTGCATCCTTGCCTAGTCCCCGGGGGTAGCCACACAGTTTGGAACAGCAGACGGTCCCTTCTTATAATGTAACTAAGTCAAGGCCCCAGCCTTACCAGAGACTGACTCGCAATGAGAAGGGATAAAGCCACCAAACCCCAGCATCTGACAGGCTCAGCCCAGAAACAGCAAGAAGAGCTGGTCTTAACTGAAGGATAAATGCAGAAGTCTACCAGAGGCTTTGCACAAATAGAAGTCTTACTGTGAGTCCTTACTAATAGAAAGTGGTTAGATTCTCACCTTCAGGACTACTTGAATATCTTAAGTTTTTCCAAACCTTAAGTAAAATCAACATTTTAGTGCCCAGTTGCAGATAATGTAACTGTTCAGAATGAAAGCTGTAGATCCAATCATCTGTATATCAGATGCTGTGATGACTTCCATGCCACTCACTGTCCTTGTGGTAATCTACTGAAAATCACTTAAACTCATTCTTTGTTTTATGGCTTAACAGCCTAGAAAACAACGAAGCAACTGTGATTGTTGATTGCTATCTAATTATTATGTGGGGAATTTGTTAAGACGTACTTCAGGGAACGTGAATGGTTATGACATAATTCCCACAACAGACAGGCCACCGTAGATCAAGAAAGGAATGGTTGTCAAAGTGGGAGGACACGCACACTGTGTACAGCAGCTCCGTAAGACTGGCTATGCTGCTTCTCACTACCGTCTCCAGAGTTTCAGGAAGGAATAGGTGTCCCATCAACATACACAAACATGCCTTGTTCCACTGGAGTTAGCAATGTGGATTAATTTTCTGAAGGTGTTAGTTGATTTTCTGATGATGTTTGTGAACCTCAGCATTACAACAGAGGAACACAAACAATCGCCCATCTTCTGGTTAAGATGAATAAGAGAGGTTCCTCATAACTTTCTTCAGGAGCATACTGTTAGAGGCTCTTCTTGAGAAGGAACTAACTGTTAGCTATTAAAGGGCTGATATTCATAGATATAGGTAATGCCTTTAAAAAAAATCTTTGAAATAGTGTTTCATAAATTAATCGGGTCTAGAATCTGTCTTCTGCTGCATCTAACTTTTGGTGCAAGCCTTAAAACCACAAAAAGCTGAGATTTCTCAGCTGTTGTTGTAGGGACTACCAGTGAAGACCACATTTTACCTACTTTTATTGAGTTCACTGCTCTTGGCAACCTTCTGCCTGTATGTTTGATTGCTATTTCTTTTACTTTGTTGCGCATCCTCAGGTGGGACACAGCTGTGCCATATCCACAAAGCTCCAAGCTGCACCCCCATCCTTGGAAGCATTGTGTTGCCCCCAAACCAATATCCACAGTACGGTTAAAACTCATTGTTTGTGTTGCTCCTTGTTCATTTCATAAATGTGTGGATCCATATGCAAGAAATGGCCACTGTGATTATCCCATCTGATCTGTTTAATGCGCACTGTAGATTTCCTTTGAAGTATTCTAGTTGGAATTAGGCAAAAAACTTCAGGAAAAAAATCCCAACAACATGAATTAAAAATTGCTAGCAATTAAAAAAATGGTACCACCAGCCTTCAGAAATTGTTCCAGTGGCTAGTTTGCTCAGTATTAAAGATCTGTGTATTTTGAATCTGATTTTTTCCCCAGGATTTTATTATTCCTTGGTTAAAGGGTAGAAGAACCTTCATTATCAGATTTCTGTTTCTCGTATAGGTTCTTATTAGCTGAGATCACAGTAGATTGGGCACTGTTTAAAATAGCTTTAGCTCCATAATTCTTTCATTATAACAGGTGCTTTACAGTGTTCCTGTTGCTCTTTTCTAAACCTTCTTAATTTCCCTAAAATTCTTTTTGAGAGATATACAGAATTTCAGTATCAATAAAGATACTTCGAAGTAAGTGCAAACAAAAGTCATTTAAGCTCTCCAGCTGTTACTTAAGATCTCTTTGTACAAACAACAGCAGTTACCCTTTTGGTAAAGAGTGGCATTGAAAACCCATTCCCTTACTTTGATATCTAAACCTTTTTCCAGAGTTACTGCTTCAAAGGATTTTTCTGTTTTATGATATGACCTGTAGTCTGTGTTTTCAAATACACTGTGTGCAGCTGTATCTGTAACACCTATTCCTTGTTTGCATGAGTGCTTATTACTTGTAATTCCACAGCTCTTTCATTGTCTTTGGTACAGCTGCCTCTGCAGCTGATGTGCATGTTTGTGATAGCATCTACCTATGCAATCTGCTTACTGTCTCTCCACTAAGTTTCTTATGAAGTGTAAAATACTATGTCCAGGTCGTAATTAACTCATTTACTTCAGGAATTTGTTCCTCCTTTGCATCATCCTTCTTTTTAAAAGCTTCTTTTCTGTGGTTGAAGAAATCTCTGTAGCCCCACTTCTAAGGAGGGCTTTGATCAACAGAACTAGGATGACTTCCCTTGTCACAGGCAGCATATAAGTCACCTTTTCCTCCCAGAAATGCAGCAAGGATATGCCAGAATGAATTCAGAACTGTCTTTCTTTGTACTTAGCCTGATAAACACACAATTTTTCTAAACAGAGCAAGCATTTTCTTTAAATCCAAACTGGGCTCTTGTTTAGCCTTTAGTCTGGCATGTATTTCCACACACTGCTTTGTCAAGACTCAAAATTTCTTCTCTTTCTCTTTTTTTTCTTCAATGAGATTTTTTCCATTTTTAACTGCATTCTTTTTTTTCATCCTAACAAGCAACAGAAAACTAGACTGCCTTTTTTTGTGGGTGCAGACTGTGATCAAAATGTTAAAAATGGCTTTGGATCTGGATCTGTGGCTATGTGTCATAAAGCTTCTGTTTCTGGTTCATTTTTAGCTGCAGCACGCTTGTCTCAGTCTGGAGTTATTGTCCTCTTGTGAAGACCAGATGTGTGGATCCTGATGTCTCTTACACTTGAATCATCTGTATTTGCAATTGCAAGTGGCACAGAAACAGCTTCTCCTGTTTTAAGGCTTTATCATTTCAAGCTTTCTTGATTTTCCCACTCAAGACAGAGTAACGCTGTACCATCTGCAATCCTCTGGCCGCGTGCCAGTAAAACTGCCAGCTGAAAGAATTTCCAGCTTCATACCGAATTTGTCATGGAAATACAAGCCCCACTTAGGTGCCTTCTGACACGCAGTATTAAAAGACTATAACCAACCCCTGGAACTTAAACCATGCTCCTGAAGCTGTTGTGCTGAACGTGGAGCCTGTTTTGCTAGCCATCTCATGTGAGATGGTTTTTATAGCATCCATGTCTCCTGGGCACTCGGGGTAGGATGCATCTCACTTAATGGACTCTGAGGACATCCACACCTCATGCTCCTTTTTTTTTTTTCTCTATTGGCTGTAGGTGGGCTGAACTTTAATTGGCTTTTCTTACACCATTTTGCAACAGAGCAAAATTTAATTACTTAATTTAAGGAATTTAAATACTGACCGTTTCATATTTCTCTCTTTATTGTTACCTCAGACCACAAACAATGCTTATCTTGACAAATAATGCTTGATATTTTGCTGAAATAAAGCCCCAATTAGGGAGTTTTCCTGAAGTGAGGAATGTGTGGGGATAAGAAATCATTAAACCCATACATCCAACTCTGTCCTCCCTCCTCACTGTGTTGCTGATCAGATTCAGGAGACAATGTGATTGAAATTTGTAACAATGAGTATAATAAACACCTCACCAGGACCAAGCTCAGCAGCGAGATAATAAAAATAATAATAAACTAATAAGAGAGAATAAGAACTCTTTACTTTTATTACTCTCTACAGTGACCTATGAACTTCCAGCTGCTTCTCTGTCCTTGCCATCATCCTTGCAATACGCTTCCAGATCTCTTCCAGCATGATGTTTCACAATGTAGAGCACTTTCCATTTTCAAACACAATAAATCCACTCATTATTATGAAATAAATCAGCAAATTAAATACATCAGATGAAGTTAGACAGATTCTCCTATGGCTATCTGCTTTGGTGGAGCTGACAAGCTCTGTATTGACTTTATTAATGAATCCACCTCCAGCCACAAATTTGTATGCAAACTGTCATGGGAACTCTGGCATTAGCCACATTTTCCTGCTCTTCCTACAGTTACGGTCTACAGCTGCTATCTACAATATTTGCAGGAAAATAGCACTTTGTGGAAGCATCTGCCACCCAGACACTCCCGTGCTTGAGCTGCAAGCCTCTGTCCCTTCCATGCAGCTCCGAGTAAGCCTCTGTTTGCCAAAACTCCTTTGCAAATGCAAGCTGTACAAAAGAAATACAACTATGAAGACAGGCAACTTGGCCAACAGGCTATTCCATCCATGCAGTTCGTCACAGGATAGTACTGGACGCTCCTTGGATCATGCAACCATAGGGAAAGGTGTCACCAGCCCCTTTGCCCTGTGTGGCAGAACTTTGGACCACCTTTGGTCTCACTGCCTCCATGCCTGACAGTGCTTTTGCCTTCCCTTTGGTGGGAATACAGCTAAGTGCAAGCCCTCAGACAAACAAGAAAGGGAAATATCCTGCAGATATACACGGGGAATCTGAACAAATGTTAATTTGTAATGTTGCTTCCAAGGGGGATTTAACAGTTTGGACTAAAGTACCAACTGGACAGATTTCTATCTTTTTTCTGACTGGCTTGTTTGTTTGGCTTTATCTGTCAAGATTGCTTCTTACTTTACTTAGATTTTTTTTAGCAATATCTGCACAGTGATCTGATGAAACCAATGTAATTAATCTGTTTTCTTTATTTCATCTGCATGTAATAATGAAAATAAATAATAATAACTAATATAACCTCCCTGAATGAGAAAAATAAATGTACATAAACCAGATGAGGAATGTCTGGCAAATTATCTTTACCCCTGTATCACTGATGAAGACAAGCATTTCGCTGTTGTTTATCTGAAGTCTTTTAAGCCTTTCATCTAGTGATAAAACACTGAGAGGTCTGTTTGTTACAGGGAGTATCAAACATCCAATTCTGATAATATCTGGAACCACTGATACTATCCACTGTCCACAGTAGATGCTGAACACAGGCATTTAACCCCCCTAAGCCTTTCCTAATAAATGCTGTTAGTGTGGCCTCTCATAGTCCTACAGTAATAATATTCATCATAATTGACCCACTCTCTTAGCAACAGTGAAAGAAAATAAAAACCCTCACAGTTACCTTAGCTGTCACTTAAATTTACACATTAAACACTGTGAAATCATGTTTTTTCAGCCAGATGGTGTTACCGAAAGGAAAGAAACATGAGAATCTCTAGTATTGAAGAGTCTGCTGCCCATTTTCTTAATGTTCCTGAATGAATGTTTGAGCTTATTATACTAATAGAGGCCTGCCAAGTCTTTAGATTTATTGCTCTAAATCAGTGGAGTCATTGTCATTATTAGACCAGTTGCTAGTCAATACTAAAAAGCATTCATTAGCTGCAAATGACAGAAATGGTACTACTGTATAGATTTTTTTTATTGTTGTCCAGAATGCATGCTTCCTTTTGAAGGGAATAATAAGAGAAGAATTAAATGAGAGGTCAGTCAGGATTTTACTGATAAGGAGAGCAATGTGGTAGGAATCCCTATGCTATTGCAGAGTTTTCCCTCATTTTCTTTATTTTTTGACATGCATAGTAATTTGAGGACAACAAGAGTATTAGAAGTGCCTGTGAGTAATTGCTGCATATGCCTTTAACAATAACCTGCACATCGTAATTTGAAATGAGTTGACTTTAGTGAAAATGTGAGGATAAATTGCTACTCTGTTCTCCTCCTTTTGTTCTTGGACAGTTTGTTTTATTTGGGGTCCAAGACCCATGAGCCACTTCTTAGTTCTGATGTCCTTCGGGCTTCGATCTTTTCTTGACTGTGGATATTTGCTCTGTTTTTGCATGTTACAAATTTTAAAGGTCCTGAGCTGGACTTCTGAAGGCTCTGTGTTAGGTCTTCTCTTTCTGTAGTCCCTCAGTGGGACCTGGCCACCTAAATCCCTTAGGTTCCTTTGAAAACCTCAGCTGCAGTTCTTCCTAAAAGACCTAACAAAGACGACGGACTTTCACAGGAGCTGGCACCTAGTAGGTTCCATTGTTTTCAATGGGAGTTGCAGAGTAATAAGCGTCTATGAAAAGCTTTCTCCTCATTTCGGCTTCTAACTGGGAGCTGAGTTCTTTAGAAATGCTGGCCAACAACTATTACATAAAGATGATATCTTAGGATGACAGGTACTTTGACAGTGCACAACAGTTATATAAAAATTGCTGAATTCATGTTATATTTGGAGGTAACTGCATTCAAACCGCTCTTCACCATTTAAAGAGAGATGTTGCATTTTTCCACCCAGCAGCCTGACTGCTCTCCCTTTCTTTTTAGACTTATATCAAAACAATGAAACGTTCAGATGAACATTTCTTCCAGTACAACAATAACATGATGACACAGTAACCAAAATAATTATAGTCCTGGAACAGTATTTTCTTTTTAAGCAGTCTGAGTCTCTGAGAGAAGAGTCTGCTTAAATTGGATCTTCAAAGAGAAATGTATTGCCACCAAAATAACAGTTGATACTAAAAACAAAACAAAACCCCAAAACAATAACCTAAAGGGATCTAAGCTTATTAGTGAAACATTAAGTTTTAAAGATCTAGGCAATTTCTAGAGATCTTATAATTAACAAAGGAAACATTTGGAATGCATTGTATTTTCTGATTGTTAAAACTGTCATAATTCTATTAGCAACTTTAAAAAGAAAAACAGTAGAGAAAATGTCGTCTCCTTGGAAATTTTCTTCCCTTCTCTTAATTAGCATGGCATTAACTCCTCTTTTAACAAAAGGTTCTGGCTTGCTATTTTATAACTGTCAAGAAAGGACATTGTCCTGAAAATCTCTTCTTGTACAGATACTTAATCATAAGTACCCGAGCTATAGGATTTTTCTTCCCTATAACTTGGAGACTAATCCATTAAGTGTCTTGTTATGTGAGCAATTTTTACTTATGCAGACAATGCTATTGACTTCAGTGAGTATAGGTCTGCAGACCAATCCTTAAAACAAAGCTTGGTTAAAAAAATAGCCATTTTAACGTATGGCTATATGGTCAGCCTTGGATAACTCATCCCACTGCATAAAGCAAAAGGAAAAAGGTGAGGGGAAAAATGCCTAGAACTCTTATTCAGCAAAAGCTCCTGTTTAAATAATTAAAGCAGATTGTGCACAATGTATAAATTTCTCTCTAAGACCCCTTTTTCCATGGAGGGTTGAAGTTTTGTTGAATCTTGTATTTCTAACTCTTAAGTCAATTTGTAGGAGGTGGTGTGTAAAAGCACTTTAGTAGGGAAAAGCAGCAATCTCAATGCATCAAAGTTAGGTGGTAGCGGGGTTATCACTCCGTGAAAATCACATAAACATTCCACATATGAAATATTATTCATCAGGGCAAAACCCTCCAAGGGTTTCAAAGATGACAATGGTGTCATGAAACCTTTTTTTGAAAAAGGAAAAATTTATTCCACTGCTAAGATTGATTCTGTCGCCATGTAGCAGGCAGTGTGACGAGGCAGGGAACGAACATAATTGAGAAGAGAATTAGCAAACCTTAAATATCTGCTGCTGCAATATCATTACCCATAAACTTGCCCTTTTTCCACCCTCTTTTCCCCAAAGACTGACATCCCATAACTGCAGTGAAAAAGAATGCATTCTTTCGAACAGCTAAATCAACAAGGTCTCACATGAGTAGTGTTGAGTGGTGTGGTTGACTGATTTCATGAAAAACTAATCAAGTATTCATCATTGAGATCAAACACTTCCCAAGTAATTATTATCAAACCCAATCCGATAAGACCTGAAGAAGCGGCATCGCTGATCTAATCAGAAGTAGAACAGAAATAGTTCTCTCAGCTTTTGTAATGTTCAGGTATGAAAGCACAAAAATGTAATTGTATTTTATAATTAAGAAAAAGAAAGCTGTCATACTGTAATCAATTATTTCAAATCAATCATAACAATTTTAGTTTTGCTGGTTATTTATAAGAACACACATTTACAAATTGACTTTTTCGTGTATGGGTAATTTAATACATGGAACAGAGATGCCTGAGAAACAAAAGATGTAGTTTAAAGCTATTTCAGTTAAAAAAGAAAGGGTGATGTGACTAGAGTGACTAACAGAACTGCTAAGTCCATATTTGTAATTTTTTTCTTATTATGATTTTTTTTTATATCAAAATTAAAATGCAGAATATTTTTAAAATCAAAATTGTGCTTGGAGTCTCAGTAATCTCATATTTTAATATGTTTTTGTTGATTAGAATCCTTGAGGATAATTAGGAAGTTCAGAAGTTTTAAAGGATTTTGCAGGTATTTAAAGATGTCAAAATAGAAATTGCCATGCCCTGGTCAATTCCCAGGACTTTTTTTGTCTGGTCATTATTTTCAGGCAAGTGCCAAAATACATTGAGAGTGGCACAATACATCATACTGCCATTATCCTGGCTGATTTTGACAATATAGAGTTTCAAATAGATCATATCAGAAAAAACCCATCCTAATAGGCTGGTGTGCTCCATAAAGCCAGACTAGAATCCCTGTGCCACTCGCATAAATCTTAATTGGCCCTAATTTTAATGGCTTTATTAGTTTTAGTCTTAATGCTATTTGATTTCTCAGAAAATATTTTTCCTTATAGGTTACTACGTCACATCTGGGTGACAGAAAGGCTTAGAAGAGTTGGCCTTCTTCAGAGTCTCATTTCTTGGGTAAGGAGTTTAAAAACTGAGTGTTAGGTAAATTTCGCAGCTTATTTTGCTAACATATGAACTACTTTGAGTATGTGAATGTGACTGTGGCTTCTGGAAAATAATTGATGAGTAGAATGCCAACAATTTTAAATAACTAGCTAATACGTAAATAAAACTATGAATGAAAAAGAACTGCGCATCCTAAACCTAGGTTCATCTTTTTAATGGGCTTTTTGATGTCTTATTCAGACTGTGTGCAATAGTCATGTAAATAAGACAATTTACAGAGCAACTAACAAAAATTGATCAGGATGGAGGAATCTGGTCCAGCCTAAAAGCTGGCATTTCCTAATTGTGAATAATACTATTTTTATACTAATCTTAAAATTCTAACAACAACAACAATTTGTTTCTAGGCAGATTGGTCAGTGGAAAAACACTATGTATTCAGTAGTCAGAAATTCCTATTATTTACAGTGTTCTCAAAGAGAGGTTCTGTGAACGTCTAGAACATCCAGGTGTAAATGTGGTCCAATTTTAATTTTAAATTTTTTTTTAGTTTTGGTCTCATACAGCTGGCACAACTCTTATAGCCTGATCCAATTAAAAAATGTATTCTAGTTTCAGCACCTTGCAAAAGGAACTGCTACTCTCTACAGTACTGTGCAAAACAGATATTTAGCTATCAAACCTATTTAAATACCATATAGTTATTTCAAGAAGCCAAAATAATTTTTACGTCATAGCCTATCAGTTGTTTTGACTGTATATAGACTCTATAAACCCTATTTCTATAGCTCAAGACCAAGATGATTTTCAGCTGCAGTTTTAAGTATCTCCTCATCTCTAAAAGCAAGAGCTGCTGTTTATCCTGAAGACCATTTCTACTCCAAATACGCAGGTTAATATTTGTCTTTGAAATCATAAAATACAGGTATAATGAGAAAATAATTTTAAAAAGTGAAGCAAAAACAGCAAGCCTGAATTCTCCAAACTTCATTCACAACTGGTAGCCCTGTATTTGTAGACAGCTGACCAGCTTATTTGATGAGCAAGGTTTTGACTGGTTGCAAGTACAATAACAGGAAGTGGCCCGATATTAGCTTCTTAAAATTGCTTATTGCATTTACAGCTGCACGTTGAACATCTGCTGTGTTTAAAACTTCTGCCCTCAATACATGAAAGAGAACAAATTATTATTTCCCTTCCTTGGCACATCTTTTTGTCATGTTTCCATCAATTCAATTTCTTTCTCCCCTCAACAGTTGCAATACTTTTGCTGTATTTTTTTTTTTTTTTTGCAAGCAAGGTATGTTGGATGAATACAATTCTATGTAAGTATATAGCATATGTACTATGATGACCACGAGCTACTGTTTTGTAACAAATAGCCCTGATTGTGCCAGGCTTTACCTGCATGAAGACCATTCAATAGAAGATTGCTGCACATGCACATCTTCAGTAAGAATATAAGGCAGCTCCACTGCTCTCTCCAAACTTCTGCTCTGAGGTGTTATCATGACCCATGTTGTCATTTTTAGAAAGTTCAGAACCTCTGAGGACCTAGGATGATTACTGTTGCTGGAAATCTGCATTGTTAAATCTGTAACATTTAGATGTTTAAAGCGTGGAACGATGCTCACTTAGTGTGCTACGTTATCTAGAATAGGGTGGGTAAGAGATGTGGTGACACCATTCAGCTCTAAGCTATCACTTCATTTTAGCTCAGAGGTTATTGGAAATGTCTTTATTTAGTGTCTATTCAGATGGCCAATGTGAATTTAATGATGATCTCTCCCTCACTATTGTGCATGGATATGGGGTTGATTTCAATTTTAGCTACAGAAAGAGTCCTGAAAAATCATGGTGCTTGAATTGTTCTTCTAATCCCTAGAAGCCCCACCCTGTCTTGTCATCTGAACACACTCCTTGCTTTCTCTAACAACTCTAAAAGCGCTCATAATATTTTAGCCAAGCTCACAGTGAAAAGCCACAGTGTACTCTTCGACAAAGTCCTTTGGAAAGATATTTGTGACAGGGAGCGTCTCTAGGCAGAAACAGAAGAGAAACCTCAGATAGCATGTAGCCAGAAAATGTATCTTCAACTTTACATATCTGTGGTCCTCTGGCATTTCTGGGAGCACACTCCCACACTCTGGGCTTCTCCCAGATTTACCCACTGTCCTTCCACAGTGAGAGCAACCATCCGTTTGCAACTTTCAGGCAAGACAGGGCGAACCTCCCCATGTTTGACCAAGAGTTTCTCTAATCTGAAGTAATTAGAAAGGAGACTCGGTCTGAGCAGCATACTATACGTTACAGCACGCGTAAGGGTTGCAGCCATTGGAGATCCATAAATCGAGTAGACCACCTAGGGGGTTGCACAGCTCGTGCACCTTGGCAGAAGCTGAATGGAGGCAGATCCTCTGCCTCTATTCAAAAGTTTCTGACTGCCGGAAGGAGGCCAGACCATTATTTGTTTTATCTGAGCGAAGAATTTTTTCTAAATACCCATGGAAATTGTTGGGGAATCTCCCAGAACCTGCTCAAAGCCACGGAGAATAATGGCAAAGCTCAACAGAAGTGGTGCTTGGAAAGAAAAAAGCGTGTGGCCCTTCTGGCTGCTTCACATCAAATTCCTATCAATTTTGCCTAATGTCTTCAGCCACAGCAGGAGAGCTAGACGAGGTCTGGCAGAAAAGTCTCTGCAGTAAATTTCCTCTGCTAAGCACTGCCTCTGTGAAATTCGACAAGTCACATCACTTGGCTGTCTGCTAATTCCCCTCTACTCCTCCTCTGCTGAGGACAGAGCAACTATTCCTGTCTCCCACTCTTGCTTGCTACGTTTGCTTAGATATCCTATCTTTAGAGCACCAGCTATTTTTGCTTTGTGTCGATGTGCTCAGATTAATGTTAGATACAGTAGTTTCTAGGGTGACTGGAGCTAGGTGTCTGAGCTAAACAGCTCCCCAGACTACCCTGACTCCATCTAGTGCCACTGGAGACACATTAAGGCATTCTAGATGCCCTGTTGGTTTGACAGCTGTCAGATAGGACCTACAAGAGATCCCTGCCCTTCTTGAGTAGCAGCTGGAGATCAACTGGGATGCCCTATAGCATTTAAAATGACAGTATTTGCCTGTGTGGAGACAACTGCATCTAATTTGAGATCATTACCGTCTACAGTGGGGTGAAAAGTGGTTTGCATGCTGAGAGCTACACGCAGGTCTAAGTTTAGATGCCTGAATCTTGACCCAAATCTCACTGTTGGTCTGTCTTCAACACTCTGGGATTGTGGAAGATCAAGGGTCTCCAGTAGGTCTGGTGTCATACCTGGCAGCTTCATGCAGAAGTCTTGGACATCACTGGATGATCTCAAAAGTCATATGATTGTTAAGTATGGGAAATGGAATAGAATTTTTTGTGATATAGTCTGGACTTGAAATGTCAGCTGTGGCATGCTGAGAAGTTCATTCTCTGAAGTGCTAGAACACTTGTTAGCCAAGATTCATTGTCAATTTTTGTTGCTGTACATTTTAGACTGTTGATGCAGCCCTATATGCACAATGGAAATATTGTCCAATAACCCTCTAAGGAAGACTACAATATGCTATTAAAGTAATTTTGTCTTTTAAATTTCTACAGTAACTGTATTATTTCCTGTAAATTATCTGCAGAGTCAAATGTCTTTAGGACACATACGAATAAAAATCAGGATTAATGATTCCCTGGCTTAACATAGTTGTTATGAAGAGCTGAATTCAAAATCACTGCCAAAAATGTATTTTTCTCATAGATTAAAAGATTATTTCCTAAATTATATTAACTTAGAAAATCACTGTAAGTCACCATGTCTGCTGGAGGTTTGTGGATAAAATAAAATGTTAACTTTTAGTCTAAGAGTATAGAGTCTAATACTCTAAGAGTATTTTTGAGCAAATACATGCGTGAAGTCACTGAAATGTCTGGATACAAAGAGAGGAAGACATGTGCAGACCCCTTGCCTTTACTCACAAACACGTGGAATAGCCCACCTCAGTGCTCCAGTTCAATCTTAAACAAGTTACAAGTTCTGCTGAGCTGTGGCATCGCCTTCTACTCTTGCCATTGCCCTAAATGCTGCTTTCGACCCGCAATTGTTTAAAAAAAATCTAGTTATGGTAGCGTACCTGCATTTGCTTAACACAGCCGCCCAAGCGTTCCTTTTCTTTGCAGTCAGGCCACATTACTGAGAAGACACAAAAATGAGCATGGTCTACAGGGAAGAACTGCAAGACTAGGTAAGGCAAACAATGCAATAAAGATTTAAGAAATGTGTCAGATTGCAAGAATTAAGCTTTGGGATGGGTAAGGAAGGCTCTGGAAGAAAATTGTAAAGGAGGTGAAAAAGAAACAAAGGAACAGAAATGTAATAGCACTCCCTAAAGGAGGCAAATTGGGAAGAAAAAATGTTTTGGAGGAAATGTAAAGAGAAACAGTGAAAAGGCATGACTGCAAAGGACAGAGAAGATGCGGAAGGGATCAAAAGAAATCCTCCGAGGGGAGTGTCTGTAGAGACAAGGAGGAAGAAGAAAAAATCCATTTATATGAAACACTGCTCCTTATTTGAGCAAATAGAGCTGGTTATTGCTTTTCATGCGCAAAAAATTCTTGTCAGAATTCTGGCCATGATTTTTTAAAATTTATTTCATCAAAACATAAGACATGAATGAAAGCTGTATGTAAATGGCATAGGCATTGTATCAAATCATGTTGTCTGGCGTTATAATTATATCTGACTGACTTAAGATAGAGTTTCCAAAAACAATTGTTACTTTAACTTCAAGATAAAACCAAACAACTATTTGAAAATTACAGTTAAAACCCCAGTAAAATTATCAGTAAGAAACAGCACAATAACTTTAATTGAAATAGGTTTACTAGGAATTCAGTTAAATGGAAACAACCTTGACATTTCATTAGGGTTAATGCCTTTTTTAAAAAAAATCTTTTCCTTCCAAAATTTCTGGCTTGTACAGCCTACTACTCCTTTCCTATCCTACAGAAATAGTGGCTTTTAAATGGCTACCATCCCATATGTTTTCTACTACATTACAGAAGAAACTGCTGTTCACCTTTTTTGGAAGGGAGGAAATATCTACAAGGCGGAAGGAACTGCTGTCTAATGGACTATCAATTTTCTCTAAAATATAGATGGGACAGATGGATAGTGAGTGGATAAATAGACAGACTTGGCACCACCACATGATTACAGGAGCTAAAATCCTTAATTTCTGCACCCTCTTCAGACTACAGCCTGGTTAACTTAACATTAGTTTTGATTTCATTAAGAGGATATCACAGAAACTTGTTTTAGGTATCACTTAGATAATGCTTAAGTGTCACACTTTTTCTTATGCAAAAAAATATGCGAATCTTGAGGACTTTAAGATTACATGGATGTAGAAGAACAATATCTATAAAACACTGTTTTCACCTCCTTTCTTTAAGATCATGAACAGTGATCAAATTGATTAAGAAGAAGGCATAATATCTGCGTGTGGGATGAGGGGAGGTGTGGCAAATTTCCAGCAAGAAATCTAGATCTTCAGAGTACTCAATATGTGAGAAAGAGCTTTCCTTAGCATGAGTCTTTTGTTAGCCAGAATTTCAGGGCTTTATCCAAATTCCTGGTCTCTGTTTTGGCTCATGTGTAACACTGCTGTACCCCTGGAGGTGAGACATGTCAGGCAACAAGAGCCTGGACTACAAGTGCCCTGTGTGTCTTGCAGCCTCCAAAGGATCCTGAGTGTCTGTCGCTAAGCCTACAGGTAAGATACTTAAAATCACCAATAAATGCACTAAATTTCTTCAGTATATGGCCAATTCTAACATGGTTTAGCCTGACATTTAAACATCTAAGACTAACCACTGCAGTCCAGAATGTGTAAGTTCATCAAGTTGTCCAGCTGCCACAGATTTTAATCGGTTTTTCTAAGCACTCTGAGTGTTTTAAGGAGATGACTGAGGAATCAGAGATCCCACACCAAGCAATGGAAAGACAGTGCACACAGGAAACCAAACACAGCTCAAATATTGATGCAACTACATGTAGGTGGACGCAGTGGATGTATGGATCATCTCCCATGGAACAGTGACTCCATTGCTGAATCATTAATGGCTCCGTCCTCATACATGGAGACGAGAATGACGCTGCTGTTGTTGCTTTTCATATATATTTTTCTGCCAGGGACATTTTTTCTAAATATTAATTGGAAAAATATGTAGTTTGAATGAATATGGAGAAATCAGATTTGTTTTTCATGTAGTATAGAATAAAGGTTTCTCATATATGTGCATCAGAGTTAACTAGCTCTGATGATTTTTTTATATATCTGTAACATTCATACTAGCAAAATGAAGCCCTGAACTCACTCCTCTGTGGAAAGGAAATCAGCTGAGAACCTGTTCTTGGTGTAAGCTTGGTGTACTAATTGTGAATCATTTTGAGAAGCTGCTCATTGACAGCTTCATGCTGGGAGGTTTAAATGACTCTGTCCCACTTTTCTCAGAGGGAGAGAGTAATTTGTGTAGGCCTTTCTATAGCTTGAATCCCAGCCTCCACAAAACAAGATGTGCTAAGTAAGGCAGCAGCATTTAGGAACCTAATGAATGTGCATGCACAAGTATGAAGACACACTTGTAAGCTGGCACTGGTAAGGAAGAGTACATTATTCGATGTATCCTCTTTGAAAAAAAAATCAATAAAATTCATATACAGTATGCACATTGTAAAACGACATGTGCTGCATTTAATACTCACCGATGTGACACTTAACAAACAGTCTTGAACTGAGCTCTATTTGCATTTGATTTCTGTCACAGCTTGACAAAAAAGTCTGTTGCTTTCATCTGCTTTTTCTTTTTAACACTTCTAACCAAAGAAGCATAGGTGTACCTTGCAGGCAGAATAAAAAGCAAAGTGCCCTCTAAAGGGGTCTCAAACCCTTTTCCCTACATGTTTATAATGTACCCCAATGTTCAATCACTTTCCCAGCCCAGCAGAGATAATAAGGGCTGATTTTAAGAGCTATTGAATATTTTGTGAATTTTCTTAAAATATACATGGATAAAAGGGCAGAAAATACAGAATTGTCCCAATCTTGAATGAGGGAACAGTCTTTCAGTAGAAGCCCTTGCACGTGTGAGTTTGCAGCGAGGGCAAGAAAGGATCAGACAACCAGAATAGAAGAAAGTCTAAAAGACCCATAGAGCCAGGCTATATCAGGAGATCTGAGATAACATGAACTCATGCTGTGGCCAGTCCCACCCATCTCAGACATCAAAACAGTAAGTTTTCCCACACAGTGATGCCTTTTACAGATCTGCAGCGGATCCACAATACATTGGGTGAGGGGTGCACTTCTAAAAGACTATAACGTGTCTTTAGAAATAAGACCAAAGGTTTGACCCTTAGGTTTTGTGATTTATTTTTGTTATGGATATCTCCCTAATTCTGATGACTTAGACAAATGTGAAATGCTTAATAGCACCTGCATTTATTTCCCTCATGCCAGGATGCAGTCATGATAGTAGTATAACTGCATGAAAACTAAATATAAGCAAGCAATGACTGGTTGAAACACTGGCAAAATTTCCACAGCCCAATTTCTTTTGTTTGAAAGTGCTGGTGCTGCCACAGGGCTTTGATTCCTGCTGGTTTAATGCACCTCCTGGGCATTCCTCCATGTGCTGGCTTGTGAGAGCTCAGGCAAAACCACGCAGGGATTGCCAGGATTTGAAACTGGATCAAAAATACTGCCTGTGTTCCATAAGTGTATCTTAAGTGCCTCAGCGTAAAAAGTACCCGAAAGTCAATGCCTAACTTTTCTACACAGGTAAATTGATACCTCATGGGAACCCAGTTTATGTAGGAGCTCAATCTTTCCCTGGTTAGCTTCCAGAGATGCCATCACATTGGTTGAAGTCCGTGTCCTGATCCCTTTCCCTGTTTTGCTGAGTAGGAGTGCTGCCATTTCCTTGGGACGTGCACCCTTCAGGTGGACTCTGAGGACTCAGAACACATACTGGTCACATTTAATTCAAGCACACTTCAGGAGTGCTTTAATTGAAAGCTTAGCCAAAAGACGAGTGAGCCATGCCCTTCCTATGGCAACTGTTACTAAAGCAGTTAGTGAGAAAGTGAAGTCCTGACCTCCAGATACTGCTCTCTCTGATGTGCTTTCCATTCATAGCTCTTAATGCCCTGAAAACTGTGTCCATCAGGCTAACAGTGCAGACAGGAGATGTCCAAAAACTGTCCTCTCCTCTGGATTGCAGCATCAGGGCTGCTCAAACTTCCAGTCTCTCTGGTTAGGCGGGCCATTGTTTCCTCCTCCTTTTTCAAATATCTTTCCTTGAGATCTGGAAATGTCAAAGAAATGAGTGACTGCAGGCCTGAGTCAGATGGTAAATTCCAAGACAGAAATGGATTTCTGGAATAACTGGGAGGGTGAATACAGGACATATCAGAGAAAGGAAATTTGTGAGTTCAAATCCTTTATGGCAGCTCTGGGAGCTGCCAGTCTCTGAATTAACTTCCTGCACAAGCATGACAATCTGTCAGAAAATTATAAAAGGCAGAGAGAAGGATTGGTCTTTTCTCCCTGGAGAAGAGAAGGCTCTGCGGGAACTTAATCACAGCATTCCAGTACTTGAAGGGTGGCTACAAAGAGGATGGAGGCTTTCTCTTCACATGAGCCACACAGAGAAGATGAAGGGCAATGGGTACAAGTTGCACCAGCAAAGGTTTCAGCTTGATGTGGGAAAGAAATGTTTTACAGTGAGAACAGTCAATCACTGGAACAACCTCCACAGGGATGTATCAGAGTCCCCATCACTGGAATTTTTCAAGACGCAATGGGACAGGGTGCTAGATAATCTGATCTATGCTCCCTTTCCCATGAAAGTTTGGACCAGATGATCTTTGGAGGTCCCTTCCAACTTGGGCTGTTCTGTGATTCTATGATTGTTCAGGTCTACTGTAGACATATTCTGAACATGTCCACTGGATTTAGTTACCTGGCTCCTGATTTGGGTCATAATTGATAGGAACTGGGAGTTTGCATTCTAAGTAACATGGAAGCAGTCAGAAGATAAAGGGACTTAGTGAAGGCGGAAAATGATCAGTAAAAAAGTAAGGAGTCTGGAAGCTCAGGTGGCAGCTGGGAGTTTTGGAGAGCAAATTTGACCTCAAGTCCTTTTTTGAATGAGGTTTTGCCAATCTGAGACACATATGTACCTTAAAATACCAGCCCCCAAGCCCCTCGGTTAAAATTTCTTAAATAGTATATAGTTGGTACTTCTCAGACCCAATTCTATTTTTGCCAGTGGAAATTATGCCAGAATAGAGACTGAAGAGTCAGCCTGCTAATTTGAAGAGATAGAGAAGAGTATTAATTTTAACAGAAACCTGTTCCATTTGGTCACAGAAAATGGGACTCCATATGTACAGTAACTGAATTATTAAGTGGACAGATTATTTGCCTGAGGACATATTTATTTGGCCTAGAAAAAAAATCTGTGCATTGTGTTGCAGTAAATGAGCTCTGGCTAATATAAAGGTACATGTCACCTGTTCCCTACTCTTTCCTTTAGCTTTCATTTTGATGCTCATTGCTTTAAATGTAAGTGTTCAGAAAGAAGATACATGCTGTAGAGATTCATGAAAACACTTGGAAGGTTTTTACTGCCCAGTTTATCCCATCAGAAAAGGGGGCTCATGTTTGACATGCCTCCTGGGCTCTGGTTCACCCATAAATTGATGAGTTTAAACATGTGGCCGTACCAGCTGGGGACAGTGGGACTGGCGATGGACATTAAGCTGGGCACAGGTTTTAATTCATTGCCGAATTAAGCCCACGGCTATCAGATGAGTGCTGCAAATTCTCCAGCTTTCTGAATCCACATATTTTACCTCGCAAACATTCACGTATAAAATCACTTTTACAGCCTTTGT
This sequence comes from Chionis minor, assembly GCA_013398295.1. Taxonomy (NCBI): domain Eukaryota; kingdom Metazoa; phylum Chordata; class Aves; order Charadriiformes; family Chionidae; genus Chionis; species Chionis minor. The sequence continues at coordinate 116,567 of VZSF01003022.1, forward strand.
TAATTTCAAATTCTGATTATCAAAAGCATGCGAATGTCTCTGTAATTTATGCCATATTTGTTTAAACCATTAAAAAAGAATCTGCTAACAGTGAGAAGTGCTAACAGATACTAGTACTCAAAGGTTTTTGGCAGAAATGAAGCCTTCTTCATAATAGAGTTATGTAAGACATTTAGAATCTGTAATTTACTGAGTTTTAGTTTTAAATTGTGCTGCTTCTTTTATGTACAGATGTAGCAATTTGCTGATCCCAGTTGAAATGTATTTTTGTTGTAAGGATTCAGTAGTAAAACATTTGTCTGTTTCTTAATTAGATTTAAGATTTCTCTTATTCTGTGAGTTTTCTTCATTGCAGGAAGCTAATTTTCATCCAGTCTGTTTCTTTTCTTTGTTTCCCTCAGTTTATCCAGAGTTTCCAAATGCAATATTTATCGTAATTTTATTTTATTTATCCATCCCCTTGCAAAGAAAGAAAGAATAAATGAAAGACCTGCAAATAAAAAGACCATACTGAGAATTTTTTTTTAGAAATTTCACCTGCATCAGTAACTTATTAGAGTGTTGCAATTAGCTTAAATTACATAAAGAGACAAATGCAAGTTTAGAACACCATGTTTTCTTAAAGGACCTAAAATAATTAGCATGCACAAAGGGTAACCCGTCTGGGGGATCTGAATACGTCTAGTCCATCTTTGGGAATACACACTGCACAAATATCACCTGCAAGTTCGCACTTTGTGCAAACATAATCACTTTCAGATGGAGAGAACTTGAGTGTATTCTGTTGACATTTTGCTATTTATGTCTCTACTTGCTTGTGGCCAACCGAGATAAGCTGTTACGTGTAGTTACATGTGTGTGTATGTATATATGCATGCACACACACAAACACCAACGCATGCATGCGTTTATGGGTATGTAGACTGAGATACATCACTGATTCTGACTGGCGTGCGGATCCAACACCACCATGCTGCGAGTGCTCTCCAGCTCCCAGCTGGTGTTCGCTCCTGCTGAGCCCTGACCATATGTCAGGGTAATATCAATACTCACTCTTCCCCTTCTCCTGCCCCTCCATGCCTCGGTTTCTGCAGGAGGGGGCCACTGTGGTCTCCGACACATCTCTGTGTCTGGTTGGAGGGGGGTTGCTCCGAGCCTGTGTGATGCCGGAGATGGATGTCAGATGTAGACACTGGGATACAGGGGTTGTGTCTGCACTGTTAAACAGATGAGGGGCCAGGAGCAAGCTCAAGGATAGGACCTCTGCTGCTGCTTAGTTTTATTTACTCCCTGTCTTTCCTTAGTCCTAAGGATCAAGACCATAAGCCGGTCGGATGGCACTTTGTCCCAGTTCCAAAAATCAGTGCCTTGCCTGCTCTTATTCAGCAGCACAGATGTGGCACGGAGACCTCGCAGGTCTGCAAGCAGGCAGGAGGACAGGAGCTCAGGAAGCGAGAAGTTACGGTGTTCACAGGACCCAGTGAGCCGCTGATAGGGGCATGCAGGGCTTGTCTTGGAAGTAGGTGCAACTAGCTTTTGTGGGATCTGGGAAAGGCATAAGCTCGTGAAGAAGGGTTAAGGAAGCAGAAGGGAGGAGGAGGTCAGGAACATGTTACTGGTATCATGGTTTGAGGAAAGTTTGAGTATGAAGTGGAAGGGAAAGAGAAAGGTGAGGGCCTTGATTGCAGGAACGTTGGAAGTTAAAGGAACTTGAAAATTCGAGGATCAAGAGTTTAGCTATTCCTCATCTATAGAAATGAATATTTATCAGAAAAGAGATTTTTCAAAAGGGTTAATGCCTATGAAAAATTCTGCCAATGCAAGCTAAGGGTTGTTTCTAATAACAGGGCTGGAAGTGGCTAGAATAAAGCTAGTGTGCCGGATACTCAGTCTGCAAAGTGGAAAACATGATGAACGAAGTTGTTCAGTCAATTTGCCAGCCAAGGAAAGAGTGCCAGAATCTAGAACAGGAGCTGTTATGGCCAGCCTCCAGCCCCATACTTCTGTAACTAACCAGCTGCCTTGTAGCCTTAAAATATAAACTGAAAGCCCTACTTCCTGATGCAATGTGTCTGATTTTTTTTTCCTTTATACATCCTTCTTTTCTTAAGCAAACAAGATTACTGTAAGTGGCAGCTCAAAACTGAACAGCAGATCTTTCTCCTCCCTGTTGACAGAGACACATATTGATAAAACTGCTTGATTGATAAAATGAGAGATTTCTATGGATATCTTCTTTTTGAAAAGGGACTATTAAAAAAACCCAACTTTGTTCTGGTTCCACTCTTACTGAAATTATTTGTTTGAATTATTTTCATTCCTTTTTTCTCTCATATTCTTATCAACAGCCTTCCAATGTTAGTGTGAATTTTCCAGTTTGCTTCCAATGTCACTGAACAGGTCGGGCTTTCTGCACTTGAAATAGAAGACTTCAATGTTTGTAATTGTATAATGTTAAGTTCACTTTTTTTTTTTTTTTTGGCTGATGAATACAAAACAAAAAACACTTACATAGAAATATGAGTCTTAAAATATAGTTAGAGAAAATGTATTATTTGAATAAATCCTTAAATCCAGGAGGGCTGAAGTGAAATCATGGCCCACTGATCCCTGTGGTCTGAAGAATTTAGTGGGCTAAGGTTTCACTTTGGTATTTGAAAACAAAACCAAACTCCTAAATAGTCTAGAACAAATACATAATAGTTCACTACAACCTGAGCCAATAGTTCTGCTTTGAGTAAAAGAAGGGACTAGATGTCTCTTCCCTTCCAGCCTAAACTTTTCTCTTTGAATCTATGAGTTTATCTATATATTTCACTCTTCTCCTTTAAATGTAAAAGACTGAGTAAGTCAAATGCTGGCTACAAATATGAAAGATATGAAAGAAAACTGACAGCTGATCGTGCAAAAGAGACCTTTATTTTTTGGTCTGTCTGTCTTCTGACTTTTGGGGATAGGGAAAGATAACTGACTCCTATAGAACATTAAAAAGACCTTGTATGGACAAAACATGCTCAAAATTAAAATCTGCAATGTTATGCATTTTATTAAGATAACTGCATACTTAGACTGCATTTTGCAGGATAGATTTTTCGTTTAAAAGCATGGTCTGAGATATATTCACATGTGCTTTCAAAGAGGCAAGTAGTATTAACAGAATGAATTATTTCCTAAGCCAATAATCATTAAAAATTCCAAGAGATATTTTTAGATATAGCCTATGTGCACATTCCGTATTATGTTAGCACACAGGAGGGTACAAACATCTCTGGATTTTCCCTTCATCTATATACTTTTCTGTATCTATGTATATTATCTATATTCATATATGTGTATTTCACTTCTCACTGCAACTAAAGAAGGCCTTACAATTCACTTTAAGGATACCTGAGCCTAGCTGTATCTGGATAAGATCATATGTTATAAAAGATCAGGATAACAAATAGCTTAAATAAAGTATGAAATAATTCACGTAATGTAGGACCAAACGTAAAGCCTACTGTTTTAGTTGAATTTTGTTCTATGCCCATGCAGTACACAAACATCCTTATGCAAAGATACTCAGACATAAATTTATTCGGTTGAAATGTAGGTACCTGAGGTGTCAAAGGCATGTAGTCACCGTAAAGTGCATTTGTAGTCTCTGGTGAAGGAATGGTACCTGCAGCTTGCCTCATCACTGCTGGAGGAAGCTGTCAACTACAGGGAGTAAAGGATGATCATGTTTTTAATTTTAGCACTTCACTTCAGGTTTCAGTAAATGGCCTTTTTAATATTCCATAAATCTACATAAAATGTGCAGGTATTTTCTACTTAAAACACAGAAGTCGAGGTTAACCAGGCTGCAGACTACTTATATGGTACATTCTTGTATATTTCTAAATAAACCTTATTGAGAGACCAGTTGATGACTTGTACAAGACTGTTTTTTGAAGATAATTCAGCTTATAGAATCACAGAACCATAGAATGGTTAGAGTTGGAAGGAACCTTAAAGATCATCGAATTCCAACGCCCCTGCCATGGGTAGGGACACCTCCCACTTATGCCTTCACACCTTATACCTTCCATAGTCAACATTATCAAATGTAGTAATGAAATTTGCCTTGGTATTTATCGTCACTCATTCCCTCAAAAATTTTTAGATGAGAAAATCTATTATTATACCTATTGTACAAATAAGAAATGCAGCACTTCTTGACTTAGAAAAATAATGCAGGATACTGAACTTGTGTCTGTCACCCAAGTGACTCTCTCTTTAAATCACCTTCTGCGTACACTGATAGAAAGAAAATTTTTAATTTTATGCATTGATACATGCCGTCAGTCTTACTTTCCTCTAAAAGTCATATCTTCTACTTGTTACATCATAGCTGGTTGCTATGGGAATTACTGCGATGCCATGAAATAATTTATGGTGAAAGACAGACAAATTCTTAAGAAGCAAGTATATTCTCATGCAACTGTAATATTGTCATGTCCCCAATGATAAAAATGATAGAAGAAAAAACAGAAGCTACATGACACACAGACAAAGTGTTTTTAGCTAGAACATTTTTCAAAGTTTTCCAGAAGACATCAATTGCTTTTTAAGCAAATTGTTTTGTACAGAACTCCAATGGGAGCATTATAAAATACCCCTCTTCAGCCTACAATTAGATTAATCATGTAACTGAGGGCTTGAATTTGTGCACATTCTTATTCAACAAGAATATCAGTCCCCATCAATTTACTGCAAGAAAAAAGCTCCGTGAAAGCAATTTGCACACAAACACCTACCCTGCAGTTGCTCCTTGCCTCCAAGTTTCCTGAAGAGTAATATTTTATCTCATTTTCTTGCAAAAATAAATACCTCAGTAAGTATTTTAAAAAATAAAGAGGTAAACAATTGTTTGCTATGAAAGGTATATATGAAAATAAATAACAAAAGCCAGTCAGACTATCTAGAAATATCCCTAATATATTAGTAACTTTGTATAATAAAGCTGCAAATTTGAGACTGTATTAGTTAAATGAAAAGCAATGACAGTGCCTTTGTATCTAACATATGTTCTGACGTCATGGTGTTTTCTCCCTGTTTTACATACTTTGACTAAAAATAATTACAGTATAAGAAGATGCATTAGGTCATCTACAGTCTTCCTTTTAGAGTGACAAAATCGGTTCTTATGAGATATTGAAAGCAAAACAGATATACTCATTGGAATAAATGGGAATGAACTGACTATCTTCCTTTTCTTTGTACCTTAGAGCTATTGGGAGCTGTGAGGGTCCCACACCCATATCATAGAATCATGGAATCACTTGGGTTGGAAGAGACCTTCAAGATCATCGAGTCCAACCATAAACCTGTTCCAAAACCACCCCTAAACCATGTCCCTCAGCACCACGTCTACCCGTCTTCTAAATACCTCCAGGGACGGCGATTCCACCACTTCCCTGGGCAGCCTGTTCCAATGCTTGATAACCCTTTCTGTAAAGAAGTTTTTCCTAATATCCAACCTAAACCGCCCCTGGCACAACTTGAGGCCATTTCCTCTTGTCCCATCGCTTGCTGCTTGGGAGAAGAGATTGACCCCCATGGACCCACACCAGATGAAGATGTGCTGTGGGGGTGATTACAGCCATTGCTGCTCTTCAGTCTCACCATCTCCCTTTCTTTGGCCTTCAGACAGATATAGCAATATAATAAATAGCAATCACAAAGAGAGAAGGCTTTTAGAATTTCTTTAAAAGCACGACACCACTCTCCGTCGGAAGGAGGAAGCACTCTTCCTGGATTTCTCACATCCCAGAAGTAATGTCCCTGTTCTAGACCCTTATAGTTAGGAAGTAGGTTTTAACATAACAAATTGAGCACGTGCAGAACTCGGTGCATACAGGGTACTTCTGGTCTAAGTGGCAGTTATGTATACAGGAAGGGGATTGCAACCACCGTTTTGCACTTGGATACCTTAGGCCTGCCTACATGCATGTCTAGGTCTAGGTGCTTTATAAACTCTTGATATTAGAAGGAAATTTGGCACCTATTGAGATTAATGACAGCATTTTAGCTGACTTAAACGGGGCTATAACAGTACCCTTCAAATGCAGAGAACTGGAAGGAGGAAGAGGCTTTGGACATTACAATCCTGCACACTAACAGGCACAACTGGTTTTTATTCTGACTGTGAACTCCAAGCAGGACTGGAATACAAATAACAATAACAGATGAGAAGATAAGTGAGAATCATCAAATAGTTCAATGATTGTACCAAGCTTTTACATTTATAATTCTTTGTATTTTATCTGCAAAATCAGGGTAGATGAATCAATCTGGTACATACCACCTAGTCTTACGGTAAGAACAGGGGGTTATTTCTGAAATTGTCACGCTATGGAAACGCTGTATAACCTCAGAGGAAGGTTTCATTGATAGTGCTTAGTATTATCAGTGTATCAATTCAAACTTCTTCAGTTGCAGAAATGACACAGTTAATCTCTTTCAAATTGCATGGACTACATGAGGAATAACTTGTTCTAAAAAACACACTGAACTGATTTTGGATCTGCGGGGTAGATGTCATCTTCATTTTTTACTAGTCAATTCTTTGATAACAGCTGAGGCAGCCAGGAACTCTCTTACCTGCCTAGCTCATATTGTCGTTACTTACCCCTCCTTCACATCTAATGAATCCATACATTGATTCCTAAACTATTAGAGGTGATTGAGCTTATATAATTTTACAAGAATAAAACAGTCAGATTTGAATTTGCCGATGGAGATGGGAACAGATATGCTAAGCACGGTTTAACTTTTAAGGCAGACTTACATTGATTCCATACCCTAATAACTTTAATAACTGATTCAGTGGGTAAATAGCATTTACTTTTTCTATTTCCACCTACATCTTCTGTAGCATATAATCTAGCAGGTAGACTCCTGAAATAGTTCCTAATGGGATGTCTTCAGAAACACAAACAACAGATCACTCAGTCTGTGAGTTTTGCCAGGCATTAAATGTGGAACTGGCACGAGAGTTTTGACTGGTGTTACTCTGAGCATTGGTACAAGAAAGAGGATTAGACAGACCAGCAGAGCTTCAAAGTGAAAACCTTATTCTTTAAAAGACTTTGAAAGCTTGAAAGTGCAGTGATGGTTCCAAGGGTCTAACTCGTGGTGTGTCAAACTCTATTATTTAGCTGCCTGTTCAGTATCTGTTTATTAGCATAAACAGCAGGCTTAGGATGCTGTGTTAGCATTTAGAATGCCATGTTACATACAGAAACTAGCACATAATCCTCAGCCACATAACCTCAAGTCTTTACATGATTTTTAGCCTACTTTACTATTTTTAAGAATTCTCATATATGTGTTTTTTCTTTGGACCTAAATAATGGACCAAGATCTAGATGAGTCTTCCGTTTTGAGTTTTGATGCTTCGTCTTCTATGACTACTAGACAGTTGTAAGTAGAAGGGGTTTGGATATTTACTTTACCTCTGATATTTTTTTACCTCTACTTTTGAGAGAAGCATGAAATCTAGGTGAATCTGTGAAAGTATACATTATAAAGAAGTAAAGGATAAAAAGGGATGTCTGAAGTTCTGAGCTCATTTCATTAAAATCATGCTTGGACCACGAATGAGTAACAACATATATTTCATACAGATGGTATGATATGACTGATATGATATGATTTGATATGATATTTGATTTTTTATGTCACAAGCATCCAATTAATTCATCTGCATCAATAGATCTCTATAATAAACCAAAAAATCAACAGCATACACAAATTTAGGAATGAAGAACCTTAAATTAATATAGACACTAAAGATTCAAGTGTCTGTAAAATCAGAATGATATTTGGGTGAGATTTTTTTTGTTGTTGTTTAAGATGCGGGATAAAAACCATCACCTCCTTGGGCAGAGGGACCATGACCCACTGACTGGAGACTGATCATAGGAAAACACAAGCATGAGTCCTCTAAAATTAATTTCAGAGTGAGAAACAGTAACAACTTTTGCTGGGAAAACAGCACATTTCTCCCTTAACAAAGCAAAATGGTCTTCAATGATTCCTGCTGATCAAGAAGCCAATGACGTGTTTTAGTTTCCCCATAGTTCCTTTACTTATTCTGTAGATACATCTCTACTTGGTGTATGGGGTTGTTCTTTAAGTCTTACAGTAACTGTGACCTCAAATTTTGATTCTGGATGGAACTCTCTTGGTCAAATTACCATGCCATGTGTTTCATAAATTGCATTTGTAGCTGTTAGCCTCAGCAGTTTGCCTCTCAGCAGTCATGGAACTGTGTATTTTTAAGAATGCAATAAACACCATCCGCACATACCAAACTCTAGATGATGTTTCCAGTAAAAGCATTTTTAGAGCACTCCGGCCCAGCTACTGGATTTTACTGGAGTGAAATGTACTTTTACTCTTCTTACTAATGCTTTCCCCTCTTGGCACATAAGATACTAAGCTATTTATAGTTACTCTTCACTTCTTCACTTCAAATGTTATTTCACTGTGTTAAGAAAGCAAATGAACTCATCTATGTATATAGGTCTCTCTCTTTAGTCCTCAAGGTTTGTATAATTATAATTTCACTCCGCAAAAGTGGTGATATTTATATTAAAAAAAAAAATCAGTCACTGAAACAATACATACAGCATCAGACATGTTTTGGTGGAACTTCTTTCACCACATGTTTGTGAACCCATTAAATCATGTAATATTACGCTTTCTATATCACATAAAATGCCAGTTAGAGGAGAAAGAGAGTAGCAACGATGGATCTGCCTTACAGAGCTGTTTTCTCTAATCATCGTATAAGCACAAAGCTCTGTGAGGGTCCATCTGGCATTTTCAAAGGCATAATCATTTGTTTTCCTGCCCATCTACAGCCAATATTCTGACATAGTTGTTACTTTACTAGGATATTCCCTGATTTTACAACAATGTATTCCAGCATTTAATCAGATCTTTGTTATGCTTTGTGAACATCATGGTACCGTGCAGAAAGGGCTGTTCTAACGAATTACTTTTCCGTTTTAGTGAACTTACTCAAATATTTATAAATCCTCCACTATAAAGGTGTCCACTGAGCCTTTGGACCCAACCCCCATGAAAAACTGAGTATCGAGCCATGGCAACTGTCCCTATGTTCTGACTGCCCATCCATTTATCAACCTTGTTTGTCTTACTAGTTAGTTTTACCCTGGCCACTCCCTTTCTCATCCAAACTAAAGCAACTGTGCTAAATGGAAGCAAGAGAGGGGCATTCTTACCTGCAAAATATCCTTTAGGGCCACTTTAGCCTTTTATCACCTTTATAACCATAAAATCACCACATAACTACTTCAGTTATATGTTACGCCAAGGCACCAGGAAAAGGAACTGATGTGCAACAGTATTGTTTCTAAAGGCCCAAGATATTGCCCTACTGATGTGCTAACAGTAAAGTCTTATGCTGCTACTTTCAAGCACATTCATTACGCTTAACAAACAATAGTGTTTGTTGTTTATATATTGTTTCTTAGTAACTGTATGTTCACGTCAAAGCCTTAACCAACCTTCTCCATACCCCAAAAGCAATTGAAAGAACTAATAAACTTTTGAAATTAGTTAATGTGAAGTGCATTGGTTAATTTATGCAGTGATAATCACATCAGGTCTACGAAGACTATCAGTGCAGAGTATCCTCTCTTTCACAGCTGTAAGGTATTAATTCTTGTACAACTGGCCTTTTCCAAGAGCCAAACTCTCTGAGAAACTCATCCAGCTAAAAAAAAAAAAAAAAAGCCTCATCATGGTTTTGACTGATATTAGGGATCTGCATAAAAGAAGCTTCTCAGACTTTCTACTCCTTTGCCTAGATTATGAAACCGGAGTGCTGGAAGACTCCCACAGAGAACAGACTGAAAATCAACACAAGACCTGGCACCACTGTGTTTCTGTGATCCCAGAGGAGAAGCAGGTAGAGAGCTGGGAGGGGAATGTGTACTTTAATCTTTCTAATGCATCTTATGTGAACATGCTATGTTACACCCCATACACTATTTAAAACTTTGGTTATCTAATAGCTGCTTAAATGTTATTTGTATGCTGTTAAAATGAGGATGAAAATTTCATCAGTATCCATAAATTAATTGGCAGCTAATGCATTAACCTCCACTGCACCTAGTGAAGTCACTATCTTGGCCTTTAAAAATTCTGGAGGGATTTTGCACTTAGAAGTGTACTGAGCTTAGTAGAAGTAGCAGGTAGTGTGGTGTTTCTAAGGGTAGTCCCTTCTTTTTCACACCTGAGTGATTTGTAGCCCACAGGCATTACAAACCTTATATTCTACAGAATTGGGGTATTCCTGGTTTTTGTATCTCTGATAAGAGAAGACCATGAGACCATCCACCTTTTATATGGTCTTTATTAATTGATCTCAATGGGATTGTCCCTCTGTCTTCAATAACTGGTTTAACTTGTGTACCTTCTTTTTGGTTTTACACTCACATTTCTTTGCAACCTTTGTCTGCAAATGGTTGAAAATCTCTTGACAAATTAATAGTGATGGACCTTACTGCTGAATGTAGATATAGCAAGATATGCTTCTTTATGTACATTAGCTATTTGGTAAATAATCTTTCCTTCTGTTGTTACAGCTGGTAATGTGAAATCAGTTTGGGAATAGAAGTTATTAAGTGGCACTTTAAAGTGAATATCATGCTATGCTTTTGTTTCCAATGCAATCTACATTATTTAATCCACATATTTATTCAGCTATTTTCCTTCAGCATAAGCTGGAAACATTTGCACTATAAGCCATTTAAACTTTTTAAAAATATATTATATGTACAAGATTCCTTCAGTACTCCTTGATGGCCTTGCACTCCTTTCTCTGCTGGTGAATAACAGCAGGTTCAACTGTATCTGTGTCATCTTGCATTTGGTGGTCAGGAAAGACTGACAGAAAGTGTCTCTGAAACAAGACAGTTTGCCTCCCCAATGCGGGTTCTTCCTGCCTTCTCATATGATACATCAGTCACAGAGCTTACCCACAAAAATCTGTCAGGTGCTCTTGAACTGTATGTTCATCTGCCGAGTTGGTAAAGTACTTCTCAGATAAGAGTGTTTTGGTCTTTTAGAAGCCACTTCTGCCACCAGTAGCAGTATTTTTATCTTAGTAAACCCCATTTACTGATGACATCACAGGTCACAGTGAAAAGTCCAGGCAGAGAAGCAAAACAAAAAATCTCAAGAGGGATTTAGTCTTTCTGACCTACACATAATCCATGTTTACAGTACCATGGCACGATACCAAATTAACATACAGTCATCTGTCACTGGAGGCACTATTCATGCGCTCTGCAGCTTCTTCAACCATTTGAATTATCTCAGATTACAAAAAGGAAGAGCCCTTCCTCCCTGCAGCAGCAAAACCCCTTCCATACGCTCTAACTTTAGCACTCATGCATCCATTTAGTACGAAGAGATATTCGCAAATCTGCGGAAAAAGCCCTGTGGAAATATGGGGCAACTGTGCTTCCACCTTGGCTGCCCCATACTGCCTAAAATCAAATAGTGTGGATGTAGGTCTAATAACCTCTGGTGAGATGGGCTGAATCTTCCTTGTGAGCATCAGTCTCCATACAAAACTTTCAGAAAGTTATAAAAGGTTCAAATAGTACTTCTGGAGGTGAAAAGACCAGGGTGGTTTTTTTGCTGAAAAAGCATTAAAAAAGCGAAGTCCTATATTGTCCAGCTCCCAGGCTTAAAAAGGAATGTAGCTCGGTACTTGGCTCACACTATCTATTAAAAATTGCATCGCATGCGGCACCTAAAGCCCTCTGCTCTACTACACAATGCTCTTGTGCTGTGGTTGCTAATGCCATAGAAAAACCTGTAAATCGGGAATTCTGGCTAGCTAGCCTGTCTTGCACTGATGACCCCTTCTCTTTGTTTCAGAATTTTAAACGTATTTAAATACATTAACAACTTTTGCTTGTCCGTGTAATTAGCATTCCCCAAAATTAGCATTACCACTGCTGTGGGCAGCAATCTGTTCATGAACGTTCACTTTTGCACAGAAGTTTGGGAATCCCAGTTACCACAACATGGGACCACAATGCACATATTGGGACGTACACAGCTTAAATGGGCCGAGGAAACCCTCTGCCTGCATTATAGGTGCCTACTGGTCTTTATAGCTCTGCCTTTTTACTTTCTTTCCTATACTCCTAGTATAACAGACCGAATCCATCTCTGGTGTAGCTGCTCTGAAGCCAGTGCAGTTACTTCAGGGGTGAATTTGACCCATTTTATGCTTTTCAAGAACCTCAGTAACAATAAACGCCACATCTCTGCCACAGCTCGAACGCTGTTCAGAGAAAGGATGTACAATACATCTTTGTCTTCTTCCTGCTCATAACGAGCAGTGTAGGTCATCTGCATCATTAACATTTGCAGCTGATGCATTTGCGTAGGCTGTATACACTTCTCGGAACCGCGCAGACCTTCTCATTGTTTTCAGAACCTTGATTTTTCTTAGCATTATCATCATCCAAATGTATTTAAGGATGAAACTATTAGAAACACAATTGGTGAATTAATGTCATGAGGACTGCTGCTGGCAGCTCATCAATTTTTGATATGCCACTCAGACAAATGAAACATAAGCCACCCAGAACAAGGGGACCTTTTGACACTTCAAAGGAAACCCCTATGGGTGGTTTCCTCTTGAAGCTGCACTAAACTGGCTCAATCTCCTCAGCTGGAAGCTGCCAATGTCTCATTAACCCCTAAACAGGCCCTGCATGAGCCTTTCTTTTCAGCTATAATTATGCCATGCACTCCTGTTATGCTGTACTGAATTGCAACACTGTCACCAGCACATTATAAACATCCACCCTAATTGAAAAGCAGATTAGACTCGTGTTAATTAGCCAAAAAGCCCGCCCACTTGCATGCATTATGATTGCCTCTTAAATACTGAGGATGTTGAAATCCCTCAGAAAGACAAGGCAGACTTAATTGCAATAACCTGCAAATTAAGTTTAATTTACTTTAAATTTACCGGTTTAGCAGGCTCATTTGATGGTGTTAATGTTCTAGCAAATTAATTATCTGAATTAGTCATGCCTGGTGGAGTTTTGCAGCAGAATACATTGTACAGTGGCCTATTAATAACAGACAAACAGGACAGGATTAATGAGAAGATTATGCTAAAGTCCTTTTTTAAAAACAAGGATCTTGCAAGAATTCAAATATAATCACCAAAGTGCAAATACAGACACAGAATATAAACAAACTGAAATTTATTACACTCTATGGCATGCCATCTAGGAGAAACAGTAAAACATTACCCGTGAAATATTTGATAGAAAGAGGCCTCTTCTATGCACTCAAGTAGATCACTTCTCACAGCAAACCATTTCCCATTATCTGGTATCTCTCTACGAGACTTCAAATACGTAAGTGCTTTCGAGAGTACTTGTACTACAGAGAGAGAGCTGATAAATAAATTAGAAATAACATCTCATACGTTAATTCCATAGTCCACTTTGTGGCTTATGAGGCAGTAGAATTGCTTTTTCGTATTCCATTGCTAACCACTGTCTGCTCCAGTTTAAAAAAAAAAAAAAAAAAGAAAAAAGAAAGATCTCCACAGAGATATAGCTGCAAGTAAACTATAAAAGCAGAATCCTTGCTTGCCTCTGCTCCCTATAAAAATACAAGAAGTTGAAAAAAATCTCTTCTAATAGCCTTTGGAATAGCTCTCAAAATAAAGATATAATTGGCCTTGTAAACAGTGTCAAGGTACAATCATTCACCCCGCAGAAACTGTTGGCTGACACTGCGGGAGAAATGAAGATAGCAGTGACAAATATCCTTTTTAGCTGGTCTTGATCATGAAAGTTTAGTCTGCTTATGTGCTAAGTGTTGCCTCTTCCATTAGGGTCCACAGCCATCCCAAATATAATGAGGTATATCCAATTCAACTCAGTCTCCCTGTGGAGGGCAGGAAAAGCCTATGGGAGCACAAAAGATAATCCTTGATGAGTGTGAACTGAATGTGATTGAATATAAAATTCTGGATTATTGATTGGAATCTGTATGTTAAAGCCATCATTCACTGACAGTAGCTGCATCTTATGGTGGTTTCAAAGGGCTTTCAGGCTGTTGTGCGGTGCCCAGTGAAAAAGCCCAAATTTACATCGTTCTTGTGTATACGGTAATGCGTGGAAAATAAAAATGTCACCCCTTGAAAAGAAAGACTGAACGATGCATTCCTTAAAAACAGATTATCTCATTAAAGAAGGAAAGGTTTGGTAAGAGAAAAAATATGCATAGTTGTTTTATGGGACATATTTTAATTTTTGAAGAAAAAAAAACTAAAATAAAAAAATGGTTTCAATATGTTTTCTGTATTGTACTTATATATCATGTAGACCCTTTCTGCTTTCCTTATTATTTCTTCCCCTCTCTCAGAAAAAATTACGGTTTGAAGCACTAAATGAAACTGGCACAAAAGCAGCCATTATTAAAACTGGGCTGAAAAACGAAAAGAAAAAAAAAAGGGAAAGTAATTCTGTTTTAAAAAGCTTGTACATGAAGCGCTGAGATGACTTTAGTAAGAACCCATAGGGAATAGGAACTACACCATGAAGGAAATGGATTCCTGTGACACATAAACAAAAGGCAAATGACTAATATATTTACATATAACATGTGGTGTATTCATTGTACACCATGGTGACAGAATTGTTTATTTCATTTATAATTTATACAGCAAAACCTTATTATATGTGTAACTAATTTGCCTGATGATAATATGCAGTAGGAGATTAGGTTTCCATTATATTCTGTCATTTAGAACAAAAGATGTTCATTTGCTGGTTAAATTTTTTCTTGGTTCCCATCCCACAGCACACACCCTACACACGAGTACGTTTCTCTTAAATCATTATGACGCTGAGCTAAGCTGAAAGTAGCAGGAACTTCTGAAAAAAATAGCAAAACAACCCTACAAAATCCCTCACACATGAATCCGCTTTAAATACTCTTCACTTCTGGAATTTCTTATGTTATCAGTAATGACAATATACAAAGAACCTCTCACAGGTGATGTGCATGCACCAAAAAAAAGAAATGTCAGAATAAATATAGGTTCCAGTACAGCTTTGCTCTGAGAGGAAAAAAAAAAAAAAATCAAACATTTTACCAGAAGCAGCATTAGAATATGTGACTAGACAGTTCATCTCAGACTACAGGGAGCGGGTGGGTGGGTAGGCAGTGATGAGGGAATTATCTTGATGTATTTTCCACTGTGGCACACAAGACAGTGCAATTCTCTGAAAGGAATTGTTAGCACCAAGCCAGTAATTCCCCTCTGTGGTATTACAAAGTGTGTGTATTACAACGCAGGGAGGAAGTGGAGGAAGTAACCTGTGAAGTGCTGTATATGTTTCCAACACTAAAGCACATACGACCTTGAATTAATTCAAATATGCTTATCAAAATATGAATGCTGGGTCAGAAGAATGCATGCATGTGCGTATGTTGAACGTATTTCTTTGTCATCCTTTGGAAAACAAAAGTCTACTCTAACAGATTTGTTAGGCTGTGTAGTTGCTTAACCCTTTGCAAGTCTAATTTGTATCGCATAGTGAAATCAGCCTATTGCAGAAAAGGAGAGCTGAAGAGGAAAATGCTTTTAAACAACAGGGGATATTTTCCTCTTTAACTCAGAGCCGTCACACACCTTTCAAAACAGTAAGTCACACCGGTTCAGCCTAAAAATCTGCACGAAGGTTTGGTAGTTTCAGAAGAGTGGGCTAATACAAGAACTTTGTTTGGGTGAAGCGACAATCAGTGTTGCAGGTGTACATAAAGCACTGAAACCTTTTACTACCTAAATAAACGTACTGCACAAATGTCTCCTCAGGAACACCCCTCATCAGTCATCAGCTCCATAGTTTGTTGACCATGAACGCTGACAAGGCTGAAAGTTCAGGGAGCAGGTGAAAAAGAGCACCTCTGCATGCAGAAAAAAAAAAAAAGTGAAAGCGAGCAGGTCAGGAACACTCCCTGCTTTTGGGAGCAGCGTGAGTATGCACCCACACAGTCTGGGAACTGACCAGCTGAGGAGCACTTCTGCAGAGAAGGGCTGAAAAAAGGTGGGCTGGTGGACACCAAGTTGACCATGAACCAGCAATATGCCTCTTGGGCTGCCTCAGGGAATGTGTTGCCAGCAGGTCAAGGGAGGTGCTCCTTCCTCCCTGCTCAGCATTGGTGAAGCTGGGAGTGCTGGGTCTAGCTCTGGGCTTCCCAGCGCAAGGGAGACACTGACATGCTGGAGCTGGTGCAGCAATGGACCACAAAGGGGATTAAGGGACTGGAGCAATTGTCGTACTCGGAGAGGCTGAGAGAGTGGTGACTGTTCAGTCCGGAGAAAAGAAGGCTTTGGGGGAACCTGGTGAGGTGAGTAAAGACAGAGCCAGACTCTTCCCGGTGATGCTCAGTGGCAGGACAAGAGGCAATGGGCTCAAAGTAAAACAGAGGAATTTCCTTTTAAACCTAAGAGGAGACATTTTTACTGTGAGAGAAGTAAAACACTGGATCATGTTGGCCAGGGACTTTGTGGAGTCTCCATTCCTTGAAGCAGTCAAAACCAAAACACGCTCCTGGGCAATCTGCTTAGGCTGCTTCGCTTGAGCAGGGGGGAGGGACTAGATGATCAACAGAGGTTCCTTATGACCTCAGTTATTCCCTAATTTTGAGATTCTGTGATCTTTTCTGGACTAAGCTGCAATGATGCAAGAGTGATCCCTGAACCCACAATTACTTCACAACACTACCTCCCTTATATTCTCATAGAGCAAAAAATGAAGAGTAAGCATGTAGATTTAGTGATTGTCAAAGTGGAGCAAAAGCAGGAAGGCGAGTTGGAAAAGCCAATAGGGACGTATAAGAGAGTCAGCTTAAGTAACTTTGGTCTATGAAATGTCCAAAAACCTTGTTAGCCTCTGATTTTTATTGTTTTCTCTCCTTTCATTGTCACTATAGTTTAACATCTGTGCTGGAAACCATATAAAATAAGATATCCCCAGGGAAAATTTGACTTCAGTGGGTGTTCTTCAAAACATCTGGGGAAATGGAGCTTTGGCACCAGCCAAAGAAAAGCGCTGAATATATTTCCTTAAAAAGTGTTATATTAATCTATTTTTCTATTTTTAGTATATCAGCTGCCATTGGAACTAAGCTACTAGAAATGGAAGAGATGAATGAATAAGATTTTGGACTACATTTTTTTTTCAAAGCTTAGTTCTCGGTAATGCCGCGCTTCTACCAGTTTTTGAAGGACTGGGGCTATTAGCTTAATTACAGAAGTGTGCGAAAGCAGCAATATGCCTGCCAGTTCCTAGCTGGTTTGGGCATGGAGTAGAAGCCTGGAACATATAGAAAGTGACTTCAAACCTGCTTGCAAAAACTGTACAGGCATACCCTATACAGGAGTTGAGAGCAGCAGTGAATATTCAGGAGGAGTATTGAAGGATGGGGGGCTCAGCTGAATTTTTGAGACTATTTTGCTCATGTACATAGATTAAAAATGCTTGGGCATTTGGATTGAAGTCTCCAACTGCACTCAGCTGAATAAGTCCCTAGTCATGTTAAGGCTGCTTTACTAGTGCACAAGCATGTACAATTTATTAACAATTCCAATACCCATTGAGGGTAAACCTCAGCTGGAATACAACAGGATTATGGATGACCTTTACTTCTGCAGGGCTTTCTAAAGGCTGGAAAAGGTCTGGAGATCTACAATAAATCATAGACATGCTTCTTTTACCAGACAAATTGAATCTGCACAGTATTAAGAAAAGAAGGATGTGAGGGGTATTCACAACATATCACATCTTGTTTAGGGTGCTAAATTAGCAGCCTAGGTTTCCTGCTTGGCTAATGGAAAGAACTAGGCTCTTCCAGGAGATGCTTCAGAGCACCTAATTATGACTATATAGGTCAAACATGCCTCAAGCTAAATACCTAAAGGCAACACAAAAACCTGTCTAAGAAGTAACATAAAACTATACACAGGTTGTGAAATTAGAATATTTTCTCCCCTGTTTCTTTCTATTGTGTCAGAAGGCAAAGAAAGTGCAAGTTTTGACAAAATCTATCTTCCAACATTTTAAGTGAACTGAATGGACAGTAATTTCAGTGTCATACCAGTAGAAGACCGACTCTTCCCTTCTTGCAGTCAACTGCATAAGAAAACCTTAGTAACGTTAATGTTTCTGTGATTTCAAGGGCCTCCTCCATACTTCTCTCTCATTGTGCTAGGCACCAGAGGCATGTACCCTGGCAGAAAAGCCCTGCCAAGACTGCAGTCTAGTCTGGAGCTCCTGCATTTTAGTTAGTGAGATTCAGGCTAATAACCACTTCAACTAAAATGAGAACTGGGTCCAAAATATGACAAATAAATGGAAAAAAAGACACCAAAAAACCAGCAGAAAAGAGTGTGAGGAACCATAACAGACCGCTTGAATTAAGTCCACATGGGAACAGATTCTTCCCACATGAATTTCTGGACCTAACTGTTAAGTCTGATCTAAGTGGCCTTAGGCACCTGGTATAGTCTTTAGAGAAGAGACAAAGGCAGAAAATCCACATACCACTTAAGAGGGCAGTTTGATACATCAAGTTGAATTGTTCTCTAGAAGTGCTTATCTCTGTCCCTGGATTTTGCATGGACCTTGGGCAACTGAGGTAGGCAACTACCATTATTTGGAATGAACCTAAACACCAACCAATGTGTGAAAAGCTCATGCACTCTTGTCTTGGCAGTAATAAAAAAATGCTTTGTACTACTCACCTGTCCCAGCATTGCAATGATTTGGAAATTAATTCTACATCTGAGGTATGCAAATTGTGCTCATTATGTAGACACTGAGCTATAAGTGGTGGTCTCTGATGAATGAGACATAAGAACATGAGTAACTTTTACCAGAGTTGAGAACACTTGAGTGGACAAATCTTCCTTTTTGCCAAAAAAAATCTAGCTCCAACCTTCTCAAAAAATCTTAAAGCTCACTTTTCCATAATTAATTATTTTTTTACTTTAAAAACCAGAATAAATTTGAGGAAAATATGAATAATTTTTTCCATTCTGGTTTTGATTTGAGGTGGAGGGGTTTTTGTGTTAGCAAAATTGTACTAGATCCATAAGGATATTGAGATCCCTTTATCCTAGAATTGCTAAACTCTTGCCTTCTTGTGTGCTTGTCTTCTAGCTTTTCTTTTCTACTTCCCGTCTGTGTTTCAATGATGTTTCTCTCCTACTTAACACTAAAGGGACAAAGATGATAGGTATTAAGACCACTAGAAAAGAGGTTGTGGTAAAAGGGCATAATTAGCCAGTTATACAGGCTTTTTGTGTCGGGAAAAAAGTAAAGCACAGGAGCAGACAAGAAGAGACAGGCAGGATCTAGAAAGAGATCTGGTTCATCTGGATTGGTGAACCATTGCATCCCTTCCTATAGAACACCAAATGGAGGTGGTTGGTTGGGACCAGAACAAAATTTCTGACACAAAAAGTTCCTTGTAGCAGAGATTAGGTGATTCTGCTGCAGACAGGCTCTTCTTTCCATGATCTCTGGGGTTTCCCCATGGAGCAAGTTTCTACAGTTCATCTGGGAGGACCGCTGCACCAGTGCATCACCAGGAAAACAGGTCTTGAAGCTAACTATTGAGAGCATAAGCAGATGCAAGCTACTTCTTGACATGGGGAGAACTGTGACCTTTGGTATTAAAGAGCTAGTTCTGAGTAGTTACATCCCAAACACCTGAAAGTCATTGAATGCTTGTTTTAACATGTTGCATGCCTGCCTCTCTCCCTTCCTCCCTCCCTCTGGTAGTTTCCAGAGCTGTACAATTGCAAACTTCATTGCCAGTGGTGTCGCGGTGTCACACCATCATGGCTGCTCAACAAAAGTGGGGTATTTTTGTTCACCCAGTGACGGAGCTCCTCAGCTGTGGTAGATCAGCGTAGCTCAGATGGCTTCGATAGAGCTTTGCTGCTTTAAATCAGTAAATAATCTATCTGTACAAAATCCAGTCTGTTATCACCTAGTTTGTGTTGGAAATAACTTGAAACAAACTATAAAAGGGGTTCCTTTTTCTGTCTGTCCTCACTGATTTAGAAAGGACTCGATATGCAGGGAATTTTAATTTTTTTAATTGTAGTGTGTATTCTTACTGCAGCGAGTCTGTGGCCATGTAAAAGCTGTCATACTCAGCACAACTTCCAGCCCAAAAGACAAGAAGCTAAAATACAAAATATTTGGCAAGGTCTTGGTAGCCGGGGCCTGCTCTCTGTGACGAGAGGCTGGGGCTGCCCTGCACCGGACACAGCCAGTTCCAGCTGGTTCCAACCCACCCACCCACCGCAGGGCAGGGGCTGGGCCCCGCAGCCAAGATGGCAGCACCTCAGGGAAAATCTGCTTTAAAAAAGGGGAAAAAAACCCCAAAAAAGCCACACAGGCAGAGAAAAAGAGAAGAAAAAAAAAGTGAGAAACAGCAGTACAAATGCTGAAGTTGGAGAAGAGGGAGGGGGAGGAGGTGCTCCAGATGATGGAGCAAATATTTCCCTGTAGTCCGTGGAAGAGACAACATCAGAGCAGGTATTCCCCTGCAGCCCATGGAGGACCCGCACACCAGAGTGGGTAGATATTCCTTGAAGGAACTGTGACCTGTGGAAAAGCCCCGAGGCCTGAAGCAGGTTTATCCTGAGGGATGGCAGCCCACGGAAAGCCCACGCTGGAGCAGTTTCTTGAAGGACTGTGGGCCATGCTGGAGGAAGGGAGAAGAGTGAGGAAGTAGGAGGAGCAGGGAGGAGCTGTTATAGACTGACCCCAACCCTCCATTCCCCATCCCCCTGCTCCACGCAGGGAGGGGTGAGGTATAGGAGATGGGAATTTGAGCCTGAGAAGAAAAAAAAAACAACGGGGGGTGGGGGAGAGACGTTGTTTATTTTTTGTCTTTGTTTCTCTATTTTAAATGGCAATAAATTAATTTTCCCCATGTCAAGCCTGTTTTGTCCATGAAAGTAATTGGTAAGTGATCTGCCTGTATGCGTCTCAACGCACCAGCTTTTTCATCCTGTTTTCTCCCCTCATCCTGTTGAGGAGCAGGAGTGAGTCAGCAGCTGGGTGGGAATTTGGCCCTTATCCAAAATTAACCCACCACACTATTCCGCTGTAAGACCTATTTCCCAACTTGTTTTTCTGATACATGGTCTCTATAACTCCCTAATCCAAAGATTTACACTGAAATAACGCAGAAACATCTTTATTCGTTTATTTATCTACTTACTTTTGATGGACAATGAATTTGTTGAAAAATTCCCTTTGGGAAGAACTTGAAGTATTCAAAAATCTGGGTCAAGTTTATGGTTTCAGAATAGAAATAAGGATTACATTGTAATAATGTTTAAAAATGTAATCTTGATACTTTGAAAACAAATATTTGATCTTTGTGTTTGTAAATTTTTCATTTTATTTAAAAATTGACCTTCAATTTAAAGCAATCAAGCAAATATATATATATTCTCTCCAGTACTCTTGTATATCCTAAAAACCCACCTGTTTGTTTACGCTGAACAAAATTTTTTAGTTTACTCCAAATTAAGTTAGGGATTCGTTGCTAACTAAAACTGTAAAATTATTTATTGTTTCTATCCAGTGTGTTGTTTTTTTCCTATCCAAAAAATCTTTTGAGTACAGATACCAAACCAAAGTGTCTTTTATCCACTTAATTCTGGTCTGGTTCTCAAGTGTAGCACTGGTTGTAGATTCTTGACATCCTCTCATAGATTTGGTACTTGGTGCAAGTTTTGAAACCACCAACAGAGAATCAGGAGATCAGCCTGGAACCAGCATTGACCTGTTCTGTGAGCTCTGAGCATTTCTGAAAGCTTTTTGTTTAGACTTAAACTGCTTCTTCCTTCTTTTCTCCCAATGAAGAGGAATGCTCACAAACGCATAAATCCCAGCCCTTCTACAAAGCAGCATCAAGGACTGAATAGGTCAAATATTCGCTTTTAAGTGACTTATATTCATATATAATATATATTCATATTGCAAGATATGTCAATAGTACTAAAATCTCTGTTTGCTTCCCATTGTGCCGGAGTAGTGAGTGTGTTTTGATGTAAAAACATGCACCTTAAGTAAACAGGTACAAATGACACCTATTCCAAACCAGAAAATGCAGAAGTGATGAAAATAGAGGCAGATAAATATTCAGGTTGCATTATATATTGAATTGCATTATATATTGACAAATGGATAAAAGAAGACCGGCTGTCNTATTTGGCAAGGTCTTGGTAGCCGGGGCCTGCTCTCTGTGACGAGAGGCTGGGGCTGCCCTGCACCGGACACAGCCAGTTCCAGCTGGTTCCAACCCACCCACCCACCGCAGGGCAGGGGCTGGGCCCCGCAGCCAAGATGGCAGCACCTCAGGGAAAATCTGCTTTAAAAAAGGGGAAAAAAACCCCAAAAAAGCCACACAGGCAGAGAAAAAGAGAAGAAAAAAAAAGTGAGAAACAGCAGTACAAATGCTGAAGTTGGAGAAGAGGGAGGGGGAGGAGGTGCTCCAGATGATGGAGCAAATATTTCCCTGTAGTCCGTGGAAGAGACAACATCAGAGCAGGTATTCCCCTGCAGCCCATGGAGGACCCGCACACCAGAGTGGGTAGATATTCCTTGAAGGAACTGTGACCTGTGGAAAAGCCCCGAGGCCTGAAGCAGGTTTATCCTGAGGGATGGCAGCCCACGGAAAGCCCACGCTGGAGCAGTTTCTTGAAGGACTGTGGGCCATGCTGGAGGAAGGGAGAAGAGTGAGGAAGTAGGAGGAGCAGGGAGGAGCTGTTATAGACTGACCCCAACCCTCCATTCCCCATCCCCCTGCTCCACGCAGGGAGGGGTGAGGTATAGGAGATGGGAATTTGAGCCTGAGAAGAAAAAAAAAACAACGGGGGGTGGGGGAGAGACGTTGTTTATTTTTTGTCTTTGTTTCTCTATTTTAAATGGCAATAAATTAATTTTCCCCATGTCAAGCCTGTTTTGTCCATGAAAGTAATTGGTAAGTGATCTGCCTGTATGCGTCTCAACGCACCAGCTTTTTCATCCTGTTTTCTCCCCTCATCCTGTTGAGGAGCAGGAGTGAGTCAGCAGCTGGGTGGGAATTTGGCCCTTATCCAAAATTAACCCACCACACTATTCCGCTGTAAGACCTATTTCCCAACTTGTTTTTCTGATACATGGTCTCTATAACTCCCTAATCCAAAGATTTACACTGAAATAACGCAGAAACATCTTTATTCGTTTATTTATCTACTTACTTTTGATGGACAATGAATTTGTTGAAAAATTCCCTTTGGGAAGAACTTGAAGTATTCAAAAATCTGGGTCAAGTTTATGGTTTCAGAATAGAAATAAGGATTACATTGTAATAATGTTTAAAAATGTAATCTTGATACTTTGAAAACAAATATTTGATCTTTGTGTTTGTAAATTTTTCATTTTATTTAAAAATTGACCTTCAATTTAAAGCAATCAAGCAAATATATATATATTCTCTCCAGTACTCTTGTATATCCTAAAAACCCACCTGTTTGTTTACGCTGAACAAAATTTTTTAGTTTACTCCAAATTAAGTTAGGGATTCGTTGCTAACTAAAACTGTAAAATTATTTATTGTTTCTATCCAGTGTGTTGTTTTTTTCCTATCCAAAAAATCTTTTGAGTACAGATACCAAACCAAAGTGTCTTTTATCCACTTAATTCTGGTCTGGTTCTCAAGTGTAGCACTGGTTGTAGATTCTTGACATCCTCTCATAGATTTGGTACTTGGTGCAAGTTTTGAAACCACCAACAGAGAATCAGGAGATCAGCCTGGAACCAGCATTGACCTGTTCTGTGAGCTCTGAGCATTTCTGAAAGCTTTTTGTTTAGACTTAAACTGCTTCTTCCTTCTTTTCTCCCAATGAAGAGGAATGCTCACAAACGCATAAATCCCAGCCCTTCTACAAAGCAGCATCAAGGACTGAATAGGTCAAATATTCGCTTTTAAGTGACTTATATTCATATATAATATATATTCATATTGCAAGATATGTCAATAGTACTAAAATCTCTGTTTGCTTCCCATTGTGCCGGAGTAGTGAGTGTGTTTTGATGTAAAAACATGCACCTTAAGTAAACAGGTACAAATGACACCTATTCCAAACCAGAAAATGCAGAAGTGATGAAAATAGAGGCAGATAAATATTCAGGTTGCATTATATATTGAATTGCATTATATATTGACAAATGGATAAAAGAAGACCGGCTGTCCTGGGGGTTGGTAATGAGATATGGACTCCTTCACCTTTAGCTCACCCTTGTGATTCCCAGCAAGGTCAGGAACCAACAAAATGTGGCTTGAATTGGTGATGGCAGTCCAGTTCCTCACTGCCAGATGTTCAGATAATAAAAGTAACTGCAGTGACTGGCACCACACTACAGCCTCGTCAGAGAATCCAATTAGCTTCCTCACTGGCTACTGAAAGGCCGTGGAAAAGCGGGTCCTCCAAAAGCTGAGCTGAAGCACGTCGTGAGGAAGTTCCCAGAACGGCTGCTCATGCCATGTCTGTTCTGCGGATGCACAAACGGCTCCTGTTTCTACAGCCGTCAAATCAACACTAAATTCATTTCCATTGCAGATTTAAAACAACGAGAAACAAGACCCAGTTTGTGCTAAGATCGACCATGAAAGGGAATACGCAGTTAATAGATCACTCCTTTCACTCGGGATTTGTTGTTCATCATAATTCAGTATGTAATGGTAAACCAACACCTCACTATTCAGAGTTTATTTTCTGTGATGTTTCCTGAATATCTGAGGCTCCTTTCTGTGGACTAATCAGCCCTCTTTATTAGATGCGAGTGCATATTCGTGATCCTATTGGGACAGATAGATTCTCTATAGTTTGATAATAAAAATATGTGCTAATGGGTCTCCTTGCACTTGATTTCTTACATGAAGAAAGAGCAGGAGTGGGCATTATTTACCCACAGGTAAAGTAAAAACTATAAAGGTAAAAGGCTTTTCCATGCAATATACTGCTCAAATGTAATAATCCCTGAGATGCTTATTTTAGTAAATGAATCAGTCACACTGAGCCGAGGAAGGGAGTCATCTATTACCGTGCTATAAATGTTAAAGACCCTATTTAGAGGCTTTATCTCTAGAAGAAACAAAGCAATTTTCGCTGATATTTGTACGACATCAATAATGGTACCTCACTAAGTAGTGAGTAGATGTTACAATTGCAGTTTGCCCAATTCTTTTTCACTGGTCATCAGGGAAATTCATCTGAAGCAACCAAAAAAACATAGATATGTTTGCATCATATTAATAAGAAGAGAAAGCAAGGTAGCTGCCAATTGGCAGCAGAGTATGTTTTGGTGGTTTGATAAGGATACTAAAGAGTTTATGATGTGACAGATGTTTCACTACACTATTGTGAAATGAATAGATTATGAGAAGTAATTAGATGTACATTGGAATCAATGCTGTTATCATCGAGGCCTTCGGGCGATGCAATAGATGAGAGTCATGGCAGCAGGTGGTCCAATGGCTCGGAGACAGGAAGACACACCGCAGGAGACTGAGTGACAGGTTTCACAGATCCAGGGGGTGAGAGATCTGAGCTATTGCCTGCATTTGTAATCTTTACTCATGTATAAATAATAACAACTACACTATTGACTTCATATGCTATGTCATAGCCTCTGCTACCCCCTACACACACACATACACACACATATACAAACACACGCACATATTCCGCAACTTTTTCCCCTCAGTTAAAGCTGTCCTTCTATTTTCACAGGAAAAAATATGCATTCATCCCTTTGATACCAGTGCCAGCTCAATGTTCTTTGATTAAAACACTTAAATAAGAAACCTGGCAAAAGCTTTGAATACAGTGCAGTGTATTGTGGGCCCAGTGCAGAAATGTATATGCACTTTCTGTAGGACACTTAACAGAAAGCGAGGTGCAATAGGCACAGTTCTCTTCATGGTGCTCTGCTTCAAGCTTTTCCCTATTTTACTTCTTTTTCCAACAGGTTCCAGACTTCAGGAAACATTATTGTCATGCCTAAATTGCCTTTGCAAAGGAACTGGCGAGCTGAGTCATCAGGACAGATAACATACAAAATCTGCTGACTCAGGGAAGATTTGGGTTCTGACCCAGGAATCCTGGTTGTTACCTGTCCCCAGCACTGCAACATGGAATTTCTGGGCTCTCCGGCACCTAGTGGAATGAGGGATGGTAACAGCGGAGACCTAAAGTTAAGTGCTGTCAATGCTCAGCCTCTGACTCCGTGAGTGAGCTATAGTAACAGGAGGCGGCTCTGAAAAGCCCTTTGGTGCTGCAGCTTGCCAGTCCCTGCCTGCAGGTGTTTGCTGTGAAATCTTTTATTTTATTGTTGAGGAGAGTGACATTAGGATAAAAGGGAATATTGAAACATTAAAATGTATATTTCAATATTCTGAGTGTAAACATAAATACCAAGATCTTTCTTTGAGGTATATGAATATCAACACAAATAGATAATCTTATATATGTGATGTGTATTTGGGTACATCATTTGTTCTGTATGAATACCTACCATGGACTGATGGACTGATCCATATAATTTAGGGTCATGAAAGGAAGTAAATCCAGTGTTATGGAAAAGAATAATACTTAACCACCAGCATAAAGTGATGAACTATGATGGGGCTTGCTAAAGAAGGATATAGGGCAAATCCCCCAAGACTATAAATGTATAAGGCATGACAACAAACATGTTGGGTTGCAATTTTTGGAGACTTGACTTAGCTTGCAAAAAATCAGGATGTACACAGCCTATAATAATATCTAATTAACTGTCCTTACAGTGATATTTATGTATAGATGAACTGGTTCCGGGAAAACATAGAGGTTGGGACATTGTACAAATGCAAGACAATCCCCTGAGATCAGAAGCATATGTTTTCCCTGTGTGAAACAGTATACAAACAATTATCCACTTATGAACAAATATCTCCTATTACTCATGTCTTCCCAGAACCATATAGAGCTATGCCAATCTACCGCCATGGAAGTGAAGAAGCTGTCAAACCTGTTGAGCCAACTTTCAGTGAAGTGGCACCATAGTGGGACTAACAGCATCAAAGTAGTAAGCTGGAAATCAAACAGAGCTCATCCAGAGTGATGGGACTGCAAATCCAAATTGCCTTCTGAAAACCTTGGTCATTGCATGTGCATTTACCTGCCAGACTAGGCCACTAATTTAAATTATGAGACCTCAAGAGACTCTTGAGTTGGGGTAGCCAATCTGTATAAAAAGAGGTGAGAAAACCTATTGCGTGGTTGATTGAATCCGACTAAGGTTCAATTTTCTGTACTGATAACCTCCTTTTTAATTCTTTTGTTCCTCTTCTCTCCAAATTATCTACACCCTCGGGTACTCTGAAAAAAAAATGAGATCTTACCCAGTAATATTCATGCTTTTGTTGGCCTGACTTCATCCCTGAGAGGGGTGGGAACAGCACCACTAACACCAGTGGTGTACTTATTGCCTGTGTCAGGACTGAACCAGTCCCACTATTTCCAGAATATCAAGTGCCTTTTGGGACTTTGCTCAGGAAGAGCTTGGTAACCGTGACCAAACTTGCTCTTGGTGAAATAAATTGCAGATATTAAACACATTAAAAATAAATGTGTGTCTTCTTTAAATTATACAGCAATATACAGTGCACAATAGACTGCCCAGAAAGGAAAATGCTTTATTCTTCTTGTTATGAATTCCAAGATCCTTCTCATTAGTTTTAGAACTAGGAGATAGGCAGGCAGGCAGATGTTCCCATTTTTTGGATTTCCAAGCATCTTGAGTACTACCAAACATTCAGTTTCTACCAGACATACCATCAAGGCCACCTGGAGGTAAGTCCTGCTAATCAGATTTCATGGGTCAATGCAATGCCCTGAGAGGAGGAAATTCTGAGTGCAGCTCTTTGAGTCCTCAGGCAGGAGCCAAGTCACCGTGGGGCATTGTCTTAACGGTATTGACATTTCAGACTTTTTAAAAGGAACTAGCTCACTTTCACCCCTGGAAGTCTCTAGTGTCAATACAGAACCCAGGGGGACTGTGAGGTCTAACAGCCTCTCCCAATTTCTTTCCCTGCTCCCCTGCCTTCGTATCTTATAGCAGGATTAACTCTGTCCTGGCCAAAACCAGTGCAGGTAGTAACACCACAAAGGAGAAGCGCCCCAGCAAGTCCCCTTATACACACCGACATCAGACATTCAGAGGTACCCTTCGTCTCAACCTTCTTGCAACTTTCTCCTGGTCTCCCTTGCTCGTTTGGCCTGTCTCCCTTAGCTCACCTTTTCCTTATCTCTTTTTTCTCTTTGCTTCTAGACCTTAGAGCCCATAACCGGGTCACATCACACTTACATTCTTATCACGTCCACGCACATCTAACCCAAACAATAAAAAATCAATAAACAGAAAGGAGAAGCTCTGGAGGAGAAATGGCTGGTGTAATAGGAGAGTGTGCCTCAATAACTGGAATAGTACAAAAGCAAACCTTATGTTCGTACCGTCTGGTTTTCCAGTCATCCACCTGTCTTAAGATTTGTTCCTAAATAAATGTTGAGATCTCTGTCAAAGGTTGTGTCTTTTGTAAATGCTAGAAAGTTCTCACATACACACACAGATTAGGACCTATAAGGCTAGTAACGCAGGTGCTTTTAATCAGCAGAATGATTAGAGTCATGCTTTGAGCAGCACTGCTACCTTAACTTGAAAAATATTTGGGGTAGGACCTGTGTATCCCTACATTGTTGAGGACTATTTAGCCAAAAAGACCCTTGCAAACAAAAGACAGATAATACGGATCATAAATAATAACAATTTTGTGGCAGTAGGTCTCTCACATTAAGGTTCAAAGGCTCTTCCACTGTGAAAATGATGTTGAATCATCTACCATTTGCTGAACTTCCTGACGAAGCTCCTGCCTAGAGGAAAAAATCAGTTGAGAGAGACTTTGAGGT
The DNA here is from genome assembly GCA_013398295.1 of Chionis minor. Lineage (NCBI taxonomy): Eukaryota > Metazoa > Chordata > Aves > Charadriiformes > Chionidae > Chionis > Chionis minor. The sequence continues at coordinate 145,701 of VZSF01003022.1, forward strand.
TAATTACACAAGCCTTTTTAAAGTTGCTGTGCAATAATAATTAATACGTACTTAGCTCTGGCAGTAGGTTTTGCTGCAGTCATGTCTTTCTACCATATGTGAGGCCTTTTTTGTCCTGTCACAATTCCTTTGTTTTCCAGAGACTTGTCCTATATACTCGCTCCTTTTCAAGGAGGACTATTTTATAGGCTCCTTTTGCCACAATGTCAACAACGTTACTCCCAAGAAGTGATGTCTTACAAATGCCAAGGGAGGTGTTATGAATATTACACATCTCTATGGCTCATATTTTAAGTCTTTCTTTAAAAATTCCTACTCTTTTTATTCCGTGTTTTGTCTCTACACATGAAAACATGAAAACAAGCAGCCATATTCGAACATGAATTTGTGCATATGATATGTACGGCCAAACATAAACAAATGATGTCAAATTGTCCAATCTTTTACCTGCCATCAGTTTAATGGCTAAAGCTATTTTCATGGTGGCACTGAGGGAGTAGAACTCAGTATTCGAAACACGCGGTGGGAGACTGACACTGACAATGCAGGGGTAGTGACACTGTGATGCCAGCGCTGAACAGAACCATCACAGTGTAACTGTGATCGCTGGTATTTCCTTGGACACATTTTCTTCTGCAGCTTCACCTTCCCTTTCTTTCCTTCAAATAAACAGAAGTGATGGAGAAATGTATTTCCGTAAAAGCCATAATACTCAAAAATCAGACAAGGTTGTAAGAATACTTATTTGATGTATAAGATGCAGTAAGTGCTAAATGAGTATGTTCAGAGTGTCTGACACGTATAGAAGCTGATTATTTGCACATTGTCAGCATTCACCACGTCTTTTCCTGGAGTAAACAACCTTTTCTGATCTAAGCAACACACACATAACAAAGATAAAAGATGTTTAAACTTCATTATTTTCTTCTGCTCTGAAACTCAGGCTGACAAAAACCAACTTCTTACACCGGACAGTTCGCGTGCAACAGCCTGGAACTGCTTTCTGTATCTGGACTCCAGAAAATCTGTTTTTCTTGCTTAAGTAATGTGCCCCATTCACCTGTAAACCGGAAAGTGAATTAAGAAAAGAAAAAAACCCCAAAAAAGCTAGTCCTTTGTGTTTTGTTTTAAGATGCTTGTTTTTCAGTCTGGTTACTAAGGAGCTGCAGAAAGGCAATGAGAACGCTCAAAGATTCCTCGTGGTCTAATACAACTTTGATAGCTAAGGCATGCATACCCAAATAGTTGTTGAGTTACCAGGGCAAGGACCGCACCTGACTCCAGTTAAGAGCTTGTCCAAAGAAAAGAGCAGACAGAAAGGGAGGTATTTTAAGAGATTTAGGAAATCAGCAAGTAAATACTGTTTTCTACTATGAAAACCCAGAACCATTGGGTCCACATTCCTTAGTTTCCTGAAAGAGCAAGAGCACTGCTCCTTCACCTTAGTGGTTCTCTTTCTGCTTTTCTGCTTTCTGCTTTTTATGGCCAATAAGTGAAGAGCTGCTTCTTCTTGTCAGATGCAAGATGGAATGATATGGAATATGCTGTCTTTTATTTGCTGGACCATTTTCCCCTCAACTGCATAGCAAACTTATTGTCAGTTTTCTGTTGGAGGAAAACCAGTTTGCTCTGCAACCTTATTAATGAAAAGTGTTGGAGTATAAGTAGCTTATGAAACTGAATTATTTGGGAACTTTGAAGGAATCTGGACTATATTTGACTTACATGAATGAGCCACTGAATAAATGCATGAAAGATGAGCTCCAACTGGATATGACTGCAGCTACTAAAAAGCTATTGTACAGAAAGCGTAGTCAATGACAGAACTTGTCTTGCTTTCTTCTAATACTTGAGATCAAATAGAAAGAAAACATCCTGCTTTCCTGTTTCTGAATCAACTGAGAACATGTCTAAATATCTGCCTATAGATCTGCATAACAAATTAATCTAGTCTTTTTAAGACTTGAGTAACCACTCTGAGGTCAATGGAGTCAAAATGGTGTAAAAGAAGCTAGCATAAACTCGTGTACCAAGAACTAGAGTCAATGTTTAGTACAAAGATATACCCTGGACAGCTGAGCACTTAGAGACATTTACTTTATAATAAGAAATAATGTTTCAGAATGCTCTTAATTCTCTACTGGCACTCTGTTCACCAGTGCACAACAATAAATCTAGGCACCTTGTCAGGATCATTTAAGTAAACATAGCAATTTCTTACTTGCTTTTAATATTGGCACTGCAAATAGATGCTATGTTCAAAAAGTATAAACACAAGACACGCTAATCAAGGTAAGAGCCATATGTACAAAACAAATGGAGTCTTCCTCACCTTTGGCTTGAGAAAACAAAAAGAAAGGGATTTCAGCAGCATTGTCTTTAATCCAATTTACGTTGGATTTAATCTCCAAAACAAGGCTGGCCTGCTAATTCCCAATTATAATGGCACATGTAATCAGAGTCCTCATTAACAAAGACTGACTATATTGTCTATTAGGAATGGAAATCTGAAATGCAAATTCAGCAAATCAAAACGTTAAATGAGCTCTACCCAAGATGCTTAGAGCTCCTGCCAGGGCAGTGCATGCTGGCCGACACCTGCCCTGAATTTTCCCTCCAGCTGAATGTTTCATTCTGTTCCAGTCTTTGCCTCCTAATTGACCTGCTTATGATCTCTGCTACAATTAACATATGCTTATTAGTAATGGCTGGTTAAAGATTTCAAACTGCCGCAGTTTACAAAGTCTAATAGAGATGGCACACCACAGGAAAGATGAGACCACTGTTTCCCTCATCAGCAATGTCTTAGTGGTTTGGGTTCATGTGATTCAAATGAGATAATTTTTCACATCATCTGATGTCTGCAAATCCATTCTAATTGAAACTGGAAATCTGCACACAAAGTGGCTTAAGGCTCCTGGTGCACTAAATGAAAATCAGTTAGTGAATATGATTTTTCTCCCCTTTAACCGCATGCTTAGCAGCCATGGGAAAAAAGATTTTTTTTTTTAAAGAAGTGGGTAAGGAAAGAAAGAGGGAGAGAGGGGAAAAAAGCTAGTTTGAATGATAACAAAAAATAAAACAGACTACTCACAGTACTTTTGGTCAAATTCTTAGCTGTTAATGAAGGTTTCTAGATGCATCTATGAACAGAATGATTTTTTTTTAATATGTTGCAGAAGTCAAATAATAATTCTGACATTACCGGAATATTGATTGTCATTATTTTTGCTTGTGCTCCTTATCTAGGAAAACATTCTTAAAACAAACAAACAAACACCAAATCAGGGGAAAAAAAAGGAGCACTAGCACTTGAATATGCAAATGTGTGCACTTATATGATGACCACTGTAATACTCTCATTAATATTAGGGTACTGTCACGCTACCTACACTTCCTTATACGAAAAAGATTATAATGTTACTGCTGATTTGGCAGGTCAGTATACTTTCAGTAAATTTTCCTCTGTCTTCAGTGTTTTTCCATATTACCATCTCCAGCCTGCAGGAGCCAATGGACAACACATAGATCTCTTCCACCTGGTTTCATTCCAGCTTCATTAGTAATGCGCTAATACAGTAATTATGTCTAATTCTTCTCTCCTAACTGCATTATTATTATTTATCTAAAGTTTCTTGCTGTCTGTATTTATTCCTTTTAGTTTTGTTTCTTGATTTCACTGTATCATACTGCATTCTTAAGGAGAGAATTGGACAGTTCATAGTCCTTCCTTCGCACTCTTGTCTTTGATTAGATAAGCCACTTATCCCCCTTTGAAGTCTCACGCTGCCAAAATCCCAGGAGGCTGGGAAGGGGACAAAAATCCTGTGTTTTGCTCCTATATCCCCAACCATTCCCACTTCTTATTGGCAATCACAGATAATATTTTTCTGTGGAGACTTCAATCCTGGCACCAAATACCTTCAATGGCAATTTTGTCTTCATTTCCTGAATGACATTGCTTAAAACTAACGTTTTATGCCTCATTAAAAAAACATGTTCTCAACAACATATTCTTGAACTCAGAATGCAGAACTGCGCTGTTGGTATAATCCACACATGCTTTGCATAGGCATAACAAGATACCCACTGTTCCTGAAGGGTTACAGTTTAAGCCAGGCAAATACAATAGGAAGAAAAGATTAGGTTCAAGCAAAGGAGAGGAGAGGAGAACACCAGAGAGCAAATTCATACTCAGCTGTACAGCTGGCTTGTGGGCTTTATGAAAGGACCTAAAGGAGTTGGAGCATCTAGTTCAGTATGTAGGAAAAAAAAATAAAAAATCATTACAAGCTATAGGGAAAGAGACACATTAGAAGAAAAAAAAAAGAAACAAAGGTGTCTCCCCAGGGTTAGCAGTAAAACAATTCTTACACTTCATCATTTATGGACATTTTTTGGAGCGTGATGTCCCCATTGACTTTTCACCTTCATTTTGAAGCTTTTGAAAACCAGATAGTCTCAGAGGTTTTGATGTCGTTGAAGTGAGTGGAATTGTAGTAACAAAAATTTGATGGATTCCTTGAAAAGAAAATGGTCTTGTGCCTCTCATCTTCATGGCCATTATAACTGTCTTTGTAGTCTTTTAACAAGGTAAGATTAAAAGTTCTAGCACTAAATATAGTTAGCAAATTCAGCTCCAAAAACTTTTGCTGCCTTTGCTGCATCTGAGAACTAACTTTATAGGATGTAGACTTGATCCTCTTTATATCAGAACTACCTTTTCACTTTTCTTTCCATTTCCCCCACAGCTAGGAACATAATTAAAGAAAGAGAAGGATTTAATTTACTGAAAATTAGCTAAGTAAAAGTCAGGGCCTTCGTTTCAAGTGTTCTCCAAGGTTCACTCTCTCTAATCAGCAGATGGAGAGGTGTAATCAGAGTTTGATTCATCCCATCCCAGGATGGGTATTGATGGCCGGTAGATAGGTTGGTGTTTTCCATCTCTGCTGACTATAAAGGAAGGCTAAATGGTAACTTTAAAACTGCACACTTAATTTCGAGTAGCTCCTGAAAGAGCGGGTTACTAATATCCCCTGGGAACACAGTGTGTGAAAAGCGATGTCAGAGGAGGAGTCAGGATCTAAGGGTCTGAACACAGTGCAGGATACAAGGAGTTTCTCACAGCTGTTTCTGCTGCCATCCGGCCTGGTACCACATTTCCAAAGGGATTTGTTGAAACAGTTTCCTACATTTTCTGACATTTGAAGTGGCCTCTGTACTAACTAACTTACAGCAAGGCCATGACACGTAGTTAAAATTAGTAATGTCCTTTGAACTGATTTAACAGACTCCCTGACTGCTCAGCAGCACATCGCTGTTGGCCACACCACTAATTTTTCAGAACAAGCCCCTGGAAGTGGCTTACAAACTCAAAGGTCTGGATTTAGGATGCTGTTCTTGTCCATGTTCAAGTATTGGAAACCAAGTAAAGATTAAGGGGAAAAAGTGAGCGCTCAGTCTTTTCAACACTTGGGATTAAATCAAGTACAGCGGTGTTAAAAGTACCTAGACTGCCCTACAACTTGGGACACTCAACTTCTACAGCCAAAAACCATCAGGGGCCACATTTGCAGTTGCCTGGATTATGGGGCAGGAGAGTGCTAGGACATGTCGTGTCCCTGGGTGCTCCTCCAGTTGCCCTGAGAGGAACCAAGCTGCATGCCCCTGTGTGCGCCAGCAGCCCCTGGTCTGGATAGCAGGAGCACAGGGCACCCCAAGGAGCATGCCTGCTGTGTAGGCACTGCCATGACACTGCCTGGTAAAGAAGTTTGATGGAGAGGCCATGATTCTTGTCTCTGGGCTCATGCCAGCCTTGAGAGATCCTTTCTGACTGGTGTCCAGGACTACTAGATCTTCTGCTTGTGAAAGAAGTAACCACAATATCTAACCTGCGCTCTTAGGAAGGAACATTTCTCCAACTGGAAATAGCTGAAGGACCTCAACTCAATAGTCACTGGCTATGCGTTGCAGTCATGATATGACCCATCCTGAGGTAGGTGCCTATATCTGGTTCATCCCATGAAATACCTATTTCTTTCACTAATTCTGAAGGGAGCCTGTGGCAACCAGCACAGTGGCAGATGCCAACCCTGTAGGTAGGTCAGACCAATCTCACAGTTATATTCTACCAAAAAATGACGTGTTATATGTCACTTCTGTATTTTTGTTGCATAGACAAAACTCAGCCATCCTGGACTGTCTGCAATCTGAATCAGACATGGCTCTCTCTCAGATTTAAAAGCCACAGTAATTATGATGCCTTCGTTAAACACATAGGGCAGATGACCTACACAGGGCTCAAAGTGAATATAAATGTAATCATTAATTGCTAGATAGGATTTTCCTGTAGTTTCATCTTCTTTTGTGTAAAAAAAAAATAGTATTATAAGAAAAATGTAACACTAAAGACAAAATAAAAAATCACCGTAGCCTGTATCTGTTACAAACTGATTGGGACTACACCACCTTTTAAAATAAAATAATTTATGCTGAATTATGAATGAATAAAAATATTACTAAAACCCCAGGAAAATTGTGCAGACCATAAATCAATATAGACTGTTATTTGCATTTAATTTTCATCCAAGCTTATACTTTGAAGGACAATTTCTCAGATTTATTTTAAGTGTAATAAAATTAGATGCAGATTATCACCTGAATATGAAATAAAACAGGGGGTTTCACTTTTTTTCATGAGGAAAATATTTAAAATATGAACACAATATCTCCTAGATGTAGGTACATTTGTATTGACAGTGGAAAATTGTCATACAGTTAAACTCCGGCCTTGGTACATAGCTTCTGCAATTTAATATATATTTAGGCACCCGGCTGAAAGGAGGGTTCAGCTCCATCTTTTTTTTTTTTTTTTTTTTT
>VZSF01003022.1:152608-187608 GCA_013398295.1 Chionis minor
TTTTTTTTTTTTTTTTTTTTTCCTAAGCAAACCAAGTGTAAGTGAATGTAATTTTTTTTTAGGAATCTACTTGATAAAAATTTGAAGAATAATTACCCATATTGAAATACAATTTTGCACTCACAGGCATGCCATTATATATGGTGTTTCATAGTAATGCATAGGTTCATAGAAACATAGAATCATAGAATCTTTTGGGTTGGAAAAGACCTGTAAGATCATCTAGTCCAACCATTGACTCTACTTTACCAGGCCCGCCACTAAACTGGTTTCCTAAGCACCGCATCTACACGTCTTTTAAACATATTTAGGGATGGTGACTCAACCACCTCCCTGGGCAGTCTATTCCAATGTTTGATAACTCTTTCAGTGAAAAAATTTTTCCTAATGTCCAGCCTAAATCTCCTGTGGTGCAACTTGGGGCCATTTCCTCTTGTCCTACCGCCTGTTACTTGGGAGAAGAGATCAGTGCCCACCTCACTAAAACCTCCTTTCAGGTAGTTATAGGGAGCCATAAGGTCTCCCCTCAACCTTCTCTTCTCTGGACTAAACAATCCTAATTCCCTCAGCTGCTCCTCATAGGACATGTTTTCCAGACCTCTCACCAGCTTTGTTGCTTTTCTCTGGACACGCTCCAGCAAATAACCCAAAATTCTTTTTTCATCATCTGCATAGTGACAAATGCTCTCCTACTAAATCATTCAACCAGAACTGTGTAAATCTGGCTTATCATTCAAACTTTGCCACAGACTTTCACAACAATCTGGGACAACTCATTTGATAGGATCTAACCTGAGGAGATGATCTAAGCTGAAGAGGACCAAAAACTCAGGATGAAGCTGATGTGAATGGAAGATAGTACCTCAGAAATTCAGGTGCTTAATCTCTTTGAACTCTGGCTGTCCACTTTTTTTTTTCTTTTTTTTTTTTTAAAGAAGGTAATACTTCCCAGTTTTTACAGTTTTCTAGAAAATGTGTTATCTTCCTATTTATGAAGTGCTTGGCCAAATGAACACCTAAGTATGTTCCTGTTCCGCAGTTGCTAATGAAGTTAGCTCTTGTGCGTGGTTTTATCTGTCTATAAAGGTGGAATAGTTGTACCAGCTATCAGAGACAGCTGAATCTGTGCAGGCACTCTGTTCTTACTTAATTCTCTTACTCCTTGTAGCACAAGTAGTGACAACTTCTGTTTGCCTGTTCCTCCTTTGCTGATTGTGTGGGAGATTACATGACTGATTAAACTGCTATATTCCAAGGAAATTAATGTAATATATTTGTAGGAAAATTACTCCAGACTGTAAAAAACATTAAAATTCACTTAAATACTTGAAAATAACGTAAGTTTTTAACTCCAGGTGAAACTTCACTTGCAATGGAGTCATATTCTAGCAAGTACATCTTAATGTGTATTTTTTTTTAATGCAGTTCTTATTTGGTAGAAGTGTATTTATGTTGTTGTATACCTTACTGCTACAAGGAGCAACTCTTCTGAACTTTAATGGATAAAATTTCTTTCCAGTATACAAAACTTTCATCAAATAGACTATCACGGTTTAACTGGCATCATTATAATATATCAGGTCAGTGCTGTATTGCATATGTGTGTGATGTTTACACAGTGAAAGTAATTATTATGTTGGATAGACCAAATTTTCTTATGTTCATTAATATATACATATATATATTTGTATATACTTCGAATATCTAAAATTGTAGGAAAAAGAGGAAGCTTTAATCTTTCATCTTTTTTATTTTTTTCATTTTCATTTATGCAGATGCTGTGTTACAGAATGGGGAAGAAAATGGGAGGAAGGGGATGAAAGTACCATCTTCTGTTTTTCCCCTCATGTAACCTAAAGCTCTTCAGATGGATTTTTTTCTTCTATTATTTTTTAAAGGAAAAAGAAAGGACTCACTCCCGGGATTTGACTTTGTATGCCAAGCTCATGCCTTGAAATAGAATTTTAAAAATAGAAACTCTTGTATATATCGTAGAATAAATGGTGCTGCTTTAATAAGAATACTTGGAATGCAAATGAATCCTGGAACCAGTGTGTGAAAATATACCCAAAATGAAAGAGAAAAGAAGAAAGCAATATAGAAGATGATTTATTTACTACCCCTCAATTCCTAATTATAATTATTTTTGCACCGTGACGTCTTCTCCAGCCTTTTTGTTTCACAGTATCATCACTAAAGTGATGAAAGGGCTATTAAATAAATATGCAATATCATCTCTTTTTTCAAGATTAGGGATGTTAGCCTTGGAGTCTCGGTAAATTTCATTCTACCCTACCAACATTTCTTAGGCAGCTTCAAAGAATAAACTGCCTTTATTAACGCAATCAAAAATTATCGCCTCCCGATTGCTCAGAGGACCTGCTGCTACAAAATCTACCAACACACTGGAGCTTGATCTTAGCACTTCCAGGACTGCAGTATTTCCATTGCAGCAGCATCTCTACATGACAGGGATGTCCAGGGGCCAGCGGTCTCTTGTGCTAGGTACCACGCACATTTGTCATAGAAGCAGCCTGGACCTTAGCATGGTTACAGCCTGTGCTTGAAGTTCAGAGTGGAATTCCTCTTGCCATAGCATAAGCATCAAAAATGGATGTCATGAAGCGTCCTCCAGAGATGCCTGTTTACTTTTGCGGGCTGTAGAAGAAGGCTGGAGTGGTGAGCTTACATGGGTGGTCTAACTTGTAAAGATGCCTCGTTTAGGAATGATGAATCCAGCCAAGGGGCACATCCTTCCAGGGCTGTACAAGTTTCTTTTTTTAGTAGTAACCAGTGGTAGGACAAGGGGCAATGGATATAAAATCAAATATAGGAAGTTCCATCTTAACATGAGGAGAAACTTCTTTACTTTGAGGGTGGCAGAGCACTGGAACAGGCTGCCCAGAGAGGTGGTGGAGTCTCCAACTCTGGAGATATTCAAAACCTGCCTGGATGCCATCCTCTGCAACCTGCTCTAGGTGGACCTGCTCTGGCAGGAGGGTTGGACCAGATGATCTCTAGAGGTCCCTTCCAACACTTAACATTCTGTAATTCTGTGAAGTACTGAACGGAAGGATAGTCCTGTACTCCAAACTCCGAATTCCCTTCTTCTGTTGATGCTAGAGAGTCTTTCCACCTAAACACCTCAACACTCAAATAATTCTGGATTTGACTGATCTGAGTTCCAGATCTCCTGAATTGGTGTCCAAACTACTTTCTCTACAATAGGAATGAAGTACCTAAAATATAACGGCAATGATTTCTCTAAATGGCTATACTCCTTGACCTCAGCGCAAAAGGTGAGACTGCTGATTGCTTGTTTGAATACTTTCAACTTTGTGCACCTTTTTAAAAGGAAAACAAACAAAAACCCCACAGTCTATTTTCTTATACAATAGTACGAGCAGGTGTCCCTCTTTTCTGCACTGCTTTTCAAAACGGATGACTGTTGTCTAATACTAATGAACATATAAGTGCGCAATGTGGAATTTTGGGGATAGATGGAAAATTGCCAACACCCTGAAATACACCTTAGTTTATCATTACAATGATATTAATGCTACTTTAAGTTGTGAGAGACACTGAAGGCAATATATAGAGGACTCTATGATATCTTCATATGGGCAAGAATTATGTCTGGGAAGTCTTCATTTTTCAGTGGACTATGTGGAAATGACCATACACATTATTTCTCCAAATTGTGAACAAATGTGATAGCAACCCAGCTAATATCAAAGTATCTGAAGACCACAGCAAGTAGATTTTGGCAGTTCTCTGTGCTCTTTTAACATGATCCACTCACCCAAAGAAATGAAGATCACATTACTAGCCTATAAAAAACTCTTGGAGCTTCTGAATATATTCTAAATCATTATTATTTTTTCTAAATGTGACTAGTATACATGAGAAAAGTTATTAAATTGTGGTTTATCATGAAAACTCAGTTTTCACAGTGATTTTGAGAAGATCATACCATCAGCAAAGTCTTTGATATCAAGATTTTACCATATCTTAGAAAATCACCATTACCTTCCTAGGTCAGTGTAGGTCATTTAATTAGTACCAAAACAGCCAGCAACTAGGTCAGCTGAGGAGATATGTTATTCTGGCATCCGAGCACTGGAAGACTTTATATATTGCTGTGGAAGTGCTAAACAGAACTGTAAGAGAAATTAGTTTTCATCATGTGATTTTTTGAAAATGTTAAAATTTTTCCCTTTTCATTGCCAGGACAATGCTGATGTTCTGAAATTATATTGCTATTTCTTTTTAGCTATGTCAGAGAATCTATAACCTGCTGCTTCTTGCAGTCATCTGAGAAGAGGAAGACCTGGGTTCAAGTCTGTTCTTCAAATAAGGAAGAGCAGACATATGAACACTAGAAGCATTTTATTTCAGTGAGTCATCCCTTCCAGCGGACATCTCTAAGTGAGTAAACAGTCACTAGGCAAGAGGCAGAGACTAAATATACAACAGGTTAGGACATTGATGTTCAACACCTGGCCTCAAGTGTCTTAATTTTTCTACTTCACAGATAAATGCGCACAACCAGGAATATTACTGCAACGCTATAAACAGATTTGTTATAATCATTGTCACGGTTAGGTGCACTGTTTAGATAGTCACTTGTAGCCAACGGAGAAAGACTGGCAGTTCTAGAACACCTAAATTGGGTGGTTGGAAAAAGTCAAAATCTGGAAATATCTGTATTTTTTCCTTGATTATAGAAGGAGACTGACTGAGATCAGGCACCTAACTTCAGGTGACAAAATCTGGATGGGCTAAATATCACCCACAGTTAGTAAACATGCAGGTCTTCTGCTGAAATCAGATTAATGCACTATATATACTGTATAAAGTAGTGCAGAAAAGCAGAGTGTTCATGTCTGAAGGATTATAAAATAAGTCTTGGTTGAGATTCACCAGTAGGCAAGGCAGTAAAGAAAGTAGCGAAGTAAGGTGATTATTAGTTCATCAGCCATAATACATTGCCTCTTTTGTCAGGAGGAAAGCTGAAAATGTTGTATAAATCACTTGTAAAAATGTGCAATTTGCGTGTGGTGGTTTTGTTTTCTGTTGATCCATGTGGTGCTGATTTTAAGAGCTCAACCCAAGTGAGGTAGGTAGTTCTTCAGCATGTTTAATTTAAGAAAAAAAAGAACCAATCAAACCTTGAATATCTTTTATAAGGGTCGTAAGGCACTGGAACAGCTTGCCCAAAGAAGTTGTGGATGCCCCATCATTGCAAGTCTTCACGGTCAGGTTGGATGGCGCTTTGAGCAACCTTACCAAGTGAAAGGTAAGATCATTCTACAATCTTTTAAAAATCAGCAATAGAATTTGATTGCTGTCTTTTTGTAACAGTGAATGATAATAATTTATTATATGTTATGATATTATTTGGCTCATCTAACCTCTTATGAACCCTAAATCGTCAAAGTACTTACAATGAACTTAAGTACCACTCACCATGTTTAACAGATGAAGAAACTGAGGCACAGAATAAAATACTTTCCTGTGAGGACAAATATCAAGTTAATTACAGAACATTCTGATCTACTGACTGATGCTCTAATGATGCCATCACTCAGTACAGGAATATTCTGTTGTTTTATTTTTTCCATTTCATCACTGATTATTGCTATTCCTGTACCAAGGAACAGCCCGGAAAACAGATACTGAGGCCTTTTCCTAGGTGCTTCATTGTCTTAGTCCCCTGTTATGTCTTGGGTAAGCATCTATATCATCAGTGCAAATCTTATTTTAAGTGAAAATTAATGTTTGCTGGCTTCAAAGCTTTTTTGTGTGTGTATGTGGTTCTGTTTTTCTTTTTGCCTAATTTCTTTTTGTGAGAGTGGCAAAGGGACAGTTATTACTCTGGGGAAGATCCCTTTCTTGTCACCCTCAGCCCAGTCTTTTTTTCTTCCTTATCTGTACAGTGCTCACAATGCCTTTTTAGTATTTGTTCACAGAGTTCAGTGTTCCTAGTGGGACATGGTGCATAGTTTAAATATGTTTCCTGATATTTTAAATGACATCCAATTGACCTCATAAATGTCTTATGAGACCAAACAAACTCCACACTCGAACAAAAACTGTCAACCAATTCTACCTTGCTTGTCCCCCAGGCTGCTCTGGCATGATGCCATAAAGCATCAGTATTGATATTTTGTGGCATTCAAATTGTTAAGTGCCTGGGCTAAGCAATAGGAGCACAAGCATTAATACAATCTCGCCATGTCACTGATAATTACCCCAATATAAACTAAATTTATAGCACATGATACATTTGATATGAATTGACAGCAGGCATCAAAACCTCAAAACCTTTTCTTGACATTATCATGTAAACCTAGGAGGCATATAGCTAGCATTTTGTGTACGGTGCTTTTATAGAGAGCATAAGAGATTTAGCAAAACTTCTGCATAGTTCTATCATAGCCTTCATCAAGACTTGTTTATTGTCAATAGTGACTTTTACTGCAGCAAATTTTTTTTCTTGTGATGTTTTATAATTTTAACTGAATAAACTCATAAATGCATTCAAAGTGTCAGGGAATACAGCTACACTAAGCAGTATAAGTTAACATGATAATTCAGCTTAAAACTATGCTTGTAGTTTTCCAGATTGAAAGCAATTTCTAATATGGAAAACAGAACCTCTCTGAAGGGAGCCTTTCATGCTATACTTTTACGTTAAAACTTATCAAGCGTCTAGGGAAATGTGTTCTTGAAATCCCGTCATGATCCATGTGTCATTGAAGACAAAGATCCGATGTGCTATGGAAATTTCTTGATGCATATTATGAGCTGTTGTTTGCCATAGTGTCTGGATAATCCTGCTTCATTTATTGGAGGGCCATTTCAGCTGCACTGTCAACAGCCTGGGATGATCGGGTCACCTTTCCCTAGAAAATTATGTAAAAGCTGTCAAATGGGCAGGATTATAGGCACATTAAAGGTGCTTTAAGATTTCATGCCTATAAATATTAGCAAAGAAGATTTAAAGGCAAATTTGTCATCAGTACATGTCCACGTTTCTACAACCTTGTTTTACAGCACTGCAATGTTATCACCTACATTTTATCATGTACTGTGAAGTGTTTTGGTGGGGAGCAGCTGCTGGCAGCCTTATCTCTTTAACTCATGTACCAGGAATTAAGCATTATTTAAAAAAAAAAAAAAAAAGGGTAGCTGCTTCCTTTTTATCATCTTTTGAAAATGAGTTCTCAACACTCTTATTTCCCAGATCAACACAAACATTTTGTATTTGGAGGGTCAGCTTATTAAAAGCTATTATATATTTAATAAAGACTTTTTCATTATGGTACCAATTATGAATATCTTTGCATGGGAGTAATAATGCAGCAGATCACTCTGCGTAGTATTTACTTTTAAGTTGTGAACATTTTATTATAGTGTTTTGGAATGACTGCTCTTATTTATTGTGCATTATGAATGCCATAGACACCTCCAACGTAAATAGATATTGGCAGCCCCCAAGCATTTCTTCAGAGTTCTCTGGTATTTTTGATAGACGAGTGTAGCATTTTAGTCATATTTTTGTGCTGGCAGATTTCTAGTCAATCTCAAAGTTAAACAGACCTCAAGATCTCAGAGGAGGAAGCAAACCACCTTCCCCCACAGTCTTTCAGGGAAAGAAAGATCTCAAACCCCTACCAAGGAGTAGAGTAAATTGTGAGCAAAGCTATGTCAATTGCAAATGGCTGCTCTGGGACTTCATCCAAACTCCACAGACATCAGCAGAAAGTTCCCCATTTCAATGAGCTTTGAAACTGGCTGTTGTTACGCCAACGTGTGCCTCTGCTCTCTCTATCACAAACGTCCAGGTCAGAGGGCAGCACGAGATGGAAACCTACGTGTAAGCTGTAACTGGTACATCAGTCAGCAGAGCGTACCTCCACTGAATTTGCTGCTGCAATGTGAGTTATGGAGTGAAAATGCTTGAAAAATCCTGAATGCAATTAGGCACAACATGGTTGTTCTCTCCAAGCTTCATTAGGCTTTGCTCTTGGCTTTCGCATTCCCTGTCGGCTTGGATAAATGGCCAGTCTCCAGTCAGCTTCAGTGGGAGCGAAAGTGGTGTGGAGGGAGAGGGTTTGTCTGAAAAACTGGAGAGAAGGGGATATACTGCCTGAGCTGAGGTCTGGCTGTGGGAATAAGGAAGGGAGGAGGAGAAGAGTGTAAACAAATGGTGTGCTCAGTCCATCCGGGAGAAAGCAAATACAGCTACCTACAAGGAGGCAGCAGAGGAACCTGTTAACTGCATATGGATGCAGATGCTTCTTGCATCAGGCTTCAGGGTCCCCTACAAGATAAGCTGGGGAGCTGGCTGAAACTCCCTGGGGGTTTGCAGTGAGGGAATTGGCGGCTGTGGCCCAACAGCAGTAGGACTCAAAGAAGAAATTAAATGGAAATTTCCTCGAAGTGGGCAAGTAGGCAGTGAAGCAGCATGGCTGATACATCGGCGGACCATTTTTCTTTGTTTGCAGTGCTCAGAGACAGAAGGTATGTGTGCAGGAAACTGGGTGCAGGAATAATGGCAGGTCTGGAACAGATGAAGAAAATCCTTTACACGCACAAAGACAAAAGGAAGCTTAAATGCAGAAGTTAATGGGACTCCGTGCCCTTTCCCTGTGTGGGCTGGGAAAGGCAGAAACATACCTTGTAGTCTCCATGCTGGGGTTGACCAGCTTCTGTGGGGAGTAGCCCCATGACAGCTGAGAAGGCAATGGCACAAGAAACTGAGGTGAAAGCAGCAAAACTCAGCTCAGATAGTAAAATGTTACAGCTTCAGTATCTAGGACACAACTTGAAAAAAGCAGAGAGACAGAGGACAGAGATCACTGAGAGACCTTTTCTTACATGGAATGGTCATATGGGAAGATGCATGTGCCCACAGGTGAGAGCCTGTCTTTGCGTGAGCTGGGGATCAAGAAAAAGATGCTTTTCACAAGAATTACTGGAGAAGCGCAAAGAAATTTACCCAAATCTCTATAAAGAGAAATCCATTCTTGGAGAAACCAAGTTGCAGTTGTACAAAGCAATGACGAAGATCCAGACAAAAAAGTAGAAGATAATGCAACTGTTGTTGAAGTTTAGCGGCTTGCTGACAGCAGAGCCTTGGTTCAGCTGCCTGTAGAGTTATCTAGTACATTTGAGACACCCAGGGTACTGGTAAATCCTCTTAGAATTCACAGATATGGCACAAGAAGTCCTTTGCCTTGCTGGAGCAGCAGGAACAATGCTACAGAACATCTCAAATGGCAATAGACTATGGTTAGATGTGTGAATTGATGCCCAAGAAAAGAAAGAGGTCGAGCAAAGCTCTCTGTCAAAGCTGATCACTAAAACTGAAAGAAGTGGGATGCCACTTCAGCTGTGGCTGCACCTGGTAAACTGAGGCACCTTGTGTGCATGCAGCACAGGTCAAAAATTTTCCATCAAAAAGTCCGTGTTACAGACCCATGACCTGGGGTTTAAAGGGGTGCCATTAATCCTTTCCCTATGAGATATTGGATAAATGTGACCTGGGAGTTACTCTTTTATTAATACCAATCTTTCTAGTCGATACTTTAGCCTATTTTTGTTTCCAGGAAAGGTAGATTTAAGAACATATGCAACCCAACGTATACAACTCAACTGCCGGTTGGGCGAGCTGCCAATGAAAGGAATAGGGAGCCCTTGCTCTTCCTTCACTCCCACACTTCAACTACCTTGTGTGGTTTAGAGACAGCACAGGTGTCTGTGCTTATTCTTAATAAACTGGCAAGATTTCAGGCATTGACTAAGACGGCTGGGGATACAGCAGACTCCTGTTCCTGGCTAGAACTTATTTATTATTAAAGACAAATTAAGCGATGGGAGGTGGGTCTTGAATGTTGGATAATCCATTAACCAGTTCAATAGGATTCCCCTGAAAGGAGGTTTGTATGCCAGAAGCTGTTTCCAGTGCACTTTGTATAAGAAGGGACGGGGAAAGGGAGAAAGAAGTTGAAAGGCAGCGCTGTGAGTGACGATGTTTGTATGAGTGGCAGGGGAGGTGTGCTATCAGACCAAGAGGTCTGAAGAGGTGAGCAAGACCTGAAGACCCACCAGCTGTGAAGAGGCTAGATGTGTTCAGGGATGGGAAGGGCTCTTATGCACTCCTGAAAACAAACAGCAATCTATGAGATAGGTAAGCCATCCAGGGGAGGGGGCTCCACCTGCTCGCATGTATTTCTGGCTGATGTGGGAATGTTTAGCTATCTGGGAACCTGGACAGAGCAGCCTGGCTAATTGTTGGTGCTTCCCGGTGGCAGGTGACCAGTGCCTGTGTTTGTTCCCCAGGGCATCTGCTTCCTTGATAAACCAGAGTTAGAAGCAAATGAAAGAGCAGCCGCTCGCTAAAGAGGCAAAAGAAAAGAGGCTCTGGCAGCAAATAGGCAGCACCCTCTTTGCAGCCTCTTAACCTTCCTCACAGGGGAGGGCGGTGGGGTCCCAGCTATGAGTGACAGCTCTCCCCAAATATGTGGAAACAAGTGAAGAAGAAATGATGACCTGCACTGCGTATGTTATTGCTGAATGATTCCCAGGTGACTTCAGTTAATAAAGTCGCAGACAAATTAAACCACATCCCTCACATCTTGTCATTATTTCTGCATGTCTGGAACAATGAAGACCAAGACTTTTTTTAGGTGCAAATATAGCAAATGGAGTTTTTTATATAGACAAGCTGCAGGGCTGGATGTAAAAAATATTTTTCACAACAAAGCTACCTCAAAACATGCATCTGTTTATTTTATTTGACAGGTATTTTTCTTTTCTCGTTATAGACATGGACGGTAATGTAGTCCTTCATAGATCAGCTTCTCTATTTTTATTCCCGGCTAATTATTCTAATGCTCCATATTTTATCAATATATTTTAGGGAGCATCCTAGTTTCTTCACCAGTTATTCTTTTTCTGGATGAAATGTTTTTCCAGATGAAATAGCAATGACTATTGCTCCCCCCCAAAAAAAACCCCTGAAACAATGATGTTTGGTATACACATAATAATAAATGCCCTAGCAGCAGGCAACACAAAATGCCCTAGCAGCAGGCAACACAATGTCCACAAACATGATTTTGCATGTGTCTAAAGAGAGGTCAGATAGATGATAAGCTAATGTAAGGAACTTATACATTTTAGAGTGGCCCTGACAAATTCTGCAACCTTGTGCTAGAGTCACTGAATGTTTTGAGTCCTATCACACATGCTGAGACTGCTTTTCAAAATCACATTTAATACATATATCATCACTGTCGCTATTTACTTTGTGCATACTTTCTGTAGTCATACATATTCTATGAATAACATTAAATATAAACATTTGGTGTCTTACACTAATGGAGATTGTTTTTGTTTGATTACATATCTCAATCCATTCTTCATCAGAGAATTCTTGATCCAGATCGCTTTTGCACTTGATCTTAGCTTTTATCTCCCCTGAATTTATTCAGCCTAAAAGGATATCAAGTGCAGATTCTTTTCATGGTCTTTATCCATAATTAAAAGCTAGTATTTGAAGGGAATGAACTCAGGGGTACAAAAATTCCTCAATTTATCTCCCACAGATAATGTCTTATTTGTAAATATCTATAAACGTGTTGTTTTGGTGTACGGCTTATATTGCACTAATCTCTCAAAGGGCCTAAATATTCTTTCATTACAAATATCCTTGAGAGTCATCATGTCAAAATGATTCCACAATTAATAGAGGTTGCCTCCAAGGGCCTCGGGGAGAAGACGGCTGTTAATAAGTGGACAAATAGGAGATACTCTCTAGCCTTCTCTAAAATGCTTGAGGACATTATGCCATGTGCCATCAGGATGGTCTTTGGTAAATTCTCAAAAATCCTTCCTGTTCACACATGTGTTTCTATGGCACCAGTAAATTCATATCAATGAAAGAAAGATGCGAGGTCCTGTACTTTTTTCTTATAGCCACCAGAACCAGGAGGCAGCTCCATTGACTTAAGCGAAGATGGGACTGTATATGAGGTTTGTCAGCCTGAGGTGCAGTCGTAATTATTAGAAAGAAACTGCTAAATCTAGTTCTTTTTTATCAAGAGACAAGAGTTTTGAGGCAAGGTAAGGGAGCATATAGTTTTGCTTAATTTTTGAAATGGCAAAGAATTACTGGAAATTACAACAGTTCTACTCACTGCTCATTTTACCGTAGTTAATACGGAGTCTAAATTCTGTCTTTCCGTTATCATTGCTCATTCTAGTGGGGCAACATTTAGTCTGGCTAAATATAATATCTCTGGTTTGTTGTATTGTTTTTTATTTTCAGCTAGAGGGGATGTTTTTTAAAAGTAAAACCTATTATAACTAATCCAATATGTCCTAGCTCCTTCTTTTTGTGGGACAGTATCTGGCAATACAAGACAGTTGTTCCTTGAGAACAGTGCTTTTAGACAGTTTAAGAGAAATTTGTATTATTCATTTGCTGCAGAAAAAATTGTGCATATGTGTGGTTTTGTAATTGTGGGTAGAAATATGAGTCATTAATGTATATTTATGTAAAATCGTAGCAGATTCTCTAGTTACTTTGTGTGACTTTATTGAGCAGTCATATGGAAGTTTCATATGGAAGATCAAAATCAGCCATAAAATGGGACTGTGATTGTAACCTTAATTATCGAAAGCATATCCCCTCCAGAGGATCATAATCCTGTTTGAGAAGCAGAAAGATGGTTGCTTCCCTATGGGAGTCTGGGAGCGATCCTCTCTCAAAAGCTTGGTGACATAGTCCTGTAAGCCTGATATGATTTCACTTTCAAATGTATTTAAAAATTCTACAGCAAATCCATTGGGGGCGTAGGCTTTCCCGCTTTCCAACACAAATACCATTTCCTTAATTTCATTCTCTGTCCTGGGAATCTGCAACAGTTCTTTCTGCTCTTGTGTCAGTTGTAGCTGCTGCTGTTCCACAGCTGATGAAAGAATTGGATTTTAATGTTTGTTCAGAGGTATGTAAGTTGGCATAATAATTGTGAATAACTCTGTGATTCTCCAGGGTGAGGAGGAGTTTGGCCTTAGTATTTCCCAATTTACTGGGTTAGTTTGGATCATTTCTTTTTAGTTTATTAACAAAAGCATGCTTAAAGAATGATTGTTAAAAATACACATTTCTTTTTCAAGTTTTTATAAAGGGATACATTTAGAGCTAAATTTATAAATCTTTCACAAGAACTTCTATATTCCTAGGCTTTAAATTTATTAGAGGGGAAACCATTTTAAGTGAGTAATTTTAGAATCTGTTCTTGTCCCAAATTTTTTTTTAATAGGATAAATATTTTATTCTGAAAACTAAATATCTGTCAAACTCTGTGACCCCATGGAGCTAATCCTCTCATCCACTCTCTCAATCCTATTTCAATGAAACAAACTACTTATAAAAATTATTTCCCAGTTTAAAAAAACGATCAGCATATGAAGGATTATTTAGACAACCCTCATTATCTTAATTCTTTGCTTTGTGAAGCACTAGACCTTTTCTGAAAATTATAATCAACTTTCATCCTTATCAATAAAATTTATCTGATAAGAAAGATGCTGAATCAAAGTAAAACTAGTCAGAGAGGAACTCCCTGAATATTCAGAGAAGGTGGGATTCAGCTGACCTAGCTTTGGCGGTCAGTGGAGAAAGATAAGCACCTTCCATCCTACAATATCTACATAAATTACCAGGGATGAACTAACCTTTGGAAATGCCTATTTCAACCAACTTTTGAGTGTACAAATGTCTGGTGTAGACTAGAAACAACTGGCCTTTAGACAAATAAAGTGAGTTAACTCAGTGCCACTTTGAATATCTTCATGAGGTTCTCTGTGAATGCTAAGTCCAGTTCAGGTTTTCCATGCTCCACCTCTTTTTGTTTCTCATTGTTGCCAGGTTTTCAAGAAAAGGACTGATCTATCACAGTTTTGTAATAACTTTAGTTTTTCCACTTTCAGTTAAGTAACTCAAAGTATAGCTTGTCCAAAAATGCTTTCTGCCTCCGAGGAAGGAGTCAATGTAGACACTTACATTATAATTTTGCTGAAAAATCTGGAAGTGCCCAACATACTTTCCAGGCAAGGTGCAGAATGGTAAATAACTTTCTTAATAGTCTGCTCTGACCATTAAGACTATATTTCTGGACAGTGACACATAAGCCTAAGTTGCTTCTTTGAGCTCTAATTTATGGTAAGAAAAGCTATGGTATTTCATTTATTTATTCTTGTTATCTTCTGTTTTTCCTGAGTACACACTTCTAGGTAACCTCCAGCTGTCCTGATTTATGCCGGTAAGACCCACTGAACAAATTGCCCGTCTAGTGTGTTAGGCATAAATCACCTGTTACCCTTTTCCCTGCACAGACATTGTTTTCTATTTGCTCACTTAATTGTTTCAGAAGCTACTTACGGGCATGATTCAAAAGCTATGTTATTACAAAACTTTCCCTTTTTATTTATTTTGCTTCACTTACACCAACTGGTTAAAATGCCGATTTGCTATCTTGAACATTGTTACCAGCAGCAGTTGCTCTTGGTAATTCAGGCTTTCTCATCGGGTCAAAAATTTGATTCTTCTCAATGTCTTACCTCTCATGTTGGTTATTCTGAGCGTTTGAGCTTAATTGCGGGGTTCTAAAATGACCTTTTTCCTGCTATGCCTTCTTGTAGAAATCACCTTCCCCTTAATAATTTTAACAAAACATTTCAGAGGAGACAACTGGTCTCCTCTTCCTCTTCTACCAATAGGACACAGTGGGAGTCTTTGTTTCTTTGCAGGCTTTTCCTTTAAGCACTTTGTTTTTTCTTTTACTTATCTCTTTGCTAGAACAAGGAAACTCCAACCCTGTGGATGCTCTGACTCACTCTGCCAGTCCTGCTGCCAAATCTGCTGCTGCTGCTCATCTTTAACTGTTTTGAACAGAACATCTCCGGCAGCACATTGATTAAGTACAGGAAGCATTAGTGACCAGCAGCTCAGGGCATTGGGTTGTTATTGACTCTGACAGACCAATTTGTTTCTCCAATGTTCATTATTCTACAAAAGGGGCACATCAGACAAGGCAATTGAAATGTACAATATTGCCACCTACCTATTTTCTGCCTTGATTGTGTACAGCCCAGAATTCAGCTCCAAAGTACACTAAGACCTCAGAGATATGAATTGTAAAAATGAAGATAATTAGAATTCCAGACTGGCCCAACTTGGAGCAAAGGTAATTAATGCTAGGAGTTCTAAATGAGCACACACATGACAAGTAAATAAATTCAAAATTAGGCAAAAGTTTCTATATTTCTTGGAATTATTAGTGTGTGGTCACAGTGACACTTTGTGTTCATTGCTAGGGAATGCACTCTGCTGAAACGCTGCAATGTGCTGGAGTTAACATCTATTATCTAATACACTCATTAACAATGACTGACCTAATGCCTGCAGTGAGAAGGCTGCAACTAAATTTTAGTAAGGTCAGGAGCTATTTATGAAGCAGCAGCTACTGGGCATAAAAAGAAAGCCAAGTAGAGTGTGCCACAGTTTGAAACGTACTCACAGTTAAACTAGAATATATATACCCACACGGTGCACTGCTACTTCATTTTTAATGCGTGTACCAACATGTTTGTCCTTTGCCATGGAATGGCATGTGACTTTCCCCCACATTCACCTTCTGTCCTTGTCTGTCAGCAGACATTTGTTCTGCGTGTCTCCATTCATAAAACATACAGTCCTGCTAACAAGACATTCCTGGGCACAACAGAGATATTGAAATTCCTTAGGAACTGCTCTTAGATGCAGTCAGGAGTTAAAACATAATGCCATTAACACACGCTGAAGCTAATTCCTGTCTTGATCCATCATTTTTACTTCAAACTCGCTACGTAGCAGCAGAGAGCATGCCAGTATACAGGAAACTCTCTCTGTGATTGTATCTAAAACGGGAAAGACACTCCAGAGAAGTTTTACCCACTTGATTTCTCTTCCCTAAAATCGCACACAACAAAGATAATTTTTCCTTATACCACCCTTACATAATTATTCTTTCCCATTAGAAATAATGTTTGTTTACCACCAGTGGCCCTGATTCTTGACTGCCCTGTGTACTGTCCTGTCCCTCGCACCTGTGAGAATGGATACACCAGTCTACTTTGACTTTCTGCTCTGTTCTGGCGATGTGAAGCAGCTGTAAACCCGACAGGGAGCCAACCCCAATGAGCCCAGTTAATTCGAGTTTACAGATGCTTTACATCACCAAAGCAGCGCAGCGCAGCCAAAGCATACCAGTGAATCTGGCCCTCCAGCTGTGTGTTGGTTTTATAACTGGAAGTTGCAAAATGAATAGATTATTTGGAATGGGTATTCAATAAAACTAATTTGATTTCCATAAGCTCTTGCAAGGACCTCCAGGCTCTGACAGCAGATTTGATTTTCTTCCTGACCGTTTAAACCCAGATGCTGCGTTTGATGAATGTGACACATACGTATGGTGGAGTCACGAGAGACACATGTCTCCCTGCGCTTTATAAAACCAAGGCAAACATGTACCTACTTTTAGTCTTTTGAAAAAGATTGACAGTAATTTACAGAGTGTCCTTGAGTGCAGTTAAGATGTGTAGGATTGCATCCTCGCCGATCTGAAGGCAGTAGCTAAACCTGGCTGGGTTCCCCCGGCTTCCAGTGGGCAGGGATTTTCATACTATACTCCTAGACACTTTGAGTTGTGCGACTTCTGCAAAGTGAACCTTTCTGCAAAAGCATCAAAGATACAGTCCCAGCCTCCCTAATGTGTGGAGCAGATTTGCCATTGGACTGGAGCAGAACTTTCCTGAGAGTGAATTCCTGTTCACCACAAGTTTCTTTCCTGAAGGTGCAGACTTTCAGGTTTCATGACTCAGTGAATAGTTTGCAAAAACCTATAGCCAAATACCTGAAAGGTTAAACGCGAAACACTTACTAGATGAGTTCTTTTCAAAGAATCCTTGCCTTAGCTATCTACCAAACGGATCTCACTAAGCATTCTTTTAAGACAGATAACTTAATGGAAATACCTGTAAGCAAAATTTAAACTTGCATAAATTGGTTAAGTTGAAAATTTACTAACAGGCCTATGTGTTTGTCTGGGAAGCTGAAGAAACATTTTAAACATCCAGGAGGAAACAGTCTATACACTGCTTTCATCCTCCAGATTCTCACCAAGATGGGAGTGGATTTGAAAGCGTTGGACAGCACTCGATAGCATAGGATGTACATTTTATTCCTTCATTGAGATCTACTTATTGTACGAGAGATGGCAAAAGCAGTTTAAAAATATGTGAAATCAGTGTGCTTCATTAGCAAAACAATGATGAGCACAATTATTATTCTTGCTTCTCTTCTAAGCTTCAGCAGCGTTGTCTGTACTACCTCCAAAGCCCAGCAATAAAAAAAGGCACGCTGACGAGGTCCAAATCTTCTGTAAGAGTAACACTGGCCTTTACAAGAACAAAAGAGGACCTTAAAATTGGGTGGGTTGCTTTGTTTTGTGGGTTTTTTTGGTTTTGATTCCTTGTTTGTTTGTTTAAATGACCAAACTGCACCAGTTGTTATAACCTTGGAACAACAGAGCGGTACTCCATTTGGACCAGCCTGGGTGCACAGGCACAATACTGTTTCTCCCCGCTGTGCCTGTCTGCCTACAGTGTTTGGAAATTTACAGGACCCTCTCTGGTCATTTTAGAGAGGTTTGGCCCTGATTCCTCCTCACGGGATGCAAGTAACTCCCGTGGACTTCGTTGAGGGTTATTCATAACCTATGGCAGGGGGTAGGGCTGCACGGGATGCTTGGAGGGCTGCAGTCCCAGATGTGGCCAGCTGCTCTGTGCCATGGCTGCCTGTGCCCATGGGAGATGCCAGCAGAACCAGGGTCAACATGCCAGGAGGAGCAACGGCCACCCTGGCTGACGTGCACCTACGTAAGCGACAGACAGGTAGGCATCTCAAAAAGCAGGGGGGGAGCTGGAGGCAGCAAAAGGGAAGATACAGTCCTAGCAAAAGCCTACAAAAGCAGCTTTTGGGTCAAAACAAACACATCGTGTTATCCAGTCACGTCATATACCAGGCAGCTGGGAAGCTGATTTATCACAGAATGATGTGTTTTGAGATATCCCTATATGTCTACATAGAAGGAATGCCAGCCCCAGCTGCTGCTTTAGAGGCTGGCTGCGTGCCATTTAATTCCTGTCAATCAAAATCCATAAATGGCAGAAGGAGGTGGAGAAGAGGAAGAAAAGGGTAGTGGGAGAAAGAGTAAACCCTGGAGGGAGGGAAGGAAAGATCTGTAGGAATATATGATATACGGAGTGAATGTGAAAAGGCTAATATACCACCCAGAGCCCCTCCCGATACAGCTAGCCTTGTGTTAGGCTTCGTTTAAAATTCTTACTCATGCTGTATGCACTCCAAAGCAGTGTTTGCTGGTCATTTTTGCTGCTATTGCTTTTAGTTTGCTTCAGTTTTGGTTCATGAGATGAGTGAATGTAACAGACATGATTTTGATGTTTTTTTAAAGCAATCATAAAAAGGGTCTTTTATTTGAACTCCACACCTGTAATCAGATCTCAGAGGATCATTACCCCTCATATCTATGGATACAGGTAGCTCTGTATGAAATTGTAATTTTGAAGAAATAGGGGTCTTCTTGATTCTTAGCAAGGCAATGTGAGGTGGAGAGAGGAGAGGGGAGGAGAGGAGAGGAGAGATTTTGTAAATAGCATAGGCATAGATTTTTAATACATTTTAGTATTTTAAATAAGATGACTGTTTGAACATGCCCTGAAACTGTAAATGTTAGAGTTTTAAAACATAATCTACAATAAGAAAGTGTGTAAGCAATTGAAAAGTCATGGCATGAATGGCATATTGCAAAGCATTAGAGATACAGATAACACGTAGATACTTTCCCCATCTATGTGGTGTGTTTTCAGTTGCCTGTTTCTCCTAATAAAATCACTGCACTTGTGTACATGGAGCACAGTGTGTCATCATCAGACCAGGACAACCAAAACCACTTCTGAAGAACTAACTCCTTTAGCCTACCTAACCAAGTCTGAAACAGGCACCAACATCTTAAAAAAATACACCAGGCAAATGCTTCCTCTCCACCTGAAAAATACTAAATCCTTTCCCACAGCCTCTTCCCCATTCCTCACGTATTGCACAGATCTGTAAACGAGGGCTGTAGCTGGTACTCTTTGAATGATCACGTTACAGGACTTGGCAAAAAAACTTTCCCAGGGATTTTCGTTATGTCACAGAATTAGCCTAGCTTCTGTAATGCTCTATGTATGTTTCTGTATGTGCATATGTGAGTAGACCTATCTCTCTGTGGAAAATAAGAGACAAAACAAGAAAACACAGTGTGTGTGATTCTGGATGGAGGGATAAGGACTTTCTGCCTGCCCTCCCAGTCCTCACTCTACGGTCTGAGTAGCAGAAAATGATTCATTCCCCTCTCTGACATAAAGTATGAATCGTAACAAGAGTATATATGACTATTTCCCTTTCCACCAGTGGGTGGTGAGATCTTGCTTCCCTCCTCCCCCTACATTAATAGGATCCCAAAAATCCTAAGAGCAACACCTTCGACTGTGGATTGGAGGTAGGTGTCAGCACTGAATCAATGACTCTGCTAAGCTGCTTAGGTTAACAGGTCAAGTCCTCCTCCCCTTTGCTCATCCGTAGAGCTATTCATCTACATGAGTGAGTCAAAGCATGCTGTAAAAGTGTGATATGTATCTGCTGGTTGTGAAATGGCATTATTAGCCACAGTCCTGTTAGGAGAAAAAACTGCAAAAGGAGGATGGACTGGAAATGCCCCTGAAAGTCTCTCCTAATTTTGAGGGCATCCCTGCCTGGGAGATGCTCTCATTGATCGGAGAGAGGAGAAGTAATGATATAACTGATGTGAAAGCAATTGCCTGGGGTATGACAGCTTGAGGGAGGAAAGAGACAAATTCAGCAACATGTCAGTTTATGACTCTTTAAAAGTAATTACTTTAATCTCTGAGCCATAATTTAAAACCTACTAAATTTTACTAGTCTTCTGCTCTATTTTTCCCTCATGGCAAAAAAAAATGTCACTATTTTAAAACTAAACTTATGTGAGATCCACCAAAGCAGGTATTAGGTCACTCTACTGCCAGTGGTACAGATGAGCAATGCTGAGTCATGAGAGCCAACGGTATTTATGTTAAAGAAAACGTTAAGCTTCATCACTTTAAACCACTGCATTAAACCACTTTATCTTGGGTGTCCTGCACTAATGGTTTTCAGTATGTCCCTTATTTTGACTTTAACTGAGAAAAATGTTGTTCTGTATTTATGATAGTATTTGACTTCTGTACTGCTGATGTGACTCAAAAGGAGACACTATTCTCTTTCTTGTAGGAAAAAGAATAGTATGGGGATTTTCCCTCCATGAATTGTTTCTCTAAAATCACTATAATATAGAAAATTCAGTTACGTCTTAAACGGAAGGTTAACATAAAAATGTTAACCGGTTGCTGCATGATAACATGCAGTAAGAAAACGGTGTATAAAAATATTGGAGCAGGATTCTGCAGGGGCAGCCACCTTTTCCAAAAATCAGTAAATAATCATGCAAACATGATAGATAACAAGCTTTATGGGACATGGACTATTATCTTTTTCTCTAGGTTATAAACTGCCTGCAACAGTGGTGTGTCAGACCCAGTGTCAAGGTTTGGGCCAGACTGGCCACTAAGATGAATGGCAGATGCTCTCCCTCACCTCTCTCCAAAGAGAGGGGGAAGAGAGAGAAAGAGACTTATGAGTTTAGAAGAAACTAAACTATTTTAACCAAATATTAATAAAATAATTAAAAGGAAATAATTAAATATATGCAAAACTGTATGAAGCTCCCAGGATGACGATCACGTAACCGGCAGGCACTGGGAAAGTCCCAGGCTGGACTCAGTGACAGATGGGAACTGGATTCTGGATCTGGATTCAGGAACACATGGATGGGGATCAAAGGCAGATGAACAGACAAGAGTCCTCCTGGGATGCCGGCCATTGAAGGAAGAGGCTGGGCCCTTTGATCCCTCAGCTTTTCTACTGAGCGTGATGCAGATGGGGTGGAATGTCCCGTCGGTCAGTTTTGGGTCACCTGTCCTGTCCACTCCTCCCCACAGGTGCGACCCCTCTACGCTTGTCCGCTTCCGACCCTCCAACTTTGTGCAGAACAAAGTGAGCTGCCCTTGGTTGTTAGAGCAGTAAGTAGAAGTAGGAGCCTCTCTGCATACCATGCCTTTGCATTGGCTAGAAAGTTATCTTATCGTGCTGAGAGTGAGCAGCTTCTGCACAATATGCTGTTAATTTCAGTAGTTAGAAGAGGCTTAGCTAAAAAGTAAAATTACTGAACAGAAAATTGGTTCCTTAAACCAGCGCACCCAGCCAATGGCTCTTGACTCCAACTTATTAAACAAATAATAAACCCACCACCTAACTCATAGCATTGCTACGTCCTTTAGCTTATATAGTTCTGTATTTTCTTTAAACTACTGAATCCCTACTTCTTGTGTGATTATATTATATGCACCTCTTTTTGCAGTACTGGGACAACCTACAGTCTGAGTTTGAACCACATGGTCTCTGGACTATTTGTAGATATTCTCCAGCCTGAAATTATTTCAAAAAGCTTAAGACAGTTCGGTGCTTAACTCCTGTTAACAATTAATAACTTTAAAGAAACTAATATTTAAAGAAACTAATGAAAACCTCACAGTTTGCACAGTTTATCTACTTGATGATCTGTTCTTGGTTTTGGGCTGTTCATTCTTTGTGGGTTTCCAAGCCTGTGAAATATTAAGGCATAGGGATATTTATAGGAACAGGCTCACCATAAACAGAGGAGCATCTAAAGGATTAGTGGACTATTCAGCTGTCATGAGGGGAGAAAACTGTGGCTGTCATCCAAAGAAATGACATTAGGGTTGGATACCTCACACCTGTCTGTGGTCGTCTAGAAGCTTGTGATTTATTTTTAACTAGTTCCTCTTTAGCTGGTGGAGAGAGAGAGTTCTCTCAGGGGAACTGTTCAGCTCAGCAACACTAGGTACCCATGAAAGGTGGGCTGAACTGCCCCCTAGGACGCTCTCCTTTGACTACCAAGGGAGACTTGCTGACTACTTTAAACTAAATGCCCATGATTAGATTGCTAAAAGTGATCTAGAAATGATTTGGCATTTAGGAAGTGAGGTCATTCTTACCCG
This sequence comes from Chionis minor, assembly GCA_013398295.1. Taxonomy (NCBI): domain Eukaryota; kingdom Metazoa; phylum Chordata; class Aves; order Charadriiformes; family Chionidae; genus Chionis; species Chionis minor. The sequence continues at coordinate 174,923 of VZSF01003022.1, forward strand.
AATTCCAAAGTAAGGTGTTATCCCTAAGAATCTCAGAAAGGATGCAGGGAACCTTCCTGTGAAATTCCGGTGAAAACTCACGGTGTCTTTTATTTTGTTAGTACCTGCATATGTTTTTAAATTCAAGTGAGGTAAGTGAAAAGAAGGAGAGAAAACAATAAACACGAGTATTAGGGACAGGTGTGCTGAAGAGCTCTCTGGATGCCTCCAGATTTACCTGCTGGGGTGTCCCAGAGCAGGCTCTGGCAGATGTGTAAAGCAGGCTGCAGCTTCTCTCTGGTCTTTTCCATGAAAAATAGAGTGTAGAAAGTGAAGGAGCCTGCAAATCCCATTCTCATTCTAATAAAGAGTCGAGATGTCTGCACCGTGTATTCAAACTCCTGGATGCCTTTCCAGGACAAGTAACAGATGTGCCTCACAGCCCAGAACTATGAATTCTCGATAGTAGTGTGAGGGGAAGACATGCCACCTTAGGGAGGAACCAGGCAGTAATAAACATAGGTTGTATCATCATTCTAGTCCCTTGGTGTATCCCATAGAGATTTTTGGAATCATTTAAGAAAACTTGTTTGAATATTTTTCAGAAAAATTTAATTTCACTGACATGCATTGTTTTGTCTAAGCTGAAACATTTGTGGAGGTAGATCTGCGGGAATGAGGTTTTTAAGAAGTCTTCTTGATTACGTGCTTCTTGGCTACAGATGGTGAAAGGGCGGACATGAAAGATAAAAAGAAACTATTCAAACATAATGTTTTGAAACAGAATTTAAAAACAAAAAATTTCAAAGCATTTTCTGAAAACTGTTTAGAAGGTTCCAGTTGAATTACAATGCAGAATGGAAACAGCCTTCAGAACTTTAAATACTGACAGTGTTTGAATTATTTTCTAACATTAGAAACAGACGTATACGTCAGGGTAAACTCTCATTTCTTTACTACAAATTAGTGTTAAATATCATCCAATGACATTTGGAATTTTACAGACCAACTTACTAGCAAGTGGGTCCCAGTTCTTCAGGACTGGGTTATTTGGATTTCTCTTACTTTCTTTTCTAAGTATTATTTTCCTGCTAATCTTTGAACCCGATCCAGCATTCCTTACTTAGGCTAAACTCTCATTGAAGTCAATTTTGCCTGAGCAAGAATTGCAAGATCAGATCCTTTGTCACAGGCAGGGTGCATCACCAAATTTCTTTTTCTTGCGTAAATCAGTGAAGAACTCAGTTCGGAAAACCACATCAGAGTATCTTCCAATACCCTTTTCCCCCCATCCACCTTGTCCCCTCCCCTCAAGGCCTCATTGGTCTGACATGAGGACCTATTCAAAAATACAAGATTCTGAGGGAAAATGTAGCTTGTGATTATGGACATGATACTGGATATTAAAATTCTGGTGTTGTCTTCTTACCAGGGTAAGGATAGGAAAAATAGGAAATTATATAGTTCAGAGCCATTCCGGTGGCAAACAGTGAAAAGAGAAAACACAGCAGCAAAAATTTAACCCGTTCTCATGGTCGTCTGTGCTGTACATTGGATTCCAGAGACTAATGTGGTTATAATCAATTTGGACTTGGGTTGCAGTCGTATATTCCCTAGTGGGTCCCTAGTATCTTGACCATGAATTTCAAAATAACTACACAAAGTGATGATAAAAAGTAGATTTTTCTGCTGGAACTAATGGTGATTCCTTCCGTTGTTTTGCACAGCATATGCTCTTCATAAATAATGTCAGAATTGGGCCAAGTTTCCTTAAGAAAGGTGGTCATTTAATGTAAGTAAATCCACATTAAATATTGAAGATCAGAAAAAAGCTGCCTTTTCAAAGAGGTCACTTTTAAGTGAAGGAAACAACAATGCATGTGTGCGGATGGCCAGTTCCACACTGGGTGACACAGAGTTAATGGCTCATAGAGAGCATATACATGTTTTTTAAAGATGTTTTATTGCTTACAAAAGGAAGTAGTCTAGAGAGACTGGATACATAAACTGGCTCCAGCCAGCTGCGGCTGTCAGGCTAGGAAGGATCCTGTTCAATTAGTGTTGTAAAATAAAATACTTTGTAAAGGAAATAAACACTATGAGAGCTAAGATTCATGCTTTCAAATATACACAAGGTTTGAATTTTTAATTAGGGCTGCTAATTACAGTCATCAGAAAGCAGAACAGAATAGATTTTACCTTACATTTAGCAGACAAGCCTTCAACCCCAGTGTATTTTTCAATTTCATTAATATTTTATGAAAATGGCCCTTGCAGCTTCAGCCTATTCTGTGCCTCCTACAAAACTGCCCCACATTATGGATGCCAATGCCTTTAAGCCATGTGCATTAGTGAGATGACAAAATGCAAAACAGCATCTTGTCAACCATTGCATCAATTGATTCTATTAGATAGTGTAAAAACAGTTGGGTGTGAGTTATAATCTAACTGACACTAATGATGAAACAAGACACTGGCTGGGAGCAGCCATTAGCTATAAGCCAGAAATTAATGCTTCTAATATTTTTGAACAAATTAACCTTAATGAACTGGCCATCTATATACTGTAGTATATACTGATAAGTCAATTAGTAGAGAATAGAGGTTATGTATATATATATATCTAAAAAAAGTATGGTTATAGAGCGTTCCATTCACACAATGCTATAACAGCAATTCTACAGTAAAATCAGCTCTTTTTTACATTTAGATGCATTCTAATTCTAATGTGCAAAGGTCCGGTCTTGTGCATTTCAGTGAAATTTTGTATGCAGGAATGTCAGTAAGCAAATACAAAATTCAGTGTGTCATCATGCTGATAGATCAGGCACAGCATTGATGTGTTTATATAAATATCTTAATTTCACTGACATTTAACCGTAACTAAGTTTGGGACCCAGTAGTTGGGATTTTTAGCTGAATTTATCATGTACTGACCAAAATTTACAGCCTATTTCCTTTCTGTTCTTTACTATTTGTAAACGTTCTCTGATTCAGATTCTTACATGGTCTATATCCAGTCACTGTCTAAAAGGATGCATTAGCATTTTAAAATACTATAGCTAATGTGAGACCTGGAATTCTAGGAAATCCATTTACAAGCAACCTAGAAAACAGAAGTAGCTAATTTATAAGGAAGCACAGAACAAAGGTAAGGCACTTGCCAACAATAGTTTGTTGGTTTAACTTTGACTTGCCTTCCTGGGAAAGAAGAAAACAGAATTTTCAATGTGAACTGTCAGCCCCAGTTATGACAGGGCTTCCCTAGTTAGAAATTCAGAGTTCTTCCTCCATTGGCAGAATGATGTAAAGAAAACCACCAAACAGAATTCTTTCAAGTTGCAACTACAACTCTACTTAAATAATTTACTTTTTAGTTTTACTCAGACTATTCTTTTTAAACTTGGTTGACATTTTCGTTGACAAGCACATTTTATTGCACAAGATCAGTAGTGAAATTGGCAGTGAAAAAGAGAGAGAGGGAAAAAAAGCTGGCTCTACTCAATGCGAGAACTACTATCTTGCCTTTGGGAAAAACAATGCTGGCAGTGACCCTTTCTGAAGCCAACAATAACTGGTAAACCAGTCGATATAAGTAAAATATTTGGTTACTTTGAATGTTTCCTTTTCCTATAATAAGTAAACCAGGGGCTGTCTAGCTAATGCACTTAAATCAAGTCAGCAATAAAAATGTTGGGTGTGAACATCAAGCCTTTAAATTTAACCCATTAGAAACTAATAAATAAAATTATGAAATCAGTGAAAAAGCAAAAGTTAAAACATTCCCTTATGAACTACTGATAGCTGCACTTAAAACTGGTGGAGACCTAAAAAACCCTAAAATGGGGGGGAGGGGGGCAGAAAGAGGGCAGGGAACCAAAAACCAAACAAAAAACCCTGTGGAAATAACATCTTAACTGCAGCTGTTGGTTTCCAAGATCTCTGGCTCTCATATTCTGAACGCGTAATGCTACTGAGTGGCCAAAAGAGAAGGCAGAATAAACAATAGGCATCTTCAAGAAATTCAGATCTATTTGGATTATACACTAAATGAGTGACTCATTCTTCCTAATTACCTTTTGGAGGACGCAGACTAGAAAGGACTACAGTAACAACCCAACTAATATTCCATTGAAAGGGATCTGTTCCAAGAAAGTCACACATCAAGGTTGCTCTTTGAGTATTGAAGCCCTAGGCTGTTATCAACACTATACTCATTTGGGGAGACCATCTTAAAGAGCTTTGTGTAATATTAAATTTGGAACATAAATGGACATGGTTTATGCCTTGCGTTCAGCAATTTAAATGAAAGAAAATTTGTCAGTTTGCCAAGCCAGTTTAACCAGTTGCTGTTTTGGATTTATTTCCAGCATTTACAAGAGACATTTCAGGAGTCAATGTCAAATACTTATGTCAGTGACCTGCAAACAAAAGTTACTTTAGTTTGATTTTTGGACAAGCAGAGGTCTTAAGTCAGAAAATTTTGCCTGTCCTGCCATATTTTCCCTGTGCACCCACTTTTCTCATTTCTATCATCTGGGTTAACACCACCACCATCACCACCTTCACTGCTTTATTAAAGGTGTTGAGTTTTGGGGCAGTGTTTCAGGCTGGTCGCTGGAAAGAAGTGGTGAACTCCACAAATGAGACCATCACTTCTAGGGAATGTGTTTGGGGGCGTGGTAGACATGCAGTTGGATATGGCACAAGGGCTCCCAGCTGGACCACTCAGAACCATCTCATCCCATACAGCCGAAATCCTGGCATTGTTTAAATCAGCAGGAGTTTCACAATGGGGTTCTTGACATAGCTAGAATAAACATAGCAAACAATTATGAAGGACAATATGTTTTGCCTGGGAAGCTCATTTCTGAAAATTATGTCAGTAATTAGATGTAATGAATCTACAGTTCTCACTACAGATTTTCTTAGGTGCTTCTTCCAGTATACCTTCCACCACAATACAGATGTTGCTACACCTATATTAGGAAATACAAGAGGCACAGGGCATCAGTTCAAGCACTGCCTTGTCATTAGACCATCTGTTTAATTGTTAGTACTCTCCCTGGCACAGTTTTGCCCTATGTTGATTAGCCCTGTGCCGAAAAATGCCTGGGTATTGCTCAAGAGACAGAAAGCACTGCAGATCCTTCCCAAAAGGAGGCTTGAAGATGGCCTCCCTGATTTGTTGGAGAGAAAGTTTAATCAGTAGATGCAATTTTTGCCTTGCCACTTGGCCTCAGAGGGAGGAAACGGTTCCCGACCTGCATTATTTAGCAGTATAGGTGCTAAATTTATCTAGCCTCTGTAGCCATTTCTGATACATTCTGCTAACGACAGTTGCACCGCACATAGCTGTATAAAGTTACACATGGGTTAGGAGCACAGAGGCATGACCAATATGAGCTTGAGATCCTAGTCTAGCATAAAAGAATAAAAATGTTGAGTTGTGGAAACCTAGTTTCTTTGCAGTCTTTTAGGAGGACTTTAAAGCTATCTCAAAATTCTGGACCACGTATTCTATTCCTGGAATTTACCCCTTTTCCTCTCTACAGTTTCCATAGAACTTACAGAATATCCACTTCAAAGGACAGAAGGAAAATTTCGTCCAAAAAAGATCTCCATTGAATTTTCCTAGTGCCAACGTAGCCTGCTGAGTGTGTTGTAAAATTTCCCAAAGCCCTTTAGTCTGACTGGATGAAGAAAGCCGTGTGGTGCAGGTGGTTTAACTTCCCCTTTTCTGTGCTCCAAGCCCTCTAGTTCCTAATAACCATTTCAAAGCCCTTACTGAGAAAAATCTTCCGGTGAGGTAAAAATGAAGTTTTTCTAAGGAAAATGCCTAGCTTTCTGGGCATCATGAATTGGTACCCTACTATCAGCAATTTCTTTCTTCTGGGCACCTTCCTTATAAAGAACTACAGTGAAAAATGCAGCCTTAAAGATACTCACATGAGAATGGTATGCAATAGACAGGCTTCTTTCAGTATTCCTGGTTGTTGCTTTTTTTTCTTTCTCAGCACGGCGTTGATAGAATTTACATGGAAGTCAAACTCCCCCTTGGAGTGGTTTGAACCATGGATCACAATTCTCGCCTCAGCCTGCCATTCAGACCATCGCATGTCTTGTCTTTAAAAGTCAACTAGGGCCAAAGAGTACTGTAATCCAGCTGTTGACCCCTCACCAGCAAAGATCCACAGGCCACACAAGAAGAACAAGTGCTATGTTCCTACCATGTTGAACCTGTCAGTACTGATCCAGCTTCTTCCAATGGTCTGGAAATGGAGTGAGGACTCTGACCGTTCATACCCATTTTGCATGGGAGATATGCATATTACTGGGCTGGACTCTCAACGCATTGCCCAGACAGAGAAAGGATGCTGCTGTGCAGGCACAGAAGAGCACTTATGGAATTGGTTTCTCTTAGCTTTATTCATTAGGATTTTACCATGAAACCAGCCAGAAAAAAGTTTTTTTAGGTATTGATATTTTAGGTAAGGTTTAGTCCTACAGGCTTTGCTAACTTCATTAAGACTTATATAAAAACCCCCAGATCTGATAGTCTTCAGTGCTTCAGAAGAAGGTGAACCCCTGGCTGTCCCTAAGACAAAGTGTGGAACAAAGAAGAAAAAAATCTTTCCAGCCTACTGACAAACTGTGAGGCACTGCAATCTGAATAGATTGTTAATGCAGATAACCTTTCACTCATGAACCCCCAAAAGCCCCCAAACTTATCTTGGAAGCTGTGAAGTTCAGCAGCAGAATTCTGATTGCCAGATCGCATGTGGGCATGGCCTGACAGCAGTTGTTCCTGTGCGGTAGGCAACATCCCTACTAAGAAATATGTCTACCTAGATCATTCAAGGTAATACCTGTCAGCCTTAGGAGATACTTGATGCTCAAAACTCTTCCTGGTATAAGTGGGTGCTGAAGCACTCAGCTACAGGCTTGATTCCTCTGGGAGAACATTTGGCTGAAATTCCTTGTTAATTTAAAAAAAAAAAAAGGTATGTGCTTTTTCAACTCTTAAATCTTTGCCCAGCAGCTTTCCATCTTCAGTTCTTGTCCTTATCCCTTGTTTGCTATCTCTTAGATAAATACAAAACCCAATTTTACTAGAAGAATACATTTTCATACAGCTGAGTAATGGCGTATGCTATATAAATGTAATTTAATCTCTCCTTGGGAATGATTCCGGAATTTTACCAGAGATTGGGTTGGATTAGTCACACATCCCTAGTTAGGCAGATACACAGAGTCTTGGCAATCAACTGCATGAGGCTTTATTGGCAGGAAAATGAAGGCTCTACACGAGCCAGGAGTAAGCCCTGTATTTGGGGTGTATTCCCTTGTGTACATTTGTCACTCCTGTCCATTTCTGATCTGGTGACAGCATAAAGAGTTCACGAAGAGCCCATCCTTTAGTGAGATTCAGCCCATCTCCCACTTCATTAATGCATGGGATGAGAATACACACTACATTAAGACCTGTTTATGTGCATCCCAGACCTGCTGAACCTATTTAATTTTGCTCTCCCAGGAACGTGCTCTGGGTCAACACGCACTTTCACCTGCTAGATACAAATTAGAGCACTAAGAAGATATATCCAGAGAGAAGATTGGGGGATGGGAGGAGAAGGTGTCCCCAGGCTCCGAACTTGGAAAAAGGCAGAGGGAGCAGCTGGGATTTTGCAGAAATACACGGTAGCTTAAAGTGAGGGAAGCAAGCATGAGGGAAGGAAAGGAAGAAAGGTGCTTAAGTATCTCCAGATCTCAATCCTCCAACAGCTATGGGGGTTAACTAGGGTGGGGATGGTCTCATTACTAGGCTCTGCCCCAACAAGTCAATGCTGTAGGTGTCTCGCTCACTTAGGATATCACCTAGTGTAATAAGCAGTAATTGTCATTGTAACACTAACCCTTTCTTGAACACTTCTTCATGGTGTGCAGTTTTGTTCCACCAAATCATGCTCAGGAGCCAAAGGCGCTTGCCGTAACCAAAGCAGTTGTGATCCTGACTTAGCAAACCCCCATTAACAGCAGCTGAAATTTTGGCTGAGTAAGCTCTGCATCCGCACTAAGAAACCCGCAGGCTTTAGCTTTGCGTGCACAAGGCGGGAAGATGGGTGGTCTCAGGTAGGAGTGACTGAGTTGTGTTTCAGAAACATATTTTGTCATATTTGTCCAGAAACGCTGCCCTTTCAGACCTGTGAGGCTTGCATTCTAGTAATCATTCCATTCACCAAGGAGAAAAATGCAAGCCAAGTGATTCATTTAGGGGGAAAAAGAGCCGACAAAAAGAACGAAAAAAACCCGAAGAACGTTGCATTTTTTCATATAATCAGGAGAAGAATCATTTTATAGTGTTTCCCGCGTAATTACTGCCAGACCTGTTTAGCAAATGTGAAATACTCATTAGCAATTACTTAACTATACATATATTAAAGCTTAATTAGTAAATAAATTAACCATATAATTAATTGCTTTAATCAGTAGGCTTTTAATATTGTAATTATCACTTGATACATTAAGGGCATGTTAAGAATACTTTTCTCCAAAAAATACATTGTTAATTAATCATTAAAACTTATCTTACTACATGCTCATTAATGTTTTATTACAGATGCTGGGCCAAATTCTTCTCTCAATTGCAGCAGAGCTAACTCTGCTGAAGCCAATAGAGCTTCACTTGCATAAATTAAAGGAGAATTTGATCCTGTTAACTAAACATAAGGTGTTTGTTAGAGCATATCGTCATAGATGGAAATCTGTAGCGCCTTGCTCTCTTTAACCTAATAGGGACAACCTGCCTTTCTTTTGCACTGCTTTGCCGTATCTGAACAGAGTCCTTCCACAGCCTGAGCTCAGAGGCAGCAAGTTGTAATAGCTGGGCAATGAGATGGGATCAGAGAGGTCCAGTTTCGTTTCTAGCCCTGCCACTACCTATGAATTCCAGGTCGGTGTGTGGACAAGATCTTCACCTCACATAGTTGCCCAAATGCTCTTTAAAGAGACAAATAACTGCTCTAGGGACCAGCTCAATTTTTTCCACAATATTAACATCTAAAAGAAGTCTAGAGAATCAGGGTCCAAGAGTGTTAATTTGAAAGGTGGCTATCAGGCCCCAAACACAGATGACTGATAGATAAGATGAAACCCAAACACAAACTTTCCTTGGCTACATCTTTCTTATCCTGGATATGGCTTGTCTGTTTGGACCGTATAATGACCTCAAGGAAGGGACTTTTTGTTAGCATTTTTATAAATAAGGCACCTGCCATAATGGGCCGAATGGGTGTTGGTTAAGCTTTCTTGAGGCAGCCAGAGAAGTAATATTGTTTGCAGAAGGTCTTTATACATAAACAGTCCTATTATGAGTTGTTGCAGAGAAGGCAGGACAGAAGGAGGGGGGAGGAGCAACTAATTTTTGAGCAAGGGATATCTATTCATAGATACAGAACACAGTTTTGATGCAGAAGCCTTTGAAATGTCAGCGTGAAACCTCCTATGACTCTTCCTTCGCGATCCTATTGGGAGTCTCCCTTGCACAACCTATTTGCACAGATCCAGTCTTTGTTGCATAAATGGAAATGTAGAGTAAATGAGGAAACCAAGATTTAATGACAGTGGGCTTTGGAATCTGGATGTGGCATATGCAGTGTATTATTTGCACATGCACACATCTCCTGGTCTCAAACCTTGATGAAACCAGGCCTTCTTCTGCTTTGGTTTTTAGTAGGTGCAAGTTAAATAGCATTTAGTACTTGCTAGGAAGTACTCTAAAGGACCTGCCCAAGATTTGTATCGAAAAACTGATACTCTCAACTTATTTCTATGTTTTGTGAGAACTCCCAAAACCTAGCTTTCATAAGAACTTTTCATAAGAAAATCTTCATTTCCTAACTAAGACGGCAGAGAAGTTAACGTACTAATGCATACATGCACATATTGTCTCAGTCTTTAAGTGACTTTTCCAGATAGAAGGGCAGAAAGAAAATATATAATTTAAAATGTGTTAGGATGAAGCAGATATTTCTTAATATTAATTTACAGCAGAGTGTTTCAGGGCTTTAACAGTGCTATGAACTGATATTCAGCACTGCAGGGTGAATAAAAGAAAATCCTTGCCTTAGAATCATCCATGAGTCCTGAAATCATGACCATTCCTAAGAAAAGTGTCTCTCCTTTAGTCACTTTTCCGGTGAAGGAAAGAAAGATAACAGATTATGGAAGGTACCTTCAGGACTCACGTTACACTGGACCAATCTATGACACTAACAGGTTCTGTAGTCTTGTAGACTCACTGTATACCTCTAAACATTTGTGTTGTGGTGATCATTTCGCAAGCATAAAAGACAATGAGCATGGTGAATCTTGGTTAGATACCCTTCCCTAAGTTGAGAGGCCAAACCTAAACAAGGGTGTTACATGATCTTGACATCCATTAAGGGAATTGTAGGGCTGGGGGAGCTCACAGGGCTTTTGGCAATGGAAATTGTTATGCAAAGGAAGTGAAGGCTTCTCACTTATGTGATGCTCTCAATGGATTTTAGAGAGTTAATCTCCAATGGCAAAAAGGCTAAAACTTCCCAGTTCCCCAGCTATAATGGGGAAGTATCAAAGTCAGAAAGCAAATCCTCTTGTGTCTCCATGGATCAAATTCTTTAAACAAAAACTAAACATAGGGACCTGATGAAAATAAGTTTATAAACAATTCTGGTGCGCAGTTAAGATTAAAATCTGGGATCCTTGCTGATAAAGAATTCCATTTTTCATGCTTCTTATTAATTATTTCTGCAATAACTTCTGCTGCACAAACTCACAACATTTTGGCCTATCTATCCTGAAGGCATGAGTGTCATTCCCATGTACAATGCATAGACAACAGAAACTTTGCAGAATATATGCAGAGAGAAATGATTCACTCATCTTTAAATTTGCTTTAAAAGATATTTGTGTTTGACAGAAGCAAAAGATTGATTAAAGCTTTTTTTTTTTTTTGCCTAAGTATACAATATTTGACATAGTAAACAAGGCAATATAGGTAAAAGTACTTTGGTACTATGAGCCACATGTGCCTCACTGTCGTCATTCAAGGAGATTCTAATGATGTTGTGAAAACACTCCTGTAAGAAATTGAATTTGACTGTTCTGGTAGTATTTCTTAATACTGATTATGAGTCTGAAGGTAGACATGATTCACTGTAGAAATCATGCATTCTTAACAGCAAAATAAATTTTCTAGAATAGTGCTGGCAATTTCCTTAAAACAAGCAAATAAGCAATATTGCTTTGTGAACTGCCAGAGAAAAGTGGTAATTATTTTCATGTTATAATCTACAATATTTTAATAAATTCATGTCCATGTCATGAGGGAAGGTTACACTAGTTTAAATGAATTTAACTAAATTGATTCAGATTATTAATACAGACTTGTTTAAGGTGGATTAATGCATATTCAAATATGTGTGAATGCATTTATTAATTCAGCTTAAAGCAGGAAATTACTAGCAAACAAAATCAAAGTAGGCAAGAGTTAGATCAGTGTAAAATGGCCCAGATTAGGTATCTGCTTCAGTTAAATTTAATAATAGAAAGTAATTTCAATTTAGCAAACGCAGCTTTTTTTCAATGCTCAAAAGGTCCATGGAGATACTAAAGTAAATCAATATTTTCTGAGTAACTGTATATATTATAACTTACATGAAAAAACAGCTATGCTGACTGTCATGCACAATTAAGATGGTTTAACAATATCTGTTTTGTGTGGAAAAAAGCAATATACTGGAACCGTGGCCTCGGTTTCTCCGTTTCCTGATTATTCCAGCAAAGCTAATTTAAGGATTGCTACTTGCTGCAGTTGTGAAATTGCCCGGGTGTGTTGTACAAATACAGTTCACAAAAGTCCCAGCTTGCCGACTTCAGCCATTTTGTTGTCAGAGGCTACAATCTGGTCTACCTCACTTGGGCACCTAACTTGCATCTGCATTTAACTGCCTATTGAAGCGGGCTTCCCAAAGGAAGCTCTGAAAGTTTCCACGCAGGCACCAGAGACACGTGTCTTTGAGGGCCTCCGGAGGGACAGCCTCCCTGCCTAACTTGTGTACCTAAACTCATCCAGATGGGACTTCTCAGTAGGCTTTCAAAGGTACTTCGCTCGCTCCTTTGGCTGTATGGGGGGCTTGAGCACATATTTCGGAGCGCTGCTACTCCGCCTGCCCGGCACTGAGGTACGAATCAGGTACCTGGGGTAGGGGGTGGTGGCAAAGGGCAGCCCCCAGCAACACCCGCCATGGCTTCCGTGTTCTGTCTTCAAGCTGCCTCCCGAAGAGTTCACTTTTCTTTTTCACCTTGGCATTTCTTAATCAAAAAGACTTGTCCTAGAGGAGAGGTACGTGTTTCTTTCCGGCTCAGATGGAAATGCTACCTTGTGGGCTGTTAAAACAAGGATCCCAGGTGGACCTCTTGGTTTATCTCAGAAGATGTGTGCGACCAGTGCACTGGAGTTCCCAAAGTGGGCTGGGGGAAATTTCAGAGTCTGATTCAGGTCGCAGTTTGAAGTTAAATATTTTTTCATTCATAATTGCCCCATCTCTGTATTTGTGGATGTCACCAGTGGAGGCAATAAGAAAAACAGCTATAAACTTATAAAAAGAAGCATTTTATTCCTGCCCTTGTTGCCACATGCACTGGAAAGGAACCATATTGGC
>VZSF01003022.1:192608-214264 GCA_013398295.1 Chionis minor
GTATCTCCATGTCAAAAATTCTCCAGCCGTAGGTTAGAGAAATCCCAAATGGAAACTGCTCGTGGGACACCTAACAAAAGCTTCCAGTTTCTGCTACAATTGCCCATCACTAAGGTGATATATTTGTAGGCTCATAGAATTTCCTGTTAACAGCAGGGTATGGTTCTGTGTGTGCCCCTTTGTGTGTGAATTAAAGGAAAGCTGGGAGCTGTACAAAAGCTCATTTCCCCCTCATCCTCACCACCATTTGTGCCCAGTTATAAGGGAAACCTCTGAATGTTCAACATTTACACTTGCCCCAATAATTCTGCCATCCTGAGGCTGAAGCTGACTCAGGAGAATGGGCTTTACACTTGTTTCAGGTTATTCTTAATGCTACTTGACTCCACCTGAAAGAAAAGGAAGAAAGGAAAAAATCAATCATCACCCTGCTGTTGACTTCCTAGAATATACTGAGGAAAACACACCTTTGCACCGAGATTATACAGGTCTATGTATCTCACAAACAGTGCACATATCCTTACTTTGCCTGGCTGGGAAGAGGATCAATATCACATATATACAAGCTATACTATTGTGAGTCTTTTCTTCGGAAGTGCTTTGTGCTCTGAGTTGAGAGTAAAAATAACAGGAGAGCCCACACCTGCCAGCCAGTCTGCTGTGAACAACATACTTTATCCAAAGGTGCCAGAAATGGCAGCATCTAAAAGATGTGAATGGAGTCATAATAGAAAGAGAGGTCAGGACTGGAGGAAGAATACCAGGGAGCACTGCAAAAGCTGTTTAGGGGAGAAGGTGTTTAATTGAGATGTTGTTCAGGTTGACCAGAGTGAATTTACTAAGAGGATGAAGTAAGTGTTTAACTAAGCTCAGATCAGAGGTTGAATCAATGTTTGTGAAATTATTTCATGTGAAAAGGTTCATATAGCCCAAGTTTGATGAAATTTAGGTTTTTTTTATTTTGTTCAGCACTTTTGGTGCTCAAGTAAAGGAAACAAGTTTGAAAGCAAAATGTAGAGAAAGAGAAATACGCTCTTCCCCCATATTCCCTTTTCAAAGGAAAAGTTGAAACATTTTATAGCAAATGCATAGTAAGAAAAAACAGTTTATACCTCTTAGCATTTCTAATTCTCCTTAATCTATTTCTCATCCTATGACACTCGCTTTTTTTCCTGCTCTTATGGCATTGAAGCCAAAATTCATCAGCATCTGCCCACACCGACTGATAGAGTTCCTGTCAAACCACTCCCATTCATTCAGTTATATTTTCATGCTTATTCAGATTTTCCCTGGTTCACACATCTCTTCCTATGATATCACTGTGGTTTTATCCCACCTCTATCTAGCCACATCTCTTGCTAGTCGTTCTTAGAACTCCCAGGCTTTACAAAAACATTTTTCATTCCCTGCCCTCAAACATATTTAACCCTCAGGTTCAAAAATCTACCAGAAAGCCACTGTTCCCATGCTCACTATTGTGAGAAGTTTTTTCCTATCCTAATGAAACTATCTAGTGGATGAAAAAGAGTAACCACGTAAAACTATGGACTTGAATGTGAGAGCTGGAGATTTTGCCTTGTAGCATATGGAGCTTTTGCCTATATCTGTATCTCGCCAAAACTGTATTCCTTTTTGTTATTAATACCTAGAAAGAAGGAGCATATTGTTTATCAATTCTCTCAAGCAAATTTTAATTGAAAGCTCTTAACAGAATTTGGGATGACTTAATATGGGAAACTGTGGAACGCTATGAACAATTACTACTCTAAATCACTAGGGAGTTATGAACTTGAATTTATTAAATATTATGAGATCCTAAGACATTGCAATAATAGTCTCATATATAATATGTCTAAAAAGATGGACCCTAGGTCAGTTCTGAAATATTATGTTCCTCTCCAGCATCTGTGAGGACGAAAGAAGGGAAGACCAAGTTTCTTATGCCAACAGCTAGCACTATAAGTACTATGGGACAAGTCTTAACAAGCAGGTTACAAACTTTTATTTGATCTTTTCCATTTACATTGTCTGGATGTAAAAAAAAATATAAATTGGTGGAACTGGATTTATCTGAAGGGGTAGTTAAATATGTCATCCATCCCAAGAAGAAAAAAGAATATAAATAAAAGTATTTTTGTCTTCCCTTCTCTGTTTTATTTCAAATGAGAAATATTCCCCTGAAATTTCAATACAATTGTTCATCAAAGTCGCCTGTCTGACATGGACATTCTCGGATTTGTTTTCCCCTTGTTAATGCAACAGTCCTCAATCTTGGTACAGCCTGTGGGTGCAACAGAAAAAAGGAATAAAAAATAGTAAAAACAGTTTTTAGAAAGAGAAAGAGATAGGATTGGGGAACAGCAAGAAAAGCAGCTCTTACTTGAGGGATTAGCTTTATATAATTCTGTCAAGTCAAAGGCATAAAACTTTTCAGTTGGTAGTTTTTACATCCAGGCCACACATTTCTTTCCTCTGAGCAGTCTGTCGCCAGGTCATACTGAACAGAAGGTTCTTTTCAGTGGCAACTCTGTAATTAATCAACTGCCCATTAGCCACCCTCAGAAGTCGTATTACATGCCAAATGGATGACGTGAAAAATATGTATTGGGGAGAACTACTACAGTGGCATCGTAAAGAAAAATAGTAAAATAAATAGCTAATAGGGTGCAGTTTGTTCAAGGAACAGTCATGGTTTTTTCCTGGGCCAGCTGCCCATGTCAAGCCCATTTTGTTGTACGCTCTCCTCTTCCACTCAGGGTGTAAGCACATAAGTAAGCTCTGAATCCTCTCAACATACAGAAAAGTCTTTCCTTTATTAGATGTGCCCAAGGATGTTCTCCATCGGCCTTCAGTGTTTGTCAACAGCAGCAGTTTGGGTCTCACAAGAATTTATATATTGGATCATTCCCCACTTACTCGGCTGAATGAGAAGCTTCATTATATTAAAAATGCATTTCAAGAGAAGAAAGCAACCGAACGGGATGCCTGATTACACTTGAACGGATATTAACCACTGGTGCTTTCGGGCTGAGGGATTGGCACCACAGGGCTAGATGTTACAACACGTTATTTCTCAAAGCCTGACCTGAAAGTGCAGCCTGGACTACTGTATAAGGCACCCAGGTGCCTTATGCAGGGGACAGGGAGAAGTAGGTATACTGTAAGGTCTTATCCTCTTCTGACAGGATGTAGATTTACGGCTGCTCTGAGCTGGTGCCGTGTAAGTCACTGCACTGGGAAGGTGCGACACCCAGTTAGCTAAAAGGGGAAATGTTGCAGACAGGGTTATCTCTGGGGACTAGGGTATTTGGGAGTCACCTGTTCCTACTTGGGATTTGCAACTCAAAAGCCTCGCCTGGTATTAGGCTCGGATCCACAGTAATCTACTGTGATTCAGTAGATCCAAAGTCCAGGATGCTCAAATGTTAGATAGTAAATGAGTTTGAGATTTCATTATATTGGACAGGGATGTGTGAAAGCCACCTATGTCTCATTTTCTGTTCCCTGTATACAGTTTCTGTGCCAGACAGCCCAAACAACTCCAGACACCTCAATAAACTTTTACAGGTTATGCAGTTCATTGCAGAACCTGGCCCTTGGTGATACTGGTGGAAGAAATTAATTTCTGCCTGTTTTAATGACTTAGAGATAAGCAATAATTTCAGAAGTCTGTCATTAAATAACAGGAAAATATAATTTCCAATAAAAAAGATAGACATGAACTGCAGGACTGTTGGGATGGAACATACTGAACATGCTGGGTGTTGTCACGCAGCGGTTATTTTTCTGAAAAATCTAGTGCCTTTTCAGATACCCTAAGTTATTAAAGATATCTGTGCAGATTTACTGAATATGGCATGGTGTATAGGAGACCTGAGCCTATCTGCAGCTTTAGCTGGCACTGAGGCAGCTCATGCAATCTCATATGGCCCAAATACCTGTGAGGGAATCGTACCCTCTGAGAGCAAATGGACTGATTGATGGAGGGCGGAATACTGTCCAAGTAAGTGCATCCTGTGCTACACCCCAAGCAACGGATATACTCCTATTTTCCTCCTGTGAATAGCTGACATGTTGCTCACAGTCAACCCTGAAGATCCTTCTACAGATAGTCAATGTGGAGGGGAGGGACTTTGTAGCCTGAGGACCTTTCTGGAGGCTTCTTTGTGCAGCATGGTAGCCATTGCCCATGTGTCTGCTACCAGGCTACGGTTAAATATTCTGTGTCTATCTACATTAAGTCAGATTTTAAATCAGATGTACCTTTCAGGCAAATGCTCTGTTCCAGGTAGAGATGTGTCGTTCCTCCTAGGTGAATTTTTGTGCTCAGAAACTCAAATTTTTGCACTCAGAAACTCTAATTTTTGCAGGCTTGGCTTTCTGTACAACATAAACTGTAACACAGGGACACTTCAATAAATAGGTAACAGCCACTAAGGTGGGATATCTCTGCTCCGTCTGAAGACTCCAGCCTGGGAGTGGATAAGTGAATTTTGCCTAAATGTTGTATTATAAACTGCTTGTGGTTAGGAGAAGAAAGCACTTTAGCACAGGACTACTTAGGAAATTACTTTTATTGATATATTTAGCATCATTACCATGTAGCAAGAGATCTTTAGTATATTTTATTCCTTTTAAAAGCAACTATTAGCCTTTCAGCAAACATATTTTTGATTCAGTATTTAGGCATGAAATATGCCAATATATATTGTAAGCCCTATTAACAGATGGTAATAAAAGTGAAGTGCTAACAAACCAGTTGCTGACTTCTGTCAGCAAATCTTTTTGTGTGTTAGATGATCTTATCTCTTGGTCATTGAACAACGTGTTAGGTTTTCCCCCACAATGGCCCAGGAAGGTTTGAATTGGGATCTCCAGTGTAAGCAGTACCCCAGGGGGGTTACATGCTGATAATGCCTTTCTTGGGAATGATATATAAACATAGAAACTTTCTATCAAGGACTCCACGTAGGGCTATTCAGGCAAAGGGATCATTGAATCATAGAAAAACAGAATGGTTTGGGTTGGAAGGGACCTTAAAGATCACCTAGTCCAAAGCCCCTGCCGTAGGCAGGAATAGCTTTCACTAGATCAGGTTGCTCAAAGCCCCATCCAACTTGATCTTGAACACTTGCAATGATGGGGCATCCACAACTTTCCTGGGCAACCTGTTCCAGAGTCTAACCACCCTCATCATAAAAACATTCTCCCTTACGTCCAATCTAAACTTACCATCTTTCAGTTTAAAACCATTGCCCCTTGTCCTGTCTCTACAGGCCTTGGTAAAAACTCTGTCTCCATCTTTCTTGTAAACCTCTTTTTTACATTGAAAGGCCACAATAAGGTCTCCCTGGAGCCTTCTCTTCTCCCGACTGAATAACCCCAACACTCTCTTTCTTCATAGCAGAGGTGTTCCAGCCCTCTGGTCCTTTTCATGTCCCTCCTGTGGACCTGCTCTAACAGGCTGATGTCTTTCTTCTACTGGCGACCCCACAGCTGGAGGCAGTACTCCAGGTGGGGTCTCACGAGAGCAGAGGAGAGGGGCAGAATCACCTCCCTTGCCCTGCTGCTGGCCACACTGCTTTTTATGCAGCCCGGGATACGTTTGGCTTTCTGGGCTGCGAGCTCACATTGCCAGCTCATGTCCAATATTTCATCCACCTGTACCCCCAAATCCTTCTCATCAGGGCTGCTCTCAGTCCCTTTATCCCCAAGCCTGTATTGATACCAGGGGTTGCCCCAACACAGGTGCAGGACCATGCACTTGGCCTTGTTGAACTTCATGAGGTTCGCAGGGGCCAACCTCTCTAATACATCAAAGTTCCTCTGGATGGTATCCCTTCCCTCTAGCGTATCAACTGCACCACTCAGCTTGGTGTCACCTGCAGACTTGCTGAGGGTGCACTCAATCCCACTATCTATGTCACTAATGAAGATATTAAATAGTATTTGTGCCAGTGTGGACCCTTGAAAGACACTATTCATTACTGGTTTCCACTGGTTTCCCTGGTAGTACAGGCCCAGTAGACTTTCTGGATGTGCTAAATACATCATTTCCAAAATATCTCTCTTCATTTTTGGGTTGTCCTGGTTCCCTGAAAACTGCTACAAACTCTGTGAAAGGAGGCTACAAAATCTTTATGGTGCCAAAAAGCTTGCTTCTATTATCCACTCTATTTTACATTTATATTGCCATAATGCTAGGACAGAGGTGATTTGACAGGATGTTTTGGACAAAGAACCCTTTCTTTGACGCATATGGTCATATCTTGTGTTAATGTAACTATTATTCTCTTATTTTGAAGGCTTTTGTTTAAAAAAATCAAGATTTTTTTTCAGTGACTATTTCTATCTCATCCACATAAAACCAAAATATGCTCTGCTGTCACTGGGATCAAATCAGTGCCTGACTTACATCAAGATAGTTAACAATCTTCTGACTCTGCTTTCCATCAAATATAATGGTGAGGTATAAATTATTCAGCTCCATAATAAACCTTTCCAGCGAGTTACAATCATTTTTCCAAATCAGGAAAATATCACTGATGTGCTATAACCATTACAAAAATTGTTTAAATTTCTTTAGGGTGTATAACAATTCTTCTTCAAATACTCCCATTTCACTCATAAGTCTTTTCGTATCACCAGGAGGATCCTCTTATTACTGTCTGCACTAATCAGGACCATCAAAAGTAATTCGGCTTATTTTGGGTAATTCTTATGTGATATATAGATACAATGGAGGTTCCTTTATCAGTTAAGCCCCTAATGTCATGATGGGACATTTGGATAATATTACGTTTTATGGTCTGATGCAGCTACACAAGATGGAGCTAAGTAGATGGGCCAAATTCCACAGAAGTCAACAGGAGCTGCTTTCAACCTGAACTGGACAGGGGTCCCGCAGTCTGTTTCTATGTATTGACTGGATGTGCAGCTATCACCAGAAGTAATCTTCACACAGAAACAAACAGCACTCATATTGGGCTTGCAGAGTAGCCATTACAAACCCTAATTCATAGGCCATTGAAAGTATGGTGACGTGATTCTTGTTCGTTTCCATTTATAGTTTTTTTTCAAAACTGTGTTTCTGGCAGAGAGAAAGAGATGCAGGAGTGATCAGTCAGCCAAGCTAGAAATTGTGAAAGGTTGTCATGCAGCCGTGCAATACAAGATCTATGATGCAGCTACTCAAATCTGGTCTTCATGTTTAGACTCTTTGAAATGTTCAAGTGTCAAGAGCCAGACCTTCAGAAATCTGTCAAGACATTCACTTTAAATAATGACAGGAAAAAATATTTTTTTCTGGGCTTTCTTTCTTGACTTCCTTATCTTCCCTTAGTGTTGCAAAACTACGCATTACCAGTTCAAAAGTTCTTGAAAGCAGGAACTTTTCATTATTATTATTATTATAGCTTCAGATATATGGATTCAGCTATAGTATAGTTGAATACATATATACCTGTACATGTATATGTGTGCAGTGCAACCACCCTACTAGTTGAATGGAGAGAACTGGTACCATTTCTCTCCATCTGAAGTTGGTGGAACACATTTCCATCTACTCCTTAGGTCAATCATCAGACATCTCTTCTAAAGCCATCTATCTCTAGTTCTCCTTGGAAATCTGGCCTTTCTCCATCCCCAATTTTTGGCTTCTTTTACTTTGGCAGTTTCTCCTTACTCTGTTTTCCCTCCCTGACATGCCTGACTTCCTTGCTACATCTCTGCATGTATCTCAGCCTCAATATTGCTTTTTACGTTTTTTTGCTTGTCATATGCAACAACTTGTCCTATATTCTTTTTTACATCCACAACATTTAGCCCTCATTGTAGCTTTTACAATTACAGCGTCTTTAAATCCTCCTGTGTCCTAAACTTGCCTCCACATAGTGACTGAGGGACCATCCTCTTCCTGAAAAGAAGTTTGACATTATCTCTAGTAAGAAACTAAGAGGGTTGGACATTTTGTTGATATGCTTGCGACTTCATCACAGGAGATGGCAGACCTTTCAGAGGCAATCAAAACCTCAGAATATCAAAGGACGAATTGAGAAACCGGGAAAGCCAAGTCGCAGGGAAATAGAGGTTGGATTGACAGGACAAAAAAGATTATTAGCTTCAAGGAGAAACATGAAACTTGATAGTGATCCAGACAAATTTGCAGAAACATCTAATAATATTTTTTTATTGAGCCTTAAGAATTGGGTTTATTAGTTAAGCTAAAAAAAAAAGAAAGTACACGTTTCAAAATTCAGTTGTTACTATAGGATTTTATCAGCTCTTCTTAAAATAATAGGGGCTGATCATCGTGATTTTTACCCTTTTACTGCAGTAATGGGATTTCTGTATGGATTACATTCTATCAAAATATACTTAGAGCAAATTCATTTGCAACTGGATTATGCTCCCTAGATATGCAGGAAAAAAGACATTTTTCTGACTCTCACTAAGATGACCCATACATTAATTCGCATGTATTAAATTGACACCTCTCTCATCCAAATTCACAACGGACTCTTTGTTAGATTAGGAAAAAAGACTTGAATAAACCCAAGATGTGTCTTCATAAATATTAGAAATATTGCAAAGGGAAAATCTTTATCTTTTATCACCATTGTACAATAACTGCAGAGCCAGTACATTTTGTAGCACAGGGACAAGGATCACAACAGTATGAATGACTTAAATTACCTTGGGTATTTTCCTAGCTATAAAGCGATTTATTCCTTATTGCTGGGAGGTAATACTTGTGCTGAAAAATGGGACACAATGCTTAATTGAAATTTTTTTTTCTGTACATAAAGGCTGCTTACATTTCTTAGAACTGAATGGCATAAGAATGCTTCAATACTGAAGTACACAGAGTGCTGTCACTTACTGTTACTATGGGGGAAAGTACTGAAATAATTTTGCACATAATGAATGATCCTGGGGATGTTCCAAAAGGCCAAGGGAAGCAGAGATTTCAGTCAACATAATAGATGCATAGCTGTTGTCCCATATAAGGCCAATTGCATCCTTGCAATTATAATTTTCAAAGTAATTTCTAAGACTTCTGATTATGAATCTGTAGATGTCAGGTACAAAATATGTGTATTGCACTGTTAGATGTATCTCACTGTTTATCCCTTGAAAAAGACCCCTTTCTGGAGACAGCAAGTTAAGCCACTTCTGTGAAGGAGATATTCACAGAGATTTTGGTAAGAAAACCAGATGGGGAAGGAGATACAAGAGCATAAATTCTAATTTTGTAAATACTAGATGGGATGCACTCAGCCTAACTGACATACTTCACATTTGTTTGATTTACATTCCTAATCTTTGTTGGACTACTTTTCCCTCTGGAGGCTTCAGAAGCTCCTATCTAGAAAGTTTAGAAATAGTAAGCATTTGGTACGTAAAATTTGCTTAGTGCGGGCCGGTTTGATCTCATCCTTTGTTACTGAAGGCATTGTGGATACCCTATGTGTCAGGCAGAATTAACAGATCCCCTGTCTTAAGAAACAAGAATACTTTGGATGCCTATTTAACAAGAAGACTGTCCATTTAATTATCAGGGCCACAAAACAGAAAAAAAGATCTAGTACGTTATCAGATGTGTAATTCTATCAGAAGGAGGACAGGAGACTTACACATAGATCTTTGTTCTTTTCATAATGAAAATGGCAAAATATACATATATTGGCATCTTCCCATATAGTATTGTCATTCTGAACAGGGCAAGAAGAGTATTTTGGATTTTATATCCTTAAAACCTGCTTGCCTTTTATAAGAGAGAACAGAATAACAACAATTAGTAAGACTAAACATAAGAATATAATAATTCCTTAGCTCCATTTTCTACTTCTAAATAAGTTGTAAATTTGATAAAACCAGAAAAGTATTTTATATATATACTTGTGTAGCAAAATAGATGGAGATGTGTACATAGAGGCAAACTCCATTTAGCACTGCACTTTTAGGAAAGTATTTCTAAGTGTTATCTGATTTCCTGCTGGTGGAAAAGAAGAATGTTTTACCACCTGTACTGTAGCTTTATTAATTTTTTTACTCTTGGAAAAATTAAAATGCACTGAAGTGCAAAAACACAGATTTTGCATTCACCCCAGAAGTTTTTTAGTTTTACTGCTGGAAATTACTGGATGAGACATGGATAGTGATAGTAATAAAACAGTAATAATAATAAAGCCTAAGGAGTAATTTTGTTCAAGATATGCAATGAGATACTCTTGGCATATTACATTAAAATATCTAGTCAGTAATATCACTGCTTTCATGTATTTCCAATGATGGCTGCATATAAACTGGTGAAGATAAGCACGTATATATTATAAATCAATACACAGACATAGTAAACAGGCAAGAAAAGCTATGTAAAGTACAGTCCAGATAGGTACAACATTCGCAGAATGAATGATCTTCAAATGTCATGGTGTTCTTGGCAAAGGTGAATGGGGAAAATTTCAAATTCGCCCATCAGACCATTTTTTTTAATTATAATCCATCAGTTCTTGGGCATACAATGAATGAAAAGGATTTTGCTTTCTGATATAACCATTTAGTGTTTGAACTGTAGAAACCAGAAATGATATATCTTTTCAGCAACTTATTAGCAAATTGGTGAGATATTGCTGGTGTTTTCACCTAGTGAAAAGATTTACATTTACAGAAGATTTACTTTACTTAACTGTCCTCCTATTAAGGATTACAAAAGTAATCTGGATATTTCAGGGGTGAGCTTGCATATATTAATTTCAAAATGCCTGTGACTATTTCTCACATGTGAAACTTAGAATGATGTACCTGAAGCTAGAATTTGACCAATTTAAATTTTATTAGTACCAGTATTTCTGCTGGGACTACACTTTCACTTTGAATGTCAAACATGTTTCAAGAATATTGGAGCAGTTTAGTAATGTGTTCAGTCACAGATAATTTAATCAGATCATAGAATTAATTAAATGGTATTCACCACTCTTTTAATGCTAACATTATCATCACTAATTATGTCAAACAGTGGATTGAAGAAACCTTTTGACTGTTGCCAGGGACAAGATAAAAAAGACAAGTTCTGTAACTTCATTCTCAGCAAGGCTGGACTCCAGCATCAGCGTGAGCAAAGGAAACGGCAGTGTTCAGGGCACAGTAAGAGCAAGACTACGGCCTGAAGAAAGTAGGTGTGGAACGATTATTGCTCCAGCCATTGTGGTATGCCTAATTTCTAAAGACAAAGGATAAGATGTATTTTTTTAAAAGTAGCATCCTGTATAGAGAGCTGTCCTGCAGATGCCTGCACAGGGCTGGCAGACATTGGAGACCAGTACCCTTAGAAGTAGCCATTGCAGGCTGCAGCACCTAAAATGATGTTACACATCTGTATTTATCAAAACATCACCACAGGAAGGAATCTAGCTAGCTCTTACATTTGATTTCTACAGTGTAGGTAGGTATCCAACATGCCTGTTTTATATGTGAGCTACTTCAGGTATTCTGATGACCAGATTTAGGTGTCTAGCTTAGGATAGGATGAATAGCTCCCTAAGCTCCTTTGACTAGATTGAACAGATGAAGGACTAGGAATCTATTGCAATGTGAAGCCGTCTGTAGCATCCAAGACATCTTTACATGAGGCTGGCATGCAGGACACTTGAAAAAGGATATATGAAAACACCACACAATTCTGGAGCAGCAGCTGGTGTCTAGATGCAGCATTCTACATCAGATACGATAATGCTACCTATGTTGATAAAGCTGAAACCTGTGCAGACCTCCTCCGATTACAGGGAAGCTTGGACACCTGTATCACATATCAGCACCTACATTGTAGTCACTTATATTTAGGTGAGTTCTAGGATTAGGTAATTCCACCCTCACTGGCTCATTTGGTTGCCCATATGCATCTTTGGAGATGTGCTAGGACAACATGATTAACCTCCAAGGTGTTGGTGGGTTTCCATTGTCATGTCTGTCAACCGTTAGGTAGCCTAGGGAATCTCATACAGCAATAGTTATCTTTGGGTGAGCAAGTGAAGAAACTGCCATTTTTCTTATTTTTCCACTCAGAGAAAAAAGTCTGTCTCTACTTAAACCACTTGCACCATTTCCATTAATTTCAAAGGTGCTTAAAGATACTTTGATTTAATGAAAGAAGGGCTGTTTTTTAAAAGGGTATTTTACGTGCTGAAAAGTGTAGAAAAGATTTTTGAGTACCCAACTTCCGCTAACATCAATGGAAGTTACTATTGATTTTGAAAATTTCAGTAGTCCTTATCTGCATCTTTAGTAGTCTATGAAAAAATCCCAAAATCTATTACTGAAAGTCCAGATCTAGCAAAAAGTCAATAGATCAAATGTCCTCTCAGTTAGACTACAGGGTAAACATGCTGTCTTATAAAATGTCAATAGCTTAGGATACAACCTCATCCAAAATTTTGTAAATGCTACAGTTTTCATCTTTGCTCTAGGATACTGGGGAAAAAAGGTCTGTAATACATTAGATGAATTAGTAGATCATCCAAAATCTTAGGAGATAAGCAGCCTTCAAAAAAAAAAACCCTTCCACTGCTTTCCACCCACACATTCAGTCTTATGAAGCTGTGTTTAGTGCTTAACACTGTGCAATTGTTAAACACACCCCTGTCTGGCTGAAGCCCTGTATGCCAAGTTAAAGCTCCAGAGACATTTTTTATCTCTGAATTGTATATGGATCCATAATGGAAGCCCTAGACTCCATCCAGCCTTAAATGTAACATCATGAACGTGATGTCCTTATAAGTCAGCAGTATTTCTAAACTTTTACAAAGGGCAAACATCACACTCAAATTACTGGAACCATTTGTATTTTCTTGCTTGACTATAATGTTAGATGTATACATTATTTATTAATGGAGGATGGATTTTTCTTTTGATTAAATGCTACTGTTACTTTAACAAACAGATATGAGATCCCCAAGCTCTCAGTGTGTAGGGAATTTTGTCCACGCATGCCATGCCAATGGACTGTCAGTAATGGAAAGTGACGGAGTGTGGAGAGGAAGGGGTTTTGCTGAAATACCCTTACTTTCATGGTAATCTACCAGTTACAGACACTTATCTCAAAGGACTGCACCTTGCTATAATTGCTACATTTTGTCTGAAACTATAAGACATTGTTCTCCCTGCCAAAGCCATTGAGAATAAGGTCCAACATTTTAATGTTAGAACACCCCCCCAATATATTTTAATTTAGAATTCAGTAATAGATAAATTCATCTTTGAATAAATAATCTAATAGTCTTGTAGTGTAGTGACAGATCTTTGATATTCTCCCAATGCATGAGCTAACTGTAGGATATCTACAGTTGTAGCCAGATTGCTGTAAGATAACAGGTATAGGAAACCAAATAAACAAAAGAAATCCCAAGAGAATCCTGTCCATTCTATTTCATAATGATATTACAGTACCTTATTTTTTTACTTCTGAGCTACGCACCTGAGTGATCACAGTTTTAATGACTGTTTTCCAGCTGCACCTTCACTGGGGCGCTTTGCAATACCTGAAAATTGTTGCCATAGCCCCGTCTTGGCACTAGGGGTGTGATTCAACTCACTTGATTTCAGTCATCTAAACACGAGTTATCTAATTTTCTCTACTGAAGACGGGCGACTCCAGAAAGTAAGCAAGCTGCTAAATGCTTTTCTCTGTGATAATTAGCACCTGGAATTGCCTTGTCTTTCTGCTTTAGACCAATTAGAGCTAATATATATAGAGAGAGCTAATATAATATTCCCCTTCTCTGGAGATATTGAAAACCTGGCTGGACACGATCCTGTGCAACATCCTTTAGGTAAACCTGATTTGGCAGAGGAGTTGGAGTAGGTGATCTCTAGAGGTTCCTTCCATCCCCTACCATTCTGTGACTCTGTGAAAACTAATTGTCTTTTAAATGGCTAAATTTTGCAGCGTGCTGACTGTACACGAAAGTATCATGCTCATTTAATTAAAAAAATGTACTTCAAAATATAATTCCAAAATAATCCTTTTTTTTTTTAATAAATCTACTACTTCTTAATGTTCATTGTTTAATATTCAAGGTATTTTTGATAATTTTAAAACACAAAACTTCATCCAGTTGCAATGTTGAGTCATGGCCTTTCACGTAATTATGAAATGCTTTACATCCAGGTAACTGGGTAACTAACAAACTTGTTTTCCACAAGGGAGTTAGCTGGTTCCAAAAAACTATTGTCTTTCTTATATGAGCCTGAAGTGCAACTCTTCTGCAAAATGAAAGCATTCCAATTAGTTGTCCTGAACTAGAAAATTCAGTCTATGTCTAACATGTAATATGCACATTCAGAAGTGTGAAAGGCCACAACAAAGAAGATGGATGGCAGCATCCTCACCGCTAGAGCAGGAAGGCTCATTATCATCACCAAGTTGTCACCCAGAGGACACAAATAACAAAGTATCGGACAATGACATTCAGGATTGAAATTCTGAATATTCTGAAGTAGAATAAATGACATCTTTGGTTATGTAAGGGCGATAGCAGTTGCTGCCCTCACAGCAAGACTATTTGCATATAAAAAGTTACATGGAAACTAGGAGATAAAATATTCAGCAAAGGACCACATTTATTATAAACTGAAAGTGAAAGTTGGAGTATAGTAAAAATATCGGTGATAATACAAGAAAGTTTACTGTGTAACCAGCCAAATTCTTGATGGGTGGATTTGCTACAGGTAATCTACTAGAAGAGCTGAAAGCAGTCAAAGCCAAGCAAGAGAATTCCAAATACCAGATGTCAAAAATTGTGTTTTTCTCAACCATTAGAAGTGCACCAAAATTCAATGAATAAAATTTTTCCAGTCACACGATCTCTTTTTACAGTATTAACTGGAGAGGAAAAGACTTAAATAGATCGGACAACATGCTGAAGTCCTTCCAATAAAATTTAATTAATGAATGCACGCAAGAAAAAATAATGTCCATGGAAGCACAGTAAAATTCCTGGACACACGTGTAGAATTGATACTATATCCTCAGTACTCCGTACCTGTTGAGATGATTTTCTGCTGTGTTTTGGATGTCTCCAGCTTTGTGTCTTCCAAGCAACCTACAGGCATGGTTTTGGGAACAGTTCACTCCCTCTCAGCCAGCTCCAAAACAGACAGACCCACCACAGGACACGGCTGAACCTGTCAGCCAAGCTGGTGGTGTCTCTGTGAGAGTGTATTTAAGAAAGGGCAAAATGCTGTGCAGCAGTTGTGAGAGACAGGAGTGAAGAAAAAACAAAGTGTGAGAAACAACCATGTAAACACCATGCTCAGTGAAGGAGGGGGAGGAGGTGTTCCAAACGCCAGAGCAGAGATTCCCCTGCAGCCCATAAAGAAGACCATAGTGAAGCAGATTGTCCATCTGCATAGAGGACCAAGTCAGAGTAGATAACCACACTGCAGCCCGTGGGGGACCCCACACCAGAGCAGGTAGATATTTTTGAAGGATCTGTGTCCCTTGGAGATGACTCCATGCCGGAGCAGTTCTTGAAGGACTACAGCTTGTGTGAAGCACCCACACTGGAGTAGTGGAAGTGCATGAGGAGGAAAGAGCAGCAGAAAGGAACTGTTACGGACTGATCACAACCCCCATTCCCCATCCCCCTGAACTGCTTGGGGGTAGGGAGGTGTGTAGAGGAGCTGGGAATGAAGGAGTGAATTTGAACTGGTGAGAGCGTTGTTTTAATTTTGTTTTAGCTACTCACTATTCAAATCTGTTTTAACTGGCAAGAAATTAAATTATTTCTCCCCCAAGTTGAGCCTGTGTTGATGACGAAGGTAACTGGCAGGTGATCTCCCTGCCTGTCTCAACATGTGAGTTTCTTGTTCAGGAGAGGTGGGGAGAGAGAGTGGCTGGGTGGGGGTCTGGAAGCCAGCTAAGGTCAACACACCACAAGAACTCTAAGAAAATAGTTACTGTTTTAGGACATTAGCGTTCAGTAGATAAGCACATAAAAGATAAGCACACACCTTCTAAATGTGTCATTAGCATTTGCTGTTTCATATGACACCAATATCTGATATTTCTGATCCTGGTCTTTTGACTGCACAGGCCAGAACCTGTAAGTAACCACTTTCCAGGAAAGAAGGGAAATGAGGAATTCATGTAACAAGGAAGGAACTATAAATACAATGTATGTCTTTATATCAAAATGAGGTTTTGTATTAAAATGAGTCACAGAAATTTAGAGGGAGAATTCCTTCTCCCTAACTTTAGATGTCTACACTGTACATGTCTACATCTGACACAGTGTAGACTACATGGTCAGTGAAGAGAAATGAGGAATTTTAG
Organism: Chionis minor; assembly: GCA_013398295.1. Lineage (NCBI taxonomy): Eukaryota > Metazoa > Chordata > Aves > Charadriiformes > Chionidae > Chionis > Chionis minor. The sequence continues at coordinate 208,942 of VZSF01003022.1, forward strand.
GAACCTCCTACTTTCAATGTAGATATACACATGCTAGAGATGTATCTTCATTACGAAGATACGGTATATAACCATATATATACCGTATCTGGTATATAACCGACAGTTCAGGTACCACTATGGTCCTCAGATTTGTTGCTTCTTGACTGTGTGAGCATTGAAGGAACACTCAGCAGCATATGCAAAACATCCCTAAGTCTGAACTGTGGCACTGAACTGTGTGGAATTTTGCTATGGTTTATGAGTTATCTCTCAATGGTCCTCTCTATCCAGCCTGTAGGACCTGGCCACACACCTTTCCATTTAGATTATGCTTGATATAGGAAAGATCCAGCAATAACCACATTGACTGTGGCGGTTTAAATCCCATCTTCACAATGTTATTACTGGACATAACTGTGTGGTCTTTTTCTTTCTCTCTGCTCATGTCAGTTTTTCATTTTAAAGGACTGAACTGCTTTAAACCTCCAGATCTAAAAGGGACTTTAACTATGACTACTAAATGGGTGGCCGATTCTGCCCTCAGGTCTGATTTGAGACACCTCCTTACTCCTTTTACTGCTTTCTGTGTTTCACTGGCTTCCCAGTGTTGCACAGAAAACCTGGGCAAGCAGGTCTTGCTTTTGAATTCAGAAGCTGCCCAGAGCCATTGGTATATTGGAGGAACGTTACTCTTGGAGCCAGTTCTTTCCCATGCAATGTCTCACAATCTCATAACTGTGCAGCCATGCGGTAAACCAGATTAAGTGTTCAGCACAATTCTTCCTCCAGTTCGAACAACTGCTAATTGATTTGTAAGTCTACAGAGTGCAAGGGAAATGCTGCTCAAGCCAATGTGGACATCCATTAACGAGGAAGCACTTTTCTAGTCAAGACCAAGACATTGAGAAAAGTTTTGTGATTTAATGATTTAATATAAAGTCACACCTCTTTGCTAAGTATTGGTTCTCAGGAAGTGATTAAGAATCTACCTGAGTCATTACCTGAAAGAAGCAGCCTTGGAAAATCATCAGCAGCAATGGATATAATTGAAAACTCTAACAAGGTAGTTCCACAGGAGATTTTCTGTGGTGACATTGCTGACTTAGGACACTGTTAAAACTAGCAAATGCTGTTGCCATCTTGGGGTGCAAGTCAACAGTACTGCTGAGCCTACTGAACAGGTAACCTTGCCCCTGCTTTTTAGACAGCTCTTCTTTCCTCCTTTGCTTCCAGTTGCAAAATCTGGCCCTCAGGCCTGTGATAGCCTCAGTGCTCATTGAAGTTATCTAGAAGAAATCTGCTCTTTTGGAGGCAGTCTAGGGGTGGGAAAGACTAGGGAAATGGACTACCTTCTGACTTAAAGAGATGGATCAGTTCAACAAGGGGTACAATAACATGCCAGAACAGACACAAGGGAAAAATACCTGGCCATCAGCAGTGAAGGAGTGTGAAAGAGGCATTAAGTGGGCTCAGCTGTATTTTCATACTGTACTTCAGCTTCTATTTCACTTCTCAACTACAGGTATAAAGGTAGAGAGCTTTATGATTCCCCTAAGGACAACTAATGGTCTGAGAATGATAGAGTTTGGCTCTGCTTGCTTGCGATAAATCTTTAGGAGTTACGGGACTACATGTTTTTCACGCCAACGGCATTTGAAGCCAGCCGCCTTAGTCATTAAATCAGTTGTTTTGTTTGAGGAAATAAATGGTTGAATCCACCTTGAGGCTAGTTTGGGGGCATTCACATCCCAGGTAATCTGTGAAGAGTCCCTTTTCTCTGTCACACTATTTTGCGCTATATATATGCCTAAATTGTGCCTAGTTTTTCACCCTGTATGAGAGCTGTCTCACCTAACTTTAGATGTATGCATCTACAGCTGACCTAATCATCCTACTTTGCACTTTCAGTCAGATAAAAAGAAATTTTTAAGGCAGTTTCAGGGAATTAATCTAAACTATATCAGGGAGGGCCTCTTTCCCTTCATGGCCCACAGTGGAAGCACAGTGACTAGTTTAGATGTAGCTTTAATAGACAACTATCTGCCTTTGTTCTGCAAAAAGATGATAAGTTCTAATGCAAGTAGTGTGGTGCAATCACACATAAGCAAGTAGTGTGGTGCAACCTGTGAAGATCTGCAGAGTGAACCCCTTATTGCACTACTCAGGTTTTGTGGGTTTTACACCATATTACTTTCAGTTCAACCCCCCGGCCTGGGGTGGTGACATGGGACCTGGTCGTGAGGCCCTGCCCTGCCACCCCCTGGGGAGCCTCTGCAGCTCCCAGCCCCAGGGAGCCACATCTCAGCAGTGATTGTCCAGCAGTGATGGCTCTGCATTGATCGAAACACATCTAGTTTAGTGTCGTCAAAGCCAAATCCAGTTTCAGCACTGAGACCACTTGGTGATAAGAACCTGAGCATAGGAAACAGAGCTGACCTGGAAACCCATTTCAAAAGCAGCTTCTTCATCCAGAGCAAAAGGCAGATTTGTAGACACAGCATGTGCTTTAAAATTTCTTTATATAACTGAGTCAATTCATTGATTTTAAAATATATAACATTACATGTGATTTGGGGATTCTACCCTGGTTTACTTTGCTAACATATACCTGTTGTTTTACACCATGATGTGAGGGATCATAAATGTGAGAAGACATAAAATGAAACATGGATCCAGATATGAACAAACAAGATAATTTCACTAAGGTTTGCACTAGCACTTGATCAATTCTTTTTTGCAGGGTATGATTTCTTCTTGGGTTCTGCCATTATTGCCACAGGTCTCCTCTATTTGGTCCTGATGCTCCTGTCAGACACATGCATGTGTATGAGAACTGGCAGTGTAAGTCATTCCAGGGATGTCCAAACTATTACTAAAACACACTGGACTACAGCAAGGTCTGAAGGGAGGTTTTAGAATACATATAGTGACTCCATACAACTAGACCACTTTTAAAGCAGGCTCTGATCTCTACAACTGTCCCAAAGCATTTGGAAACACACTGAGAGCAGAGTTCTCCAGTGTTATTAATAACCTGTTTCCCTTAAGCAATTGATTTTTTTTTGGTCTTCTGAGTGGCTACTTATGATAGGTTTCATTGTATACAATAATTTTCTAACTATAGGCATTCTCTACGTGAAGAAATTTATATCAGTGATATATGACACCAAAAAACCTCACAAACAAGAAGTAAATCCAAGCTTAAAATACAAATTGGACTCTAGTCCAAAGAAATAAATAACAGGCCAATGTGTCATAAATTCAATGGCAAGGCTCATGCTATTGCATATGAAAGTTGAGGGCATTTGAACAGTAGTAGAAGAGAAGTTTTTAATATGATGCTAAGGCAGTTCCTGAGATTGTTGTTTTCTGTTGCCCTTAAAAGAATACTTTTCTTCTCTGTGAATTCTTATTAAAGACTTCAAGCACTTACTTCTGGGTATCAGCTCTTGTTCACTCTTTTTAAAAGACATAGGATACTGAGGTGGTTTTTTATTAAACTGAACTTGATTCAGGTTTTCTTTGGAAAGATGAGCCACAGAGTTTACCTGCATTTTTGGTGAGCCTTCAAGTATACATTGATGCATCAATCACACAGCACTGATAAATCAAGTTGGATTGCAGCACCAGGTGTTCCAGATCCGACAGGAGAGGATTCAATTGTCCAACCAAAGTCATCTTGTGCCATCTCAAAACCCTCATGATATGGTGCCTACCTTGCAGCAGCCACTCAAAGAGATGTCTGTCTCCTTCAAGCCCTCTGTCCTTTCTGTCAGCACAGCCCAAGATATCTCAGTATGGCTAAAATGCCTGCAGAACCAGAGGAGCTGGCTCTCATGAACAGCGTGTCTTCAAGGACTACATCAAGTGGGATGAATTGGTTCCAGATTGAGAAAGTATTTCAGACAACAGTATTCTGTCACTTACTACAGTGTTTTCAAGGAAATCTCATAAGAAAACCAGCAGCACAGAAATACTTACAAGAATAAAACCTGTTTTCACGCCAGTAGAAGGGATCGCGATGTTCTATGGACACTGTTAGGTTATCACCCCCACAGCTGACTGTGGTGGGTTGACCTTGGCCAGCTGCCAGATGCCCGCCCAGCTGCTCTCACACTCCTCCTAACAGGACAGAGGGAGAAAGCAAGATGGAAAACCTCATGGGTTGATATAAAGGCAGGGAGACCTCTTACCAATTATCGTCACGGGCAAAACAGACTTGGGGAAATTAATTTAATTTATTGCCAATTAGAAATAGATTTGGATGCTGAGAAACAAAGACAAAAACTAAAACATCTGCCACCTGTACCAAATGGTGCAGGGAGCTGGGGCATGGGGGTTGTGGTCAGTCCATGACAGATCCTCTCTGCTGCTCCTTCCCCCTCACACTCTTTCCCTGCTCCATCACAGGATCTCCATCAGCTGTAGCGTCCTTCAGGAAGAGCCACCTGCTCTGGCATGGGATGCTCCATGGGCTGCAATGTGGATATTTGCTCCACCACCATCTCTTACGTAGGCTGCAGGGAAATACCTGCTCCACCATGGCCTCCTCCAGGGGCCGAAGGGAATCTCTGCTCCAGTGCTTGGAGCACCTCATTCTCCTCCTCCTGCCCTCACCGGGGTGTCTGCAGGGCTGTTTCTCACAATTAATTTTTTTCCCCCACTCCTCACTTGTACAGGTTTTTTTGCCCTTACTGAAACATTTTTTCCCTGAGGCGCTGCCATCTTGGCTGCGGGGCCAGCCCTGCCCTGCTGTGGGTGGGTTGGAACCAGCTGGAACCGGCTGTGTCCGGCGCGGGGCAGCCACGGCCTCTCCTCACAGAAGCCTCCCCTGCAGCCCCCCTCCCCCCCTTCCCGCCTGGGCATCTATACAAATACAGTGACAATAAACTTATTGCAGATTGCTTTGTTAATTAAAGAGTTTGTATTCCAAGCTGCGTTACCTCTGTGCTATCACAGAATCACAGAATAGCTTAGGCTGGAAGAGACCTTCGAGATCATCGAGTCCAACCATAAACCTACGCCAAAACCACCCCTAAACCATGTCCCTCAGCACAGATGACCTTTCTGGCACTCATTTTTAAACCAGGGCTGCATTGGAAGAATTGAAGCTGAGCTCAGAGATTTTCAGACAGCACTACCTAAGAGAGTGGTCTTGTTTTCTTGCATCACATCGTGTGTTACCTACGAAGGAGAGTGCTTATAGAGATGAGGCATATATTATACTGGCTTCTTCATGTATTCATCACGTGGTATGTGTTCACAGCAGGTCTATGAAATACAAGTTACAAAAAAAAAAAAAAAAAAGAAAGACTTATGAGTTAAGAAGGAAATAAGATAT
>VZSF01003022.1:214391-313478 GCA_013398295.1 Chionis minor
AAAAAAAAAAAAAGAGAGACTTATGAGTTCAGAAGGAACTAAGATATTTTAATGAAATATTAATAATAAAATAACAAAAAGAAAATAATTAAATATATACAAAACTGTACCAAGCTCCCAGGATGATGATCATGTCACCAGCAGGCACTGGGGAAGTCCCAGACTGGACACAGTGATGGATGGGAACTGGATTCTGGATCTGGATTCAGGATCGGGATCAAAGGCAAACAAAGAGACAGAGTCCTCCTTGGACACCAGCCATTGAATAAAAAAGGCTGACCCTTTGATCCCTCAGCTTTTATACTGAGCATGAGGCAGATGGGGTGGAATGCCCTGTTTGGTCAGTTTTGGGTAACCTGTCCTGGCTGCTCCTCCCCACAGATGGGACCCCTCTACTCTTTTGGGCTTCTGACCTTCCAACGGGGCAAATAACAAAGTTGGCTGGCCTTGGTCGTTATAGCAATAAGTATAAGCAAGAGCCTGTCTGCATACCATGCCTCAGCATCAACTATAAACATCAGTCTTATCAGGCTGAGATCAGGATATCAGGCTGAGAATAATTTTCTGCACAACATGCTGTTAATTTCAGTGGTAAAAGAGGCCCAGCTGAGAGGCAAAGTTACTGAACAAAATCGGTCCTCTTTTACCTCAAACAGGACAATGGCCTTTGTGCTGGGCCACTGGCACATGGCAACAGGCTGCTCCTCACTGCCAGTACCCAGCATTCCGGTTCCACCAGGCTCTGCAAGCAAACTCCAACAGTTTCCTGGCTGGATATTTTATTCTCTCCAAATCTGTAGAATCATAGAATGGTTACGTTGGAAGGGACCCTAACGGTCATCTACTCCCACCCCCCCGCCATGGTCAGGGACACCTTCCAGTAGACCAGGTTGCTCAAAGCCCCATCCAACCTGGCCTTGAAATTACAGCTTTTCCCCATGCAAACTGAAATGGACACTAATATCTCTTCCTGTCTGTCCTCTGTCATCGCTGTTCAAGAGCTAATGAGCATATTCAGGCCATTAATACAGTCTAAGCCGGTACCACAAATACAATTCCTTGCTATTGCAGTAATAGGAAAAAAATGATCAGGTTTTGACAGACAACATTGCTTTGACAAGTGTGAAAATGACCGGATGTTTCTTAGAAGTACTTAAAGTTTTGCAGGACCTGTGTTCATCTGACTGAAAATGGAGTTGGAGAGTTTGACTGCAAAATGGATTGAAAATAATGGAGGTTAGGTTGCCCATGGGAAGATCATTTTCAAAGGAACGTATTGTAAGGCTGTGGAACATAAAGTACCTGTTAACATGCATAAAATATATTTGTTCACTCTGCAGCTACTAGTTTCAATATCTGAACTATAACTGATATCTCAGTTGAGAGCAGGCAACATTTGCTTGTGTAAGTTACAAAAAAATGCCTATTCTTCTGCGAGACAAATAGTAGCTGGAAGACATCCGTTGTTAAAAATCTTCAGATCCTGAGAGGAGCTGATTTGCTAGAAGCTATTTTTTTGAAAGCTAGGGAATTTGGAATCAAAATAAACGGGTTACCTCGCGTTGTTTTTTTGCATGGCATGTTGCATAATGTAACGCTTGTGAGACTTTGAAGCACAAAACAGAGTACCAGATAACAAGGAAATACCAATATGGAGCTAGAAGATTGAAAGTTTGGAAAGCATTGATGACACAGAGTGCTGCATAGCTCCTTTCTGGAAAGCTAAATTAATTTGGATTTTATCCTAACCTGGATTCTAGAGCAGCCTTAAGGCGGGTTGTGTTGGCACCAGAGAAATGAGCTGACACGTGCTGGCACGGGATCTGGATAGCGCTGCCAGGGTGTCACGGGGCAGGGGCACTTCCTTCATTGCACACAAAGGCAGAGTATTTTGGCGCTGTGGCCCAAGTCAGACCTTCAGCTCTGAGCTAAAGCGACAGCCTTGCAGAGAGCACACCTGTGCACGGTGTAAGTTACATGGCAAGTCTGCTCTTAACAGAGGTCTGAGAAAGTGCTCCACTGGGGTCATTAAAACTGTGAGAACTTGCCTGGAAACTCATCCCAAAGATTTGTGATCACCTCAGCTTGTTCTTGCTTCACCATTTCATCTTTTTCTCATTCTTTTCATTCTTATTTTCAGATACACTGGTGTATTGAGGAGCTAATCTGTGTGATATCACTGAAATTTAAGCAGAGGACAATAAGGGAAAAGAATTCCATATGATCCTGTGGAAGGATAAAAACAAGAGTCTCAAGGCAGGCTAAAAACTGGCAAACAGGAAAAATAAGATTTGTTTTTTCTGTGTTCTGTGTCAGGAACAAAGACACACTGATACATTCAAAGACGATTTAGATATTGAACATTAACAGGTTGGGGTTCGTGCTACCCAGAGTGTATTCCTTCTTGCTGAAAAAAATCCCTAGAAGTGATTTTTAAATGTATATGTCACATCAGATTGCATGGAGCTATTTGGAGGTGAACCTCTCATCCTGTGACCTCACATCACTTCCCATGCAACGCAGTTCACAAAAGTCTAATAGCAAAAAAATACACTTCTGTTCACCATGAAAGGCAAAACAGGTCAAAAAGGTAGGGGAGGAAAGGGTACAAGTAACTCAAATTGCTCAATGGATTTAGACACTGATTGTCCAAAGCTGTAACCTGGCTGCTTCATGATTGCTTTTCAGTGATTTTATACCAGTGTGTAAACTCCTTGGGGAGAACACTGATACGACAGTGTCAGATTCGCTGCCTTTTATCAAGATCCTCTCCAATTTCAGAAAGTGCGTTGGGGAGCCTGGACAAGATAAACCACTAAAAGTAGCACAACCTGCATTTCTCACTGTGCCTCCGTGTACTGGAGCTAGGGGGTTCCCTGTTGCCAAACATGCAGTTGAGTGCTGTAAAAGGCAGCTAATATTCCAGTCTTTTGAAAACACCGTTTCATTTAATGAAGACAACACTTGTAAATGCGTCGTGGCTCAGACGAAATTACACTTACCTTGTAGCTGCAGGCCATTGGTTTAAGTCGACATTTTCAGATCATTGAGTCCCTGGTGGACAGACGTCCACCACACAAAACCACTACCACTGTACGTAATCTTGTAAACTTGGCAGTCAGTGAATTAAAGGGGCCTAAAACTGATACTGACACAGAATAAATTACCCAGAATGGTAGGGAAGGGTCTGAGAATGTGACGTGTTAGAGGAGAAAGAGGGACAGAAATTTAAAAATTCTTATTTCATCACTAGCTATTACTTTTGCCCTAAATCAACTTTCTTTTTCAAGCTTCTTAGTCACACTTTCAAAATAGAAGAAAATTAAGAGAGAAACTGCTGCTATTTCACAGGTTTTAAGGAAGGACCATTTATAAGGCCTTGGACCATAAAGAGGGAACTGTGCTTAGAGAATGTAAAAGGAATATCAATGAGAAATTCTTCATATTTTTGTTAAATTAGAAGGACCCTTTTGCTACAGAAACTCACACAATTTTTTGTTTACCTAGTGAAGTAAAAGAGAGCAGCACAGGGAAAAATAGATCCTTTGCCATTAAAAATAATGCATGACCACATTTATTCCTCCTTATAAAGTGAAAACACACAGAATCAGAGGTAGGGCTGCCATACAGACATCCATTTACAGATACAAACTCACCTAGATATGGTATCATTTTGCATCTGAAAATTAGAGCACATTCAAATATTGAAGAAACACCCCCAACATTGCAGAATAAAGAGCCTATGCTCCCAAGCTTATCTCTTACATGTAAACGTTGAGCTATTGCCAATCATCTGTCCATGTTAACAAGCAGAACAAATATAAGTGCAGTGAGAGCTAAGGATTTAAAATGCAGTGAAGCAGTTTTCCAGCATAGCTCAATTTCAAATGCCTTTATTCTGAATTTTCACGTAGCAGCTTTTCAGATGAGAGTTCTTACTCTTAAGTCTATAATCTTATTATCATCTCCTACTTTGGTGGAGCTACTTTTGTCAGTAAGAATATTTAGGATTCAAAGAGGTTTGTGGAAATGAATCCTTTGGGTGTTTAGGACCTTGGATCTGTCTATTTATCTGAAAAAAAGGACAAGATTCAGGAAGAATTAATAGAGTCCTCTCCATAGGGAGACTAGTTGTGTATGGGGCTAGTTGGAGTCTATATCCTTCACAGGCAGTGCGGTAGGAAATATAGAGGAAAGATTTGTAGTGAGAAGATATATCATTTATTAAGAGATAAAATCTCAGCAGTTTTTTTTTAAAAAAAAAAAAAAAACAAAACAACCCAGACAATCTATTCTGTACTTGCTCAGGCACAAAGACCTACAGTTGACACAAGCTTGGAGGGAATGGTTAGGTGGAAGAAGTTAGATTAGCCAGAAAACCTCAGAATTTTGAAACAGGGAGTAAGGCAGTTTCTAAGCAAGAAAATATTTAAGATAGTGGCCAAAAAAACCTTCGCAGTAACCAAGGGAGGTGAAATGTTGAGCTTTAAATTTCTATCAGAGACAAACTCAGATATCTAATCTATAACAACTTGAAATTGAGGCAATCTTGATTTATGGCATAGAAAGGGAGCAGTAGGTAGGAGGGGTAACAAATGCAGTTATCGATACTTTTGAAATCCATTTTTTCATGAATTGTCTTCTTTACAGTATGTTCAAATAGTGTTAGACCTTCCTTGATCTCAAGAATGCCTTTCAGTCTCCTGATAACAAGGGAATCAATTAAGAAGAAGGGAAAAAGAAGAGTCCCCAATGGGTTTTTTCATTCCCTTCTTAGGTCATGCTCAGATTTATGCCAGAGAAGAAGTGATCTGAAAGAAGGAGGAGCAAATTCTCACACTTTTTTTTCATGAAATCCTTTAGATGGTGAATTTATAACCAATAAACTCAAATGACGTAGGACAGGCTTCTACTGACACCCTGAAAACCTCACATTTTCAATAAAATGAACAGTTGCTTGCACTCACCAAAGGATTATCTCATTTACATTTTCAAAAGGGATTACAGTGCCTGTAAAGGACAAGCATCTTTGGGCTAATTAATTTTCTCAGACTAACTTGCAATGTATGGTGAGCACTTGATTAAATATTAATATGGGGTACAGGGTCACGCTTTTTGCAATATTCTAAATCGGTTAGTGTATTGTCAGTGGGTTCAAAATGTAAGTATATGCGTGAATGTTTTCTTGTGCGTGTGTATATTTATGTGTTGTGGGAGAAGAGAGAAAATGAAGAGAACTAATAGACATTTGCAATATCTGGCTCCTGCTGGGGAATACAGGGAAGTTTGTGATAAGTGAACAGAACGCCACACATGTAATCTCCATTGGTAGCGTGATATGGTTTTAGAATCCAGGAATTTCTGAACATTATGCATCAATATATGCATAGTATAGGATATTTAGTATAAGCTTTTCACATAAACATTCAAAAAACATCAGGCTGAAGAGTATGGTACCTTAGATCAAGGAAAAGCCCCACACTACCCCCTAGTGATCAAAGTTTGGTGACCTCCAAATAACAGAAAACACAGTAAGTGGACTTTAGATCACAAGAACAAAAAAATGCCCAGGAGCGATGCAAGTCACTGCTGGTGTTCTTTACTTAGGATCCTTTTTATGATAGAAGAATAAAGCAATGGCTGTCGAAAGGCTGCAACTTCCAATTCCTTGGTCTGAAACCTCAGTCTTAGTAACCAAACAAATATAAAAATGTATATATTCAGAACGAGGAAAAAACAAAACCTCAGGGGAGATATCTCAAGTGTTAGGATTTGTAAAAATAAAATAAAACAGAAGGTTTTATTGCAACCTTATAGTTGCCAAAAGATGTTTTTTCAGTTTCGTGAGCTATTTGCATTGCTCAGATGTACTGATTTATCAGATATCATACATACTGTATTTCTTAGCTTTACATAATCTTGAAATTATACAACCCAAAAGCCAGGCTTATATGTGTATATATGTAAAACTGAAAGTAAGTAAGCACTGATTTATGCATGAGACCAGAATCTGAATCTTAAAGGAAAAAGGAAACACCACCACCAATTTCAGTGCAACTTTGTTGACATTTTCGCCGTGTTTCGCTAAAGTAATTAAGAAAGTATAAACAGAGCGTATTCTAAATTAAATCAATGGAGCAATTCATGTGTTTAAAGTTGAAAAGTAACTAAATCAGGGCTTTTATATCTAATAAAGATGTACCGAGATAAAAATGAAAAAGATTCTGTTTTCATTTTGTCTTACCATTTTTTCTTTGAGTGATAAAGCACTCAGGTTTTTTGGATTCTCTAACCAGTGAGAAATTGCAAGCTTACTTGCAGAGGTTCTCTGAGACCGATTCTGCTTTTGCTGACATCAATTTTATACGCTATCCATGGGTGTGTAATCTGCATAAGGTGCTCTGTCTTACACATTACCTAAAATCAAAGCCCTAAGAAACGGAGATCGTTCAACATCTTTTGTATAAGAGATATTATGTATCCTCACCATATTTCAATATGGTTAATTGCAGTTGATCCATCATATCCTAAATTTTACATTAAATTTATTAACACGACATCTCAGAACCTCTCAAGTCAATACATGAGGTCCTGTCTATAAGCTGTATTCCTCTCTCCTTCCCAGAGGACACCCCTTAAGGTCATCTTTTTTATTCTTTGTTTTCCTTTAGCAAGTTCTGCTGAGTGTGCATCCTCTTTTCTTTTGTTGCAGCTGTGGGAAAGCTTCATACTTGCAGCTGACAACTTCATAATATATAGGAAAGGGAGATATCGAAGGAGCTGGCAGTGCTTAGATTAGAATCACCAGGGCCATGGGACACTCTAAATCTGATATTCCACTTCATGACAGACCACCAGTGTAAGATAGGCCATGCAGGAAGCAGTCAACATTATGATGGAAAACATACAGAGGAAAGTAGTACTAATAGGAGGGGAAAAAAATGAAACAAAATCAGGCATTCAGGATTTCTTAGAGCAGATGCACTTCTCATTGAGGCAGAACAATATTATGTTAACAGGAGAGCAGTAGCTGAGGCAAGCAGTAAAATCAAGATAATAAGAAAGACTGGAGGGATGAAAAGGAAAATCCACAGCATTCAAGAGGAGAACAGACTAAAGAAAAATAAAATGCAGGGCTGTGCCACACGCTGAAATCACCCTGGTGCAGTTTCAGACCCACAAAAAAATACAAATTCACATGAATACAGTTTAAAAAAAAAAAACAAAAAAACCAAAATAAACCAAAAAAACAACACAAAACCAACCAGCCAAAAAAATCAAAGATGTCTGAAGAAAAGAAACCTCTATTATAGCCTCCACAGTCTAAAGGCCTTACCAGAAGTGCATACTAACAAACGTTGTACATTACCTTTAAAATTTGATTATTTCTTCTGAATTCATATGAAATAAAAATAAGAAAATCCGTGCTGATCCTGTACCTGTATTACAAAGGTGAATTTTTGGCCCTATTTCTACCACTATTGCTGGGAAAAAGAGAGTAAAGGACTGACCCTTGGCCCCAAGGCCAGGGGGCATAGACTGCACCACATCCAGACCACTTAGGGCTACCTCTCCCTAAAGAAGATGGGTTGGAGAAAATTAACTAAAGCAAAAGCTTCTTCTAAAAAACTAAAGCTTTTTCCCAAAAAAAGCGAGGAAATAAGTTGAATTAAGCATGTAGGCAATCTGGATTGTAGTGCTTGACTCCTCTGACTTGCATACAGCTGTGTAGACATGTCTAGAAGCTCTGCAATAAACTAGAAAAGATGGCAATAATTTTACCAAAAATAAAGCAATTTAAAATAGGGAGGATATTTCTTTTTCAAGGCACATACTGCATATTTGTACAGACAATATAAGATGGAAATTGTGGGACTGTGTATATTTAAGTTTTGTAATAAACACAAACAGTTGATAGGCTGCTACTTCTGACTGATCTACTCAGTTATTAAATTCTTTTTCAATCCCTCAAGAAACTCTGACACAGCATCATAAAGTCTGAGGAATTCATACTTGTCATGCTCACAGGTACAACTCTAAGAATAAACATGTAGTATATACATTTTAATTATTAATCCCTTTCCTTCTCACCTCCCTTGAGATTGATTTGTATCTGTTCCCATCTCCTTATATCTATATTTATTTTGTTTCTTACACACATGTTTAAATTTAATCTGATTCTGTCCTTAGGCCTGTTGTTGATAATTAAACCCACGTACTTTATTCCCTACAGCATGCATTGCAAACTCTGTCTCTAAAAATGAGTCTGAAGCTTCCCCTTGATCTCAGTAAAATTACAGTTTGGTTTCCCTTCTGATTCATTTTGTATTGGGCATGGGTTTAGATTTTTCATCTGGGGTAAATATGCATTCCTGTCTTTAAGTCTAAAGCAGTTTTTCTGATTGATGTCAAGTGAGTATCTGACCTGTAGTTCAAGCCTGTTAGCAAAGATGGAAACAGTAATCAAATGCCAGTGGTGTCTGGAGCTGCAATTCTCTTTTTTTTTTTAAGTGCCAAACTTATTAGTCACCTGCCTGGAATGCATCTTACTGTCTTACTGGAGCAACCAGAGGTTTAAGTTTTTCAGAAAAAGGGTGGGGTGGAAGGAGGGAAAGGACCAGCAAATTTAGGTGTCCAGTCAAATACGTTACACCAGAGAAAATTTTCCACTGCCATTATGATTTCATACACTGTCCTAAGTTTTACGAATTCCAGGCTCAGCGGTCTTCTTGATGACAATATGTACACAGATCAATAGCAGGTTGTAAACATCATTTACCTATTTAAATTGGCACATCTAAAGCCCAAGAACTGTTCAAATAGATGATGCTTCTAAAACACCTAGGAATCGATGGCATTGTGCTTTTTATGTTTAAAACCAGTTATCATTTCAGTCTTCTCCAGGTAATGCCATATTCATCTATCATGGAACAGAAAATAAAAGGCTTTCTGTTTAAACCATAGCCTTTGGACCTGAACACATTTCTACATGCCATATGAATGCACAGAGAAGGATCTTTCTGGATAAACACAGAATTTATTTGAAATAAGTACATCACTGAACATGTTGGCTTGGCAGAGACTTCAGAAAATGCATACATACCCAGAAACACATATATTTTTCTGATTCCAGCAGCTGTATTAAATGAAAGACAAAACCTCTTTCTGTGTAGCTTACTTTTCTTGTATCATTAGATCTTCACAGCTAAACTACAAAGGTAGTGTATATAAAAGCACATGGGTCAGTGGACAATATTCTAGGTTTACAATACAGAAAGTTAAACAACTTCACTCAATCTCATCACTAAAGGGAAACATTTTCATTTATTCATTCTTCTTTCCCCACCAAGTGTCATGTGGGTCTGCTATGTAGATATGTATGTCCCACCTGTTGAGCCTGAGCCCCCTTACGTTGCTTCTGTTTGATCCTGTAAATAGGATCTGCCAGATTCTTTAGGTTGCTCTTTTTTGCCTTTTCCTTCATCTCCTTACTTGGTAGAATCTGAAAAAGACTCCATGAGAAACTCTGAGAAAAGTATTTGTAATGGGCCGCTGCGGAACACACTGTAATGAGGGGACGGTGACTTCAAGCAGGATCTCAGCAGAGTTTACACCTTGGTTGTAGACACCTGCGTGTTTTAACACAGGTGACTGCTGTATAACCGGAGCACATACCATGACATGCGTACATGCTGCCTGTACATACTATTTGTAAGAACTCCTTCCCATGGAGACCTGCAAGAGCATTACCACTGCCAGCCAACCTTGATGTATCATCTAGAAAGTGTGGCATTGTGTAGGCAGCAAATTATTAGTTTTGCTCACTCGAAAAAAAAATACTATAAAGGTGAGAAAAACGATGCTATTGAACATCACCTCAGAGGTGATTTGCACAGTGTGCCATGATCAATGTGAAGGGGCTCATTTAATCCTGCATCAGCCGGGGTCCCCAGCACCGGAAAGGACACGAGATGGCTATTACCTTTTCTACAACTTTTACTAAACCAGTTTTGAGTTCCTTTCTTACGGCATAGATCCCAGAAGATCCCAAAATAAACAGCACCTCCTCAGCGCAAATTGGTATTGAGGAAGAACTAACAGCAAGTGAGCCCAATACTGCAGAAATGTTATTCAGAAACATGTAGGCCTTTTTTCCCAGTAACCTCCCCTGAATATGAGTGCCCCTGAAGCTTCCACATTATTGTCATTATTTCCTTTCTCTTGTGATTTTTTTTCATTTAACTGTTCAAAACACTATTGTACATTGGACACCCCTGGGCTGATGACATTATTGGCCAAGTTGTCACCAGTGAGAGACAACGCTCCCACAGAGTCACGGTCCTAGCACTGAATACCAGAAATTCTGGAGTTTCTTTGTGTTCAGTGTATGGCTGCTATAACTCAGCACAATACCACTGGAGTAAAAGATGTTGCCCTGATTTCCACAGATGTGCAAAGTATGTAAGCTCTTTTTATTTTTTTTTCCAAGTGGAAAAGGAGTAAAATTGCACAAGCTTAAAATATAGCTAAACCCAAGTCGCTAAGGCCTTACTGCTTTTTAATGACTCTATGAGCAGAAAATTCTACAGTCCCTTCCTCATGTATTAATTTTGGATTTCTATAGCCATAGTGGAATTCTGACAATAAAATTCCTGCAAATATTTTTGGAGGTTGGGATATATGAAGAGCCGGGAGTTCAAATTCAGGAGTGACTGGTGACTAAACAGCCATTAGCCTTTTTATCCAGAAAATATATGCATCTACTTAGCATATTTCTTTGTCCGTGGTTTTGAAGTGCCTGTGTCACAGAATTCTTCTGAAAATATCTCAGCCGTTACAATTCCACTCTTGGTTTTATGATCATCTTGAATATCACGGAGGCCCAAGTTTGTTTAAGCCAGCTCAGCAACAAACGCCATGGCTTGTGTCGAAGGCAAAACATGAACGTGTACATAGAGCTCCCCTGTTTGCCCCAGCGGGAAAGAAAAAACAGAGCTTTCCATTAAGGACATAATAGAAGGGTTCTGGCAGGTAAGCCAGGGGTTTATTTCCTTCCCAAAACTGAACTGCAACATGCAAATAGTAGCTTATAGAATAAGAACAATGCTAGATAATGCATTGGTGCCGATGATGTGCTGAGGTTACTAATGTTGCGTATCCTGATTTCAAAGGAATTGGAGAGAGAAAGAATACGATTCTGACAGAAGTTTCTGCCTGCCGCCTTCCCTCTCCTCCCTGTGAATGCTGCATTGCGGAGCAGGTGTTGTGTGTCAGGGGAACGATGGTGAACCTAGCCAGCAGTGGCTCGAGAAGGCGGCAGTTCTCACGCTCAGAGGAGTGCTGGCACGATGATTAGGATTTAGGGCAGAGCTGGTCCTGGAAAGAAACCCTAGGGACGGCCAAGTTTTGAGAAGAAGTTTTTAATACCATTGTTGCTGTTGTTGTTTCCAATGAAGGCAAATCCCAGGAAAGAAGAAATTAGAGAACTGCTCAGGTCTTGACGTGGAGAGGTTATGGACTCAAGCATTGTGTTACCACCTGCACAGGGATGTATTATCAATATGTGGTTGTCTCAAGAGACGCTCTTCTGAATTTTAGTTGCCATGTGTATGTCAGAGCTGGGGAGAGAGCAAAAGCCAGGTTTAGATAACTCAGCAATAGGGGTTTAGATCATGTCTTTGCCTGCGTTGCTTAAACTAATTTCAAGGAACAAAACCTTAGGTTATACTTATGCCTTATTTACCCAAACACTGCTGAATTGAATTTGGTGAGTATGAGATGTGTATGACCATAACTTCATAGAGGTTCTCAGAATGTTGACCTGTTTGTCAAAAATGTTCTGAATGTTCTCTGCAATTCTCTTTGTTTTCCTTCTTGTGAAGTGTTCAGAATTAAGATTTTGTTTGAGATATGCTGTGAGTTAAAACATTATACTAAAAAGCATTTATTTAAAGCCAAATTTTGCTCTGATTTATGCCAGATAAAGCTGCATTGTCTTTGTGGTAAGAGCATGAATTAAAACATCTCAGTATCAGCTTTTATGTACCTTCAAAAAAGTAAAACACTTAGCATAAACTGCATGTGAACAATTTCTGAACACAGTGTATCTGAAGGTATCCCCTTAGTCTAGTGTTTTGGTATTTGCAAATTGTTTGCAATAAGTATTGTACTTGCGTTCTATTTGAGAGGTAAGATAATAGATAATAGATATCTCTAATGGTTCATTGCTTTTACTCTCAAAATTCACAGAAAGACACAGTGTGCTCCTATATTTTGATTTTTGTAAGGTAATGAAAATTACTGAGTGTGTGGTGCGAACTGCAAGTGTGTGATCTGTGGTAAGCTTTATTAACAGAAAACAGAGCTATTTCTTGTTTCTGACCAGAGCTCTGTACACCCGACACTGACAAAACATGCAGAAAGTACAGAGAACAGGGCAAGCTAATCATCAACTTTAGTTCTAAGAATATTTTGGTCTGGAATGTGGGTGATTATGATTCAGCATAAAAGGCAGCTGTAAGCCATTCAATACTCAATTTCACTGGAAAGGAAAAGAAATGATCATCCGGCCTTCTCAATTACACACCTTCTTTCAAACTTCAGTGAGATTCATTTCTACTTTTTCTTTCCGTCTTTGTTAAAAAAGAAAAAAAGAAATTTAATGATACTATTCTCATTATACAGCTATCAGTTACATAAAATATCTTTGTTTAGAGGCCTAATAAAATTGGTCATATAAAGAGGAAATGAGATTTTTAATGTAAAACGAAGCTGACAGTGCTCTTCTATTACTATGGTCTTATTAGGGAAAAATTCTCTGACATCTGTTTATCCCCTGCAGCCAACCTTGTATTCAGAATACAGTAATTGATTCACAGCATCCACTGGGGATCTAACTGGCTCACTTTTCCACACCGCACTACACAGGTATCTCTGCAGCTAATTCTGAATGTACATCTACATCGTTATCTCCTGGTGAACTGTGACCTGAAACACTTTGGAGGCCCAGATGAAAGTGCTTCCTCACCCCTCCAGTGCTGGGGGTGCAGGCGTTTCTGCAGCGCGGCAATTCACCCAGGACACCCAATCACAACCAGCCCCTTTGAAGCCCCGCTCAGCTGGGAGACCATGAATGATTCATGGCTTCTCTACACACACTAAAGGGGGAAGAGCAAAGCTAGTGTGTATTATTCAGGACTGCATCCTCAATAAGTCTCCGTGTTCAGCAAATTGCTACAACATTTTCTGCTTAGTCCTCACCTGTACACAACATCTTTTTTTGTGCACAACCTTATCATTTTAACAAAGACAGGCTGATTATTTAGGACGCCATGTTAATTAACATTAATACAAATAAAGAAGTCCAGTGTCAGTGAATAAAGTCAGCCATCAAAGGATTATAAGGAAATTAAGGAAGACCAGAAGATCATAATTTTACAATGGTTAAACCATGAATTTTTAGTTTATCCACTTCCATTTTCACTATAGTAACTGTCATCACACGGGCCAATTTAGAACCCAGTTTAGTTTTGGTTTTCAGACTCCATACCTACCTCGTCTGCTTGATGAAAGACTATTAACTCCAATTCAATCCCGTAGCAACCAAAAATCACAGCAGATGGTATTTACAACTAATACCTGCAAAAGAACCTCTGAATTTACATGCATCCAGGTAGTAAAGCTGGACACCAGTCCTGGAAGCATCTCCTGGAAACATCTTGAAGGAAAGATGTCACTTCAATTGTATTATAGTCCCACTCATAGAAAGATTTCCAGTACAAAAGATAATAATGGCTCAAATAACAAAGCATCTCTTTTTTTTTCCAAAGACCTCAATATAGACCTGGGCTGGTGGGATCACAAGACTGCGAACTTCTACACCTTTCTACAGCCTTTCCACACTATTCGTATAGACTGCCTGGACCCTTCTGAGGTCAGAAGTTGAAATCCCTGTTACTTATAGGTCAAATACAGAAAGTGGCAAAGGCAAAAAGTCAATTCTCATTGTCCTCTCTTCTTCATTGCTGGCATACAGAGGAGTTAGCACAACTAAAAGTCACTCATGAGAGAATGACAGAGAGTGCTAAGAAGGCAGATGATTAAAAAAACTGGTTTTATGAATCCAATTGTAACTTTCCAAGTTCTCAAGATTCTTATCTTCGGAGATGACATACAACTGCTCATCATCACCGTCTCTTATTTTCAAGGACAATAATTAACAGAGTAATGAATGAGGTGAATACAAATCTACCAAAAATAAACAACCGATGGGTGATGTTCATCACTGATGCAATAGTATCTCTTGACTTCAGGAGACATTACTGTGAGGCTTATGATGAACCTACTTACTCATAATCTCATGTGATGTACTTTGGTATTTTCTCATATTTGGTCCTTTGCCATAGGTAATTTTTTTTTGGACCAAGGTATGATTATGTTGTCATGGGTAATGTGTAACCCATTAACTTTCAGGGGACTAACTCATGGAGTAAAGTGAGAACATTGTCAAACAGCGTCACTAGTTCACATCCGAGCCTTTCTGTGGTCATATCTATTCAAATGGCAGACTTCTGACATCCGAGTGTTACTTTAGCTTGTATATAAATAACCAGCCTTGTAGTACATTGATGTGAAAATAAGGCAACACCCACAGGGAGCACAGCTAATAAGGGAGATTACTCGGAATTCATTGATTGACATTGTGGAAATACTTTATTAATGTATTAGTACAAGTATTAATGTTAATAAACCATCCTTACAATAAGATCAGAGGAAAATACTGCCATATACAGAAACAATATGAAGTTGCTGCCCCTGCTGCTCAGCACTTCCAGGTTCGTTTATAAAAAGGTGATTTCAAAAAGTGGACTGGGACTTCCTGCATACTCAGTATAGTCACTTCGCCATCTCTTCCTATGAAAAGTATCTTTTTTACTACAGTTAAGACCTGATTTAAGGAGGCACTTAAAACAGGATTCACCATGCAGTACACAAACTGATAGGATTGGATTTCCTACAGAAAAGGTAGGAAAATTGCTTTCCTTTTAAATTTGAAAATTGCTTTTCTTTTAAAACATGGGAGAAGGAGGAAGAGGATCCCTTTATAGTTCTTCAGGAACAACTTTCAGGGAAACATTGTCTTCCCTGTGAGAATGTTTCACCAGGTTACAGAGGCTGGATCCTTGCTTGTGCTCCTCCTGGCCTTGTGAACCTTTTACCTTCTTCCACAGTGGTCCAGCTTCAATAGGAGCCAAGAGCTCTTGGAAGACAGGAGATGTGGATGGAAAGCGAACTTAACTCATGTCTACAGACTGAAGAATCAGCCACAGGAATGAAGCACACCACCTCTGCCCTTTGAAATGAGGGAATCTCCTTAATCACCTCCAAGTTGAGCAAGGAGCTGTGTTTGAGAGAATTTTGCAGAGAGATGCTGTCCTGGTTCATTTTATGAGTGGGTTGCCAGAAAGACCCTATTCCTTAACACTTTTTATCGGACAATGGCCTCTAATTCAACATGTGGGATTTTGGCATTACTTTTCTGAGACGCTTAATTCTGCTTATCCAGAGCACAGAGAGATTAGGCTTTTAGTTATGCAGTGTGGATTCCACATGCAGGCCAGATATTCACAATTTGCAATACTGCAGATCAATTAAATTTTTTTCAGTAATTTTTAACAAAAAGATACAGCCTCCTTGCTAACATTTAAGTAGCTTTAACGAACATCATTAAGTTAACATGATAAAAAAAAATTGACATAAGACAAGGATAACACTTGAGGGAAAACCAGATTAAAATAGAAGAGGGGTTTCTACACTAATCCTTTGGAGTTTTAAAAACAATGAGTAAAACAGTAAGAGTGGCTAAAGGATGAGGACTAGCAGAGGAATTTGCTAAGCCAAAACAGGCAATAATGAAGGCAGACTATAATTCCGTAGGGTTTTATAAACATACATACGTCCATGTAAACATACATATGAAGAGATTATATATATAACAGGCTTTTTATATCCAAAACTAAAAGTGCTATTGAAAAGGAGAGTGGCAAGCACCTAGGATGCTTTGGCTGGATGTCCTAAGGGCTGGCAGATTCAACTTTGCTCCTTGTTTTCTGTTTGCTTCCTGTGAATGCCTTCGTGGCTGCACAATGCTCCTGATCCAACAGAGAAAGGCAAATCTCTGGCCCCTGCTAGATTTATCGATACTGGGGTGGCCTAATCCCAAAATGTGCATGGAAAAATATTCCTTCAAACCCATTTATATGAAAGGCTGTCTAGGAGAGTTCTGAACTTGGATCAGTTTTCCAATCCCACCATTGTTATATAAAAGTCACCTCTGTGGGCCGTGTTAGATTCAAGACAAGTTCTCACAGTCTACTAATGGTCTTAAAAGCCCATTGTGAGGTATTGTTCCTCTGCACTGTTCAGAGAAATTGTGCCTAATTTAGATATTTGAACTGTATCTAAGGCCTGGACAACTGAAGATTGGGCAATGCAGCACTCAGCTCTGAAGTGCCACTTCCCATTTTTACATATAGTTTTAAGACTTAAAGGCTTGTATCTCTGCCGAACACAGGAAGTCTGACATCCAAGCAGGAGCTAGGGACTAGGACTAAGCTGGGATTTAAACACATTAAGATTGATCAAATGTTAGCCACTGAGATAGATATTCTAGTGTAAATTACAACTCATTAGTTTAGAATTTTATTGCAGAAACTGTTTCTGAGCTTTTTCAATTTAATACACAGTTCAATTTGGGTGTATCCAGTTAGCTAAACATCCATTTTAAGAATATATTCCATTCAGATTTCTACCATCTCTAGGCCCTAAAATAGTAATTGATTTTAGTCTATAATTTTACTTTATGCTCGGTCTGTAACTTTAATGGCACAAACTGCTAAACTTGAAGTTTAAAGAACTTAATTAGATAACAGCTTTATTGATCAGTTTAATAATACCCCTAAGAAGATATTTTACTTAAAATCACAGTTAAACTGATTTCTGAACAATATTACTTCATTAATCAACCATTTCAGAAGTTCAAACAGACTAGAATTTTGACTGAAATCAGCTTTACTGATTTGTAAAATTATGCTTTCCTAAGCAATGCTATACTTTCATTGTATTTTGTTACTAACTGGATGTTGCCTTTTGCCTTATATAAAACTGTAATGTTTTTCTACAGAGTCCAACTCTTTTTTCCTGGTTCTTCAACAGGATGCAGAATATACAAAGGAGTGTTGGTCTATGATGTGCCCCCAAACATTAAACCAGTAGAAATAGTAATAAGACTAATACAGAAGACAATAAAAATTATTGAAAATATTCAATTATTTGTCAGATTATACCACTCCAAAAATTAGTTTGGGGATCAAATTAAGGATGTGGACATAACCCACCTCTTATTTACACCAGGATTCCTCAGATCTAGCTTTTTTCATTTCTGGCTCTCAACTGAGAGAGTAAAAAAATATCAGGTCCTTCTAATATAGCATAGACAGGTGAGAGAGAAAAGCTGAAGATAACATTTCCCTTCTATGTATTTTAATTTTTATTGGTCTACATTTGAGTGTTTTTTTAAAAAAAGAGTCAACATTCTATTATATCTCAGATCTGAAACTTAGCAAGTATCATTATGCATATATTCACAGTTATTTAAATAAACAGTACAGTACTAATTTAAAATGTTAATATGTATACTGAAATTCTTCTCTGAACTTGGTGTCTACAGTATAGACAATTATAGTGAGCTAGTGACCCTAGGCTCCCTTTTATATCATTGCAAAGAAACGAGCATTGCTATTGTGTGATTCATCTGGACTATTTTAGATTTCTCCTTCTGGTGAGATGTTCCTACCCCAAGTCCCAGTGTTGGGAAGGTGATGGTTTAGCTCAGATAGATACCCCTGTACGGTCCAAAATCTGTGATATTGTACACACATTTTCAGTTGTCATACTGAGATGAAAAATGTTTTGAGAATGGCTCTAAAAGAAGGAAGGGTGCAAAGAAAGACAGGAGGGGATGCAAGTAAAAGGAGCCAGTAGGAAAGAAAGTGCGTACACAGGAAAAGGATTCTAAACACATGGAAAGTTGGAGGGAAGGTGGAAAGTTAGTGCATCAAAGTGAGGAGTAGGAATCATATTAGGAAGAAGTGACATGAGATGGGCAATCAGATCTAAGGAGTTCAGAGCCATCAAGATAAAACCAAAAAAGTTTCAATTTGATGGGAATGCTAAAGATGATCTAGTGAAAGAATTAGAAGAGCACAAGCTCACCAGAGCACAAGCAAACAAGGATTGCAGATTGCTACATTTGAGCATCACAAACCATAGAAACTCCACGGAGCAGGAACTTGCAAGCACAGGAGGAAACAATGCAAACCAGGGAGCCTTACGGTATATCGTATGTGTGCATCCCTTCAGAAGGTATTGTGGCTTGAGATTCAAATCTTTCCTTAACTACAGTCAGTTTTAGGAGATGAAAGGGAGACATCTTCACTAAAAGCATGAGAACAAGTAGTTCAAATATTTTTTGCTCCCTTTCTCTTTTGGCCTTCCTGTTCCCTTTTTTCTTTAAAGATTTTCAAACCATTTGGTATGAATGGTAGTCTTCTGCCTCTAAGTAATTGAACAGCTTAACCAAACCACTGATCACTGAAATATTCTTGTCTAAGTAAGCACAATAGGGGATTATGAAAAAAAACCCCGGGCTTTGTGACACTAACTTGTCCTTTCAGGATGAAAAATGGAGAAAGGACTAATGAAAAGACACTTAGAACGATACAGGAAAGGATAACCCTTGTCTGACACAGAAAAAGAAATTCCTTGTGTGTAAAGAGGATGGAGAAAGGTGAAAGATACTTTAACAGAAGCAGCTTGTTATACACTTTTTTTGTTTCCTAAAATTTCTGAAAATGGCTGCATAATTTCTGGAGTATTTAGAACATCAGTCACCAAAATTTTGCAAAAAGACTCTTATGAGTGCCAACAATTGCACAGGCCATCATAGTATTTCAGTGGGTCTTTTACTCGTACATTTACTGCTTTTCATGCCATCCCATGTGCACAAATAATGTATGTAAACTTCAGCTTTACACAATTCTGTTCTGGGTTCCTAAAACAGTCTGGGTGATACCGTCTCAACATTGCAAACAGAACCATTTTAAATTCACCATTCCTGTTGCATCTTTGAGGACACCTGCTTATAGCCAGTAGCACCAAAATTTATTAGGTGTGTTACTTTCCAGGGAATACCACTTTTCTTTTAATTATATTAGTATTTAAGTGACGGAATACTTTGCAAGCTATATGGTTACCATTATCAAATAATTTTCATTTACATACATGAAAAATAATTTACAAACATACAAGCAAAAGCAATATTCACAGGATGCTGAATGCTGGTAGTGTAATGAATGAAAAGAAATGAACTTGCTAGTTTCATGACGCATTTTTTCATTTCATAAAATTTTATTGATGTTTATAATTTCCTAACAAGAACACCTATCATCCGAACAATTAAGTTGATAAACTTGTGAAAGTGCGTATTTATCTTATTCAGGCAGAACAAAATTCTGGTAAAATGAGAGCAATAAAATTTAAATTATTAAAAATTGGGCTAACAAAGGCATAAAACCCTTCAGTAAATATCTAATGGACAAAATGAATAAGTATCAGTGCTCACAATTAAACAAAAAGCAAAGTCAGCAGTCTGGTCAGGATGCCAAAGGAAGTTAAGTTTGGGTATGTAAGTTACAATCATTCAAGTACGTCAAAAGTAATGATCTAGATCCTGGTCTTTCAGGCCGGAAGGGTATTCCAGTCACAGAGCTAACATGAAAATTACGGTCAATTATTTTCTTGATTTTTCTTTCCATAAAGCAATACCAAAATTGCAAGCTGCAGCAAAAACGTATCTTTCACAATGCGCCAAAAACTGCATTGGACATACAGTGTATTGGACAATGCAATGCGTGTATTATAGTTTAGACATTGCAATGCTGTACAAATACAGAAAGGCCACACTAGTTATAAAAAAGTAAAGTGTTGGCAAAACTCGACCCCCTCCTTCTCTTTAAACAAGCCTCATCTTTTCGCTTACTTTTTCTCTAAGCCTTTTCTGGGTGCACTTTCACATTTCAGTGGAATAAGGAATCATTTCACGCAGCACTAGGTAAAAGTTCATCTTTGGGAATGTATGTGAAGAAAACTTCAGAACATTTTGAAGTGTGTGAATTAGTGCTCCTACCTCTGAACCAAGGTGCTAAAGCCAAAGAAGGAGAAAAAACATAATATTGATTTTTTTCTTCAGAGAAAAAAGAGTAGCTGTGTTTCGACTGATCCCTATCTGCTGAGCTCTCCCTTTCTGGGGCTATGCCTGTGCCTTCAAAATCTAGACTATGCGCTATATCAGGTCAAGCTATTAGGAACAGTTCACCCAATGTTCAGGCACCTATTTTGTGTATCCTTCGTAACAGTCCATCCTCTCATAGAGGACTCTCCTTGCTATTAATTGATCTTGGTATGTAGCCTTGCGAAAGCATCACAGCGAAGATGATCTTACTGGATCCCTTTCAGTCCATACACGCTAATTTTTATTTAGCTGTGCCTATGAACTGCAATAAAAAGATCCCTACCCAGCTGCAAGTGAATGGACCCCCAGAGCTAAGCGCAGAAAAACTGTGTTAGTGCGTTGCTACCTCCTTGAGAAAGAGGAGGTTTGCACTGGTATGAGTGTCCTGCTTTTGAGGCTCAACTTAGCCTCCCACACTGGTGCTTTGCTCTAAATGTACCAGCCCACTGAGAATTAGCCGGAGTTTCAATGGAGACGCATCACTGGCAAACACTCTTAGGAGCACAAGCTGATGATTCAGGTTCCCCTTATGAATTAGTGGTGGTTACCGTGAGAAAAGCCAGATCACATAGTAGAAGGTCAGTGAGACCACAGCCTGGAGGGGGGACCTCCTTCTGGAGCAGCAAATGAAAAATTGTAGCATTTATAAATATTAAATCTAAGTTTAATATATCTGTCCCCTATCAATTAAAGCCAAACAGACAGTAAGGCATAATGTTATATTTGCAACATTGGTCACTATAGGTAGGAATGTTTTGATAACACAAATTCAAAATCAAAGGTTCATTTCATGACCAATGAAGCTGGAGTAAATTGTTCAAAAGGAAGTAATTTTTTCCTGAACGCCAAGAGCTTCAGAAATTACATCACTAAAAATCTCTTAAATATGTGAAAATCGTTTAGATAAAGAGCATATTTAAACTTTTTCCTCCATCTGAAACTATCTCTTTAAGAGATCTACACTTAATTTTATTAATTTGAAGACGAAAGAAAACAGGCAGATGCATAACACTGACATCTTTATAAAATATTTAACAAAGGTATCTGTCGAGGTTTTCTTTATTTTTTTTCACACCATAAGCTTCCATCTACTATTTGACACAGAAAAACAAGCAGGATCTGAGCCAAATGGGAAGAGCATATCAGATCTCCAGAAATTACATCACCAGAGAGCAAGATCGTTTTCTTACTTTCAGGCTTGTGAGATAAGAGTATTGTTAACTTCTCACCAGATAAACGGGCAAGTTTTTAAGTATTCTTGTGTCCTTTTTTCACTAGACTTAAATCTTATCTGTGAAATCAAACAAGGCCCTGTTGAAAATTCATTAGTGTTAAGAATGGACTAGGTTCCATTCACAGAAGGCAATTTAGAACAAGCAGGAATAATTTTAGGTAGTCTTGATGGAGAAAAGGTGAGTGGGCTGAGTTGAATTTCCTCTTCTAACATGCATGAATGTTTTAAAAACGGGCTACATACATACCACAACCAAGAGTCTGAATAATTAAGGGGCAAAGGAAGATGGTAAAGGAGGTGAACCAGGTTAATCAATTAATCTTCTTCAGCAACATGTTCATTTGAAAGGAAACAATGCATTGTTTCAAGAGAAGACTTTTAGACGTCAGTAATTTGAACTTACTAGATTTTCATGTGGGAAAATTTACTATATTAAAGAATTACTCTGATGCATCAAGCCCAGATTTTACAAAGAAATATAAAATATATGCTTACAACTACACAAACCTGGGCACATATATATGTATGTGCAAATATAAATTTTATTAACGCATTTATAGGTAGATGGAAGGTCAGCTGCCTGTTTTCTTCACAAGTTCTTATCACTGCATATTAAAAGTTTGAGATTCAGAGTCACATAACAAAATGCAATCTATGCCAAAAAACCTGCAAAACCCAGTAGCTCAGATATGCATTCAAGTCACCGTGTCTCTAGTTTTTACCTGCATTAGCCTTAAAGTCTGCCAAGCAAAATTGCAGATGCTATAGAAACGAGTAAGTTATTTAAATCTCTTGGCTTGATGCATCACCGACGTGGTACTTAAATCTAACATGTCCCACTATCAAAAGTTGTGGTCCAATTAAATGAACATTCTCATGATCTGAAAATCCAAAGGTGATCCTGCAGTAAGAGTTCTTCAGTAAAAAAGCTATAACGCCTCTTGATCAATGGACCCAGTGCCTAGGCAAAGGCAAAACTGCAGTATTCATTTTAACAGAATGGAAGATGTTTTACCCCCAAACATCAGCAATGGATAGTAACAGCGCTAGCCACTTTCCTAGGAGTCATGCTTCTACCACATATAGATTAAATTATGTGCCTTGATAGATGACATTTCAATAGAAGCAATAAGTGCAGGCGTCTTAGAGCAGAAGCTGCTCTTTTCTCCTCTTCACATAACATCCGATATTATCATGTGTTACATTACCATAAACATCTGCCTTTGGAGTCTGTTGCAAATGTTATTTAATTATTTTGTCATTTACTAGAATTATACTGTGCACAGTGAGTTTTCATCCCAACTACCTTATATTAATTTGAAGTCACTGGTCTTAAGTATCATTGCAGGGCGGATTTCAGATAATAGACCATATTGAAGCAAGCAGTTCTAACAGGCTATCAAATTTTCCAAGAGAAATATGGGTTCATTATGAATATGTTGGCTTTCTGTGCATACCTGCGATAAACTTCTCCAAAAATTTAGTAATGCTAGTGCAAGTATATTTCTGAATATGCATGCTGTAGTAAGATTAAACATGTCTATTACTTTAGCACTGTATATCGCACAAAACTGTCACTTAACTCTTTGATCAGACACTAACAAATGAAATCCCTCACTGCTTCAAATAAAACGTGCACCGTGATTATTTTTTTATTTGATTTGTGCAAGAAAACAGGGAAGGCCTGGCTGCCTTTTACACCACTTGCAAGAAGAAATTCCAGTAAAATGCGTATTACCTGCTTCAGTCATCAAGGCACAATATTCCTTCCGACTCCCCTTGCAGAATTAATGTGGCCCCACGTGGGTTTAGTTCCCATCAAACTTAGCACTACTCCGAGACGAAAAAAAATCTCACTGCCAATCAGTTTGTACTGTTGATAACTACCAAGAAGTCCACACCACAAAATCATATGACTGGGTCAGTGTGTGTGTCTGAGTCTCATTAAAACTAAGGAGTCGTTTTTATGTATAGTGAACAATTAACTTTATGCAAAATTCCTACGGCGTGTACTTGCGTTTGAGCCATTGTTGGATATGAAAGACAAAACAAAAACTGGGGTCTTGGTCCATCGAAGTGCTGAGAAACTCAACTGATGTTGAATTCAATGCATGTTCAGTTCCTTCCGTTCCTGTTTAATTCAATGCCAATTTAAGGTACTCAGCCTATTCACAAGGTTCTCGGAGACCCGGGGTTTGGGCTCTGCTGTTCTCCTACTCTGCAATGTCACTTCTTATCCATCTCACAAAGACAAAGCTCTCCTTTAAGAAAGCTAAGTCTGCTAAAGCCAGCCACGTTGGATCAGGCACTTTTAGAGGTTTTTCTTTTCCCACTGTTAGCATGAATTTTGAAACACTAAGAGCATTAGACTGCTCCAATTTGTTCACAGTCTTTATGCCAAGCCATAGGAACTTGCTGCCTCACAGTGATTCCTACCACATTTTGTAGCGCCTTTTAACAAGATTACTGAAATATATGAATCTTTTTCTTAAACATTGTTAATAAAATATTAAATTGCGTATTAAAATTTTCAGAATGACATTCTCATGTCTTGCATTTATTTATGGGGGAAATAAAAGAAAACTTTCTGAACATGCAGTGATTTAACCCTGCTATATATTAATACGGAATATGTTGAATGGAAGACAAACACATTTATGTTTATACAGTTCATATTTCCATTATCTATATATCTTTACATAATTTAGAAACATGAATCACAGTAATTTTCCAGGCAATAAAAATAACAGTTCTGAACCTCTTTTATGTTTATTGTGTCTACTTGCAATGTTACCTTGATTTTTCATACTGAAATACCTTCTGATGAGTTGAGGGGTTTTTTTGTTGCTGTTTTTTTCATGTTTTACTCCTTATCTCTTTGCTTTTACGTAAATGTGCAGCCTAAAAGCATAGTTCTAAAATTTCACTCTTTCAGCTTCGCTCAACTTAACACACTGCCATTAAATATGACCTATTGCAAAGAATTCTTTCATTGCCTCTTTACTAAAATGTTTAATAACTATTTGTCAACACAATGCATCCCCATGTGTCCACTACATAATAGACATTAGAAAAATGTATTTAAGTCTGCAGCTAGGGAAATGAATCATCAATTATGGGGAAAGAAAATTTAAAAAATTACAAGGGAGAATAGTTTTTAAAACAATGAGGAGTTAAACAGGAACATAACGTGCATAGTGTTTGACTTCCAATTCTAGTCTGTAAGTAGCATCTTTACAATCAAATGCATATATTGCCATAGAGTCACTTGCTTTCAAACTGGTGCTGCTTTACTGACTGACAGAATCCCATCTTAATTTTATTGGTCTCATTTTTCACCATTATGAAATGTCTCTTCCTTCAATAGTTTTTAATATGAGAAAATTGGGCTTTGAGTTACAGCGAATTTGTATGAATCACTCTTTTTATACATTATTTTGCCCTTATTTGTCACTTATAAATGAAAAATATGTATCCACTGTCTGGTTTTCCTCTGTGCACTGGTTATTCTATAGTTTATTTTAAATATCATTCTAAAGGACTAATTCCAAGATTCTTTTTTAATACACTTATATTGCAGGGAGCTGGATGGAAATACAATTAGTAGCAAAAAAGCAAAGATACTCATGCAAATGGTATTTTGATCTAAACGAGGAATGCAGGACCAAGACAGTTGATTTGCTTTCGGGTTACATTTGTAGGTGTTATCGAAGAACTTTTGAAATAACAGGTTCTTCTAATCAGCTTCTTTGTTTTCATTTTATATTGTACCTCTTTTTTTTTTCTTTTTCTTAGGAAAGAATATATTTTGATATTGCCATCTTTGGGATATTTTTCTTTCTTTCTTTCTCTCTCTCTCTTTTTGAATGTGAAAGAACATGTATGTCCATTTCTTGTGGTTTATTTTTCCTTAGAGAATTCCCAAGACTATGCACTGACAGATCTTGGTATCCAAGGGGGAGTCTACTCACAGGATTAAAGGCGAGAACCTCAATTAGACTATCTCTGATTTCTTCAGATGTTTTTTCTAATCTTTTAATATGGGATTAAAGTCAGCTAGAACCTAGCTTGCTTTTTTCTTAGCTGAGATCTTCTTTGTTGCAATAGACATATTTTTGGTTTATTAAAAAAAAAAAAAAGGTAAAAAGAAAAGAAAAAAAGGAAAAAAAGCTTATCTCTTTTCCCTTAATTTGGAGTCATTCTAGTCCAGATGAGGATAATGAACTTTTGTCAGCTCTTATGTGATACTGCGTACAAAATAGCTTGATAAGCAATGTGAAGCATACACACGCTTCTCAATGATCTGCAGGAAAACTCCCTCAGAGACTGATTAGCCCATGCTTGTCACAAGTAGGGGAGATAATTATGGGGGCTTAACAGTCTATATGGTAGATCTTTTGAGAGGAGAAGGGTAGATCTAAGACTGTCTCGTGGATCAACCATAATTTTTAATATTGCAGATAACGTGTGTGGTTTTTTTAGTATATCCCTGGAGCCTGGGTAGTGACTCTTCCCATAGAGTGACATCATATTACTTTTTGAGAAGACAAAAATTGTTCAAATTAGATTATCCCTAATTAGTATAATCTTATGAACCATTCTGAAAAGTTTATTGCACCCATGCTGGCAGTCTCTGATTCCATATCGAGAGTTTCTTATTACTGTGTGTGTGCTAATCCTTACCCATGGAAATGAATACACAGTACATAAAAGTAATGTTGTTGTATTTCTTCATTTAATAAACTCCATATTGTGCTCTCAGTCCAAAACTAATAGCTATTTTATGGATCTCTATATATCAGATAACAAAATATTTCAACTTTTTTTTTAAGTAAAGAGTGTGTCACTCCAGCAGTTATTTACGTTTATTAGACTAAAGTGTTGGTGAAGCAGCGCTGGCAATATTGGGGCGGGGGAGCTTTAACAAATGCCAAATAAAAAATACTGTTCTTTACCCTTATTTATGAACACAGACATCTTGTGAACACTTCGGCCTGCGTATATATATTAAGTAGAACAGTGTGTAACATAGCCACATTTCTGCTGCCTCGGCTGCTGTCATTGACTACAGTGGTGTTTGTAGATGCTTGGTCCTCCAAAAATAAAGACACAATTTTCCCTTCAGACAGGTGTGCGTATCCTGCAGAAGTGGCTTTTCTTGTTAAAAGAGTGTAGAGGTTTGAGAGTTTTGGACGATCCCCCTCACAAAACCTTTTTTCTCTTTGACACTAGCTGCACACCCCAGTAATTCCTCATGCCTTCAGCACCGCTTTCATCCAGGTGACATCCCGCACCATTTTACGACCCGGTATTTCCTTTTTACCTTCTTCTTGGGTTTTCCTCACCTTTGCCCACCACTTTTTTCTGTATGAATTGGTGGGCTGCATCTGCTGTGCTATTAGGTGGCCGGAGTAATGCAGCCGCATTGCAGCATGCCAAATCAGAAGGACTCTCAGGATGCGCATCTCTCACCGGAGGCACTGTCCTCTTGCCACAGGTTAGCCTGGATGGCACAAGCAGGCATGGACTTGGCTCTGCACCCCTCCAGTGGAGGGAAATGCTCAACTGCGTGAAGCCCCACCATAAAAATCACCCAGCAAATTAGATGAGTAAGAGTGTCTTCCTCCACTTCACTTTCTGAAGGTTATTCAGGGCCTATGGATATCGATGACAAAGCTGAAGGCCATAAGGTATGTGGGCATCTACAAACAGCCCTTCAGCAGCGTTACGAGGAGATGCCAAGCAGCAGTAATTTGAAGTAACTGTGTTAAATTCAATGAAGATTTGCTGACTTACACCATCCCACTATCTCGCACGTGCTTTTCAGTTTCTAGTTAAGACGACACCGCTCCTAAATTTGCAAGTTTTCTTTGACGTCTTCTTAGCAGACAGGGCTAAAACGACACTTTGTCTTCCTCCCTCAGCAGAGGACTTAAAGGTTAAAGCTTCATTTATTTGCATAGTGGTATTGCTCCTGCTGTGTCTGTCCCTGCAGTTTCTTTACCACGGAAGGGCAACAGGAGTGTAAAGAGGGCTTTGAAAGAGCAGAAAGATTCTTGCTTATGATTATTTCTGGGTCTAATCTTGTAACAGAGTAAGGCCAGGATAATGCACTGGGTAGTAACCCATGGATCAGTCAGCTTTACCGAGACACATTTCATTGATTTCTATGAGTTGCAATTGATCCTGATACTCTTAGCTGTCCTCACAGAGAGAGCCAGTGCCACTAATCCTCTTAAGCAGCAGTCAAGAGATGCAGATAAAAGCTGGTGATTCACCTTGGCTCGAATAACAGTGCTCTTAAAAAGAAAATGGAGGGTTCATGCCTTGGATATAAAAATGTATAATCTGCATGCTGACTGCATGTTGTGTCACAGTGGAGCGTATTTCAAGGCTATTAATTAAGACAATAAAAGGTTGAGAGCTCAGAAAGGAACTGCTACTAACAAAAGCAATAATTCTTCTATCTTTACATATGAAAATGGCTATAAAACCAAATATAAATGATTTTGTATCAAATTATTGTACTTAGATGAACCTGGGAGCATGGGAGCATCTGTTCTTGCAGATCTAGCATTTTTATTTCAAGACAAAGGAAAGTCTTTTGCAGAGAACCGCAGAATATCTAAGTGCAACGCTTTGGCATCAGTCACAGTATATGAGGCAGGATACTGTGTTAAGAGGAAATACTACAGACAAGAAAGTATCAGAATGAAAAGAGCACATGATAACATGAAGAGAACCTAGACAAATGTGGGAAAAAAAGGATTAAAATGACAAATTTTCCCTGATAGTATTCACAGCTTTCTCATTGTGCTTGCTATGAGGAGACGTAAGTAATAATGTGCTTTATTGAGAAGTTCAAAGAAAGTGAAAGCCAGATGAAGTCCTCCCGTGAGCGTGTTCACATGAGGGCTTTATTGGAAGTGCTCACCAGACTATTAACAATTCTCTTTCACCTCCTGAAAAAAGTTTTCAGCATCTCATAAAAAAGTAAAAACAATACCATGAAAATTTGATGCTCAAAACACACACTACGAACAGCAAATAGTGATGAGTTACAAGCACTGTTAAAGGAGGGTTATTTGTCCAATCCATATGATGAAATATGTTTGTGTAGTCAAACAACATCAAATAGCAACCAGGCTCCATGCATGGGATTATTGATAAATAAATGGGATTTAACTCATCAAATAAATTATTTGCCAGGAATAGTTCACCTTGTTCTAGTCAAGAAGTCATACGGTGATTATTTTACATCTCTATGTAGCTCTAATCAAACGTGCATTCCCTTTTTTCTGCAGTCCTAGGAGGGAATGAAGATACTTTTTCCTCCTTGTCTGCCTTCTATTCGCTTCACAATGGCAGGGGGCAACCCCGACACCTTCCCACCATGCAGGGTTCCTTGCCCAGGCTTGATTCCAAAGCCTTATGTGTTTCAGGATGGAAAAACCATGTTCTGTGCAACACAATCAGTCTGTGCTCCAGTATTGTGTGGACCCATGGGCCCATGGGCTCACATTTCTACAAACGAACTTCAGGAACTTAAAGGGGTAGTGAATTTTATCCAGCCTTGGCTCCCTGATGGTCACTGAGGAGAAACAGACACCTCCAGATGACAGTTCACATCTTAAGTCAGACCCAGTCTGCAGATGGCAGTTCCCAACTCCAATTCCTCACTAATCTACCTCAATTCAGGTGGTGATTTTTCCCACAGGTTCTCTGTATTAATGGCAAAAATGTATCCTTATTCCATTAAGAGACAAAGATGCACCATTTTCTGCCTGTGCAGTGTTAGTTTTGGCAATTAAAAAGGGTTTTTTTCAGTTTACGAAGCCAAGAAAACAGATCTAGAAGGAAAGAGAAGTCTTTTAGTTACAACCTCTCAAAAACTAGACCTTACTATTTAGAACTGCCCACAAATAGCATGTTCTTGAGTTCTTGGTTTAGCAATTCCACGCTCAAATTTTCATCAGCCCTGAGCATTCATAGATCCAAGTGAACCTCTAAGGAACTGCCAGCACTCCTTACCTCCAAGAACTGCGAACTCTCCCAAGTTGACTATGATTTTCTTAAATTAAAGAAAAACAAGGTCTGAATATTTGGACCTTTCTATTTCTTCCAGGCTTCTTTCCTCATTATGATCAGTGTCTGCAAGACAATATGAGAAAGGACAGAATTAACTGAAAAATGAGTGGAGAAACAGTCTGATCATTTTGTTCCTACACACTGATAATTTCACCGTGAACAGGATAACTCCACTGAACTCCCTGAATTAACATTTCTGTAAGGCATTGGCTTCTGACTGCTGTTCCTTAGAAGATATTTCTGTAAGTCCTTATTGGCTCATAAATCAGAATTTTCATTTGTAACTGCTTTTCTTTCAGAGTTTTTGTTGTAGCCATCACAAATGGAATTGATACTCATTGTCATGTGAATGAGATGTCAGTATTTTGTTATTGTAACCCATTTCAAAAATTCAATTTTTTTACTTGCACCTCTGGTTTGAAATTTTAAGGCTAAAGTTCTATAGCTGCAATGTACTATTTGAGCAATCATACTAGCCTAAAAGTGTACACTTGGACCTAGATTTGGGCAGATGAGGAAAAATGTTTACTTGGTGCTATTTTTTCCTCTGGAAAAACAAACCGATTGTGACAAATTTGCCCAAAATAGTACAAAATCACAGAAAAATGTGACACTAGTGAAAATTTGTGAGGAAATTACAGAAGAAGAAAAAAAACAGTTTAGGTACTACTGTCAAATCTCTTCAGCTATGCCTGTGCTGTTAGGAAATGGAAAAGACACATGTAGCTGTGCATCAAGGCCAAATGACATGAACTAATTTGTATCTCCTTTGCTTACGGATAGTCCCATTTTGAGCAGATTTGACTTTGAGATATGCCTAAAGGGAGGAAGCTAATGAGGAAGATTTGTGAATGATCGCAGATGCGGTGCTCAGATTTGCTCTTTGGACCTACCCTAATACTGTGTCCTAAGTAACCTAAGTTTTAGTATCTCCACTCCCTGAGGACGTGGCTTGAAGATGTTCTGACCCCTACCCAGAAGATCTACTGACTTTTCTGACCATGGAAATGAAACTACAAGAAAGGGCCACCATATGCCTGAGGTTTGACCCAGACACTGGGAGACTTCGGGCATGAACGAACAGGTTGCCCAGAGAGGTGATAGACGCCCCATCCCTGGAAACATTCAAGGTCAGGTTGGACCAGGCTCTGAGCAACCTGATCTAATTAAAGATGTCCCTGCTCATTGCAGGGGCATTGGATTAGATCACCTTTAAAGGTCCTTTCCAACCCGAACTATTCTATGATTCTGTGATTCGATGAATATATGGTATTCAGAGGCATTCCTGGGTGCATCTGTGTAGACATAGTGAAATCAGTCTGAGTTCCTTTGCTGAGGTAGTCATACGTGCTTATTTATGTGGTTCTAAAAAAAAAAAATAGAATTTAGCACCTTAGTAGGATATAATATACATATTGCTTGAGTTTAAAATAGTGCTGTTTAGTCACCAATAAAAAGCCTCATAAGGCATAAAGTTCAAACACAATAAGGTAGCAGTGGGATGCAACTGAAATCCATCCTTTGACAGACAGCTCCTGCAGTTAAAATGATCAAACTAAGTGTGACTTAAATAAAGACATGCCCACCCCACATTTTGGAAGCACCAACATGATCTTTTACCACACGGTTTTCTATTGACTCCTGCAAGTTAAACAGAAGTAAAGCTACAAAGAGTTTATTAACATCAGGCCAAAGAAACACCTTTTTAAGTAAAGGTTTTTTTCCCAACAGGTGGGAAAGCATAGCATGAGCTCAGAAAGGATAATTAAGAACTTTACCTGGAGAAAACTATCACGTTAATTCTTGGATTCCTCTATGGACAGCACTGGAGATGAAGAGCAAATGGGCTCAATAGTCTGTTAAATAGGACTGGCTGTCAAACAAGAATTTCCTGTGCTTCACCATTTGTTTTCTCTTCACATGAAAAGAAAAATAGACCTTTAGAGCATTCTGGGGAAAAACTGAGTGAGAAGGATGCTCTCTACAAAGCAGAGAGCATTGCAATTGTGAGAATTGCAAAACATATGTAGAAATAGCTTCAAAACTTCATTTTGCCTTTCCTAGAGCAGAGGTTTCCAAATTTTAAGCAAATCTTTTGGCCACTGACATACAAAT
Organism: Chionis minor; assembly: GCA_013398295.1. Taxonomy (NCBI): domain Eukaryota; kingdom Metazoa; phylum Chordata; class Aves; order Charadriiformes; family Chionidae; genus Chionis; species Chionis minor. The sequence continues at coordinate 246,179 of VZSF01003022.1, forward strand.
TCAGGCTTGCTCATTAGGTAGAGAAGAATAAACAAGTCCAGCAGAAAATTTTGAGATATTTCTTCTGAAACTGTGTGATTTCAATGACTGACATTTTCTGATTGACAAAGCATATTATGAAAGTAATTCAAACAAAATGGTTCTGCTATTAAATTAAAATCAGTTTTGCATCATTAAAGATGCTCATCTCTTCCATCCTGAGCTCGCAAAGCACTGCTGGCTTTTTAGGATCTGATGATGTCACTGGAAAACCCCTGTGAGCAGTTTTTTTCATCATTCAGCTTCCTTTGAGCAAACGTAACATTATAGGTGAAATTCAGTTATTATTAATATATAACAATTAGATATTGAACTCTTAGCTAGTCTGATTTTAGGTACTGTTGTTTGTTACAGACCACAAAAGAAGCATCTGATTTTTGTATTATTTTTTAAAGATATTTTTAACACAGCTTTTGAACATTAGCAGCAGCTGCTACTAATAAGTTTCCCTACTTAGAACTGTCAGGTCTCTGCAATAATATGATGCTACAGTAATTTCTAGGCACAAGAAGGAAATTGTGGAGGCCTTATTTTTAGGTAATATTGCTTTGCCTTTTTTTTTTTTTTTAATAATTACATTAATCTTGCTGTATAGGTGGGATTTAGTTCTTTTTTATGCCAGTATTTTAATTTTAAGTATTCATTAGAAAAAATATTTATTAAGCATCACTTTTTAGAAAAAGACTCTGCAGTAATTATCATGGATTAGCTGAAATTAGGCAGAATCCTATACAAAAACATTTTTTAAATATGCAAAAATCTTTTCCGTAGTATTCTGTTGAATTCCATAGCAGAGCTATTAAACTGCATCTACCAAACATCTAGCATCAGAACAAAGAGACAAAGCATTTCAAAAAGCTCCTATTTTGTTAAATTTTATAGCATAGCTTCATAATGGACAAAACAATTCTTTCTTTATTGTCACAGAAATGGATAAGCTATTCTTTTTTCTGTTGATCTTAAAAATGTCCATTTTAGACCATGTTCTGGCACTTAGAGATCAGCTATTTACAACCGCTGCTTACAGAGCTAGCACTTGTGGATGTATGGGCATAATATCTGCACATTTTAGTTTGAAAACCATTTTTTGTGTCACCCCTCTTTTGACCAACCAAAATTCAGTATGATATTCTTATTCCAGAAGGGAAGATAAATGGATGGTGGAATCAGTTTTCTTCAATATTATTTGTCTAAGCATATAAAAAGTCCTGTGTTGCAGAGCGCAGAAAAAATCCAGCAGAGACTGTTTCCTTGCTTGCCACTCTAAATCTCTTTCAGCCAATGCTTTAACATGGCCTCCCACTTCATGATTGTCTCCCACATTCACAGCCAAGGACAGAGTGGGCTTTCTTCAAGCTTCACATTTGCCTTTAGGCTGCAACATGAACTCAGCTGCCTCTTACAGCAAGCTACTTGAAATAAAACTGTTTCAACTGGTTTCATCTTGCAGTGTTATTATTATCACCACCATCATTTGTAAAGGGAGTTTGTATTATGAGATTGCCTGTGAGCTATCACAGAATGCCTTGTATAAACATAACTTGTGCAAAAGAGCTCGTATTCAAAGTGCAAAATGAGAGACAACAAGTGGAAGAAGCCATCAGCTGGAAGGGAGCACTAGGGAACAATGAAGCAATTACCAACAGTTGACGATGCAGCAGTCAGAGAACACCAGCTGCTTAACTATTGTGGGAGCTCTAATTACAATTCTTCTTAGGCGAGTGAATTACTCTTGGAGTGCTCTGCCCAGAACCTTCCCTCAGGAAGGAGTACGTGATTTTGGGAAGAAGGAAACCGCAGCAGAGAGAAGTGCAAGGTCCCTGTCCTCCTTTCTCGACAAGGCAAAGCAAACCAAGTGCCATGTGCTCCTCTACGTATTCAGAGCGATACAGGATGCAGTGCAGTAGAGGTCCATGAGCTGTTAACATATGGATTTCTAACACGATAAACTGTGTTATTTCAGTATGGATATAGAGCTATTAAGATAGATCATGTCAAAAATCTTAGTGTTGATGGCTCCATGCTATGCATTGACATGATCCATCTTAATGGCTTCTTTCCTTCACAGCTGCTATGATGTACTCTGTCAAAGCATAATATTGAGCCTTTCATTTGAAGTGCTACATCATATCAAACCCTCTTTTGCAGTTATTCAAATGCATAATGTCAGCGCATAGTATGGAGCTCATAAGTGGATCTTTGACAAGATGTATCATGTCAATACGTGGTAATGACTGTTATGACACCAAGCAGTGCTTAGTAAGTATGAAAATGTTACTGTGTGTAAGCACAATAAATTAAATTCAAGAGGTTTGGATTTTGTTTTGTATTTAATACAGAGGCAATTAATTCAAACCGAATATGGACTAACCTGGAAGGATCCTCCGTAATAATGGAACATCTTTCTCCTCTTTATGAACCTGTAGCCTTTCTGATTAGAAGCATATCATTTCAAGCAAGGTTAAAAGGAGCATAAGTGGCTTGTTCCTATGTGCACTGCGCCAGAAAGATAATAAAACCTTTCAATGGGTCATTGTTAAACTTTTTTTTTTTCCTGTCAAAGTTTGCCAGCGTTTTTTGAAATTAAAACTGCAGTGTGCCAGGTTTGACACTACTTCCATCAAGGGAGTCTTCCAAACTGCACAAAAGGAAATTGCATGGAAAATTTTCTTCAAATCACTTTGCCCTTTGTACAACTGAGAAAGACTGCTGTCTTAATCCCACATCCACTATGAGTACTGAAACCATGAAATTCTATTTCTTCTTATGCTTTCTCAGTATATATTTGCACTGCTGCAGGTAAGCTGCATATATAAAGAAGTATTCTGTTAGCAGAAGTCAAGTTCATTCTGTGATACTGGAATGAGGACATTTCTTCTTCCAGGATTTCAGGATTTGAGCCAACAAATAGTGAATTGTTCACAACAGTTTTGCCCGGAAAAATGAAGAAGCAGCAGGAGGATGCAGAGTCTCCTCAGACATAGAAACAGCAATTTGTTGCATGCTTCCACGTAGGGTTCAGAATGATCATGAGCTATGGTCATCATAGAACTACGTGAGAAGAATCCACTCCCTGGACCTTCTCTTCCGTTGACAGCCTAAAGAAAAATGTACAGAGTGAAATAGAGAAGGGAAAAGAAATGGCACTACATGTGCACGTTTAGGCAACTGAATCAATTCCCGAATCTGTATTTTTGCAAGGTGAGCGTGCTACCTAGCCTCATCATTTTGCTTTATACAAGCAGATAATTTTTTAACATATCCCATGTCTAAAGAATATGCTAGTATTGTACACTCTACCTTTTCCTTAATTAGTGGGACCATATAGCTTACTAATTGGACTGGAGACTTAAAGGCACTGGCCTCTGAGGTGAAATTAATCCATACAATGCAAGGGATATGAGTCTTTTAACTTGATTCTTTTATCTTTATACCTGATAGTGTAACCTACAGTGTATGAAACAGCACTGGGCACCTATTTTTGTGACGCGGGCAACTGAACTTAGTCCTAGGGGTCCAAATTTTTACCATAAGAAGCTTTAAATGTCCTTTTTGCTTGCCATTGGATTCAATTACCTAAACAGTCATTGCCTATAATCTCTGTATCAGGTCTTAGGGTCTGGAAATAGGTACATCTACCGTCCGTCCTCCCGTAAACTGATTAAGGTCTTATGTAAACATTGCCCACACATAGTGAATCAATGGGAATTCAGTATACACAATAATTATGCAATATATTGCATGTGGTAATAATACAAGGTCATAAATTTAGGTTCATAAATCATTACACAGAGCTGAAAACCAAAAATCATTAGCATTTCCTTTTTCCCAGTAATATAGTAATTTGTAAACACAAATGATTAGTCATGATTAAGAATAAAAAAATAGCAATAAAAATTCACATATATGTACATGAGAGATTGTGTCTCTAAAACTGGAATAATATCAGTCAAGAAGGTAGTATACTCAGTTAATCCATATCTCTAAGTTGAGAACCATTTTGTTAGAAGCTCATAATTTTGATTTACTAGTTAGCCTTACACTGATTTAGTTTGACAGCAAAATAACTGTAACTTTTAAACCTTCATCCAAAACACCGAAACATAGGTGAATTTTCTTCCGAGGGGTGGGTTTTTTTCAGCTTTGAAAAGGTATTTCTTCATTTTTTAAAAACAGTCGAGCGTATATTTACAAAATACTCGCTACACAGACACATGAAATTTTCATTCCTTTTTATGTATTTTGTATCATTGCAGTAAAAAAGACAGGACCACCTAGACAGCCAAAAACTCAAGGCATTTGTTTCTAACAAGGCAACGATGCACCTGCCTAGCTGAAATTGCAATGGTGCGTTTGGAAGGAAAGTTCTTGTACAAAGTGTGGTGAAAAGCAGAAGGGACCATTTGAAGAGCCCCATACCTGCTGCGGGCCATGGTGCCACCTTAGATGAGTTGAGTGGCACAGGGCCAACAGTGTCACGCTTCAGCTACCGGACAAGAGGAGTTAACAACCAAAAAGAGAGCGTGGGAGGGAGGAGAATGGAAACATCCCATTTGACACCAATGTCATGCATTGTCAATAAATTAATGTGTTCTAGCACCGAAAGACAGCGATATCAGCAACCAATGTTATTTTTAACCTATATTGTACATTATTAATATAAAAAGTAACTAATGGATTGTATAAGGCTTTCCACCTGGGCTGTAATTAAGATACGAACTAAAAGGACCCTAATTCTACCCAGAAAAGTCCATCTGTTGCTAACAAGCTCTCACCAGACGTTGCACAGCAACCTGTATCCCTGAGTGCATGCAGTCAGCTGCCCAGGATGCCTTTGCTTGGCCCCAGAGAGCCCTGCCCTCAGCACAGAAACCGGAGAAATTCCCATTTTTTGGCTGGAGTTTTGAAGCACTCACTACAGACTGAAGATAGACACCTCGTGTAGCGATTTCTTATATGCACATGTCTAAATGTACTTTCTTATGAATGTCCCAAATTCCTGTCCCTTTGGGAAAGATTTCTTCTTTTCCTTATTGGCTTTGTGGCTTTCAGATGTTACATCAGGAAGGCAATTTACTTGCGGCAAGTTGAAGAAAGTCCCCAGTGTTTAAGGCACTACAAAAAACCCTTACATTTTGAAACAAACCTAATTGCAGTATTATATTCCAGGGGTTTAATAATAAAAAAGTTATAAGTATGAATTTTTCAGTGTCACTTTTGAAATGTCTAAATGCCAATATAAACAGTGTGAGTACACAGACACTACAAGTTTATTTTAAGAAGGAATAAACATCCCAACGTGACAAATAATTTGTACCACAACAGAACCTCTTTAGGGAATAAATTTAGTGAAAGGTGCAGTAACTTTAAGGTAACATGTCACAAGAAACACCATAGCTCAGTAAAATATTATAGCTGAATCTTCTTTAACTTTTAATTAAATTTAATCATTGATAATAGAGTAAATGTCTTAGTAGACATTTTTGTAGAAAGGTATACATCAGAAAACTCTTGTGCCCACATTGGATCTTATGTCGCAGTCCTTGTAGTTTATAATACACAGTGTGTATTTTGTTACTCATTGCCTTGAGAGAAGAACCAGAGACTCAGGAAGACAAGTGGTGAAGGGGTGCCATACTTCAATGCATAGGAGGGACAGATGTTGTGGTGAATGAATTACCATATACCTTAAGATTAATTTTTACGGAGTACTAAAGCAAGTAGGATGCAATAAAGTGACTGGGGCAGCTAACAGAGAAGCGAGTTCTGTGAGATACTGAATACAAGAAGGGAGAGTACGAAATCAATACAACAAATGTGATATTCTTCTGTTGGAGCTGAGTAAGACTTCTCAAAAAAATACTTTCTCCCATTCGATGAATAAATAAGTAAATGTAGGCTGTATTTTACATACTTTATGTTTGATGATAGTAGAATCATAGAATCATAGAATGGTTTGGGTTGGAGGGGACCTTAAAGATCATATAGTTCCAAACCCCCTGCCATGGGCAAGGACACCTCTCATTAGATCTGGTTGCTCAAAGCCCCATCCAGCCTGGCCTTGAACACTTCCAGCGATGGGGCCCCCACAACTTCCCTGGACAACCTGTTCCAGTGCCTCACCACCCTTGGAGTGAAAAATTTCTTCCTGAGATCTATTCTAAATCTACTCTTCCAGTTTGAAGCCACTACCCCTCGTCCTAGCTCTACGTGCCCTTGTAAAAAGTCCCTCTCCAGCTTTCTTGTAGGCCTTCTTCAGATACTGGAAGGCTGCTATAAGGTGTCCCCAGAGCATTCTTTTCTCCAGGCTGAACAACCCCAACTCTCTCAGCCTGTCCTCATAGAAGAGGTTCTTTAGCCCTCTCACCATCTTTGTGGCCCTCCTCTGGACTCAATCCAACAGGTCCATGTCCTTCTCATGTTGGGGGGTCGAGAGCTGGACACAGTATTCCAGGTAGGGTCTCACGAGAGCAGAGGGGCAGAATCACCTCCCTTAACCTGTACTCCTCATTGAATTGAACTATCACTTTCCATTATTTTTTTAAAAGCAGTAATTACAAAAATCCCTGTGTATTTGCTTTCCATTTTCCATTTTTATAATTTCCACTCTTCTTACATACATGGAAAAGCAGCATGGCTACAGTACTCACTCATAATCAAAGCCATTGACGCTGTTGTTAGCCTGCAGTACAAGCAGAAGCATTTCTTGAGAGTACTGTAGAGTGAGTAGCAAACTAAGAAACAGACAAGCCATTTCTGTTTTGGATGCTTATTTTCAAAATATAAAACTTTAGAAGAAGTAAATTATTTTCCTGAACCTCCAGAAGTATGTAGCCATTATTGATTTTTAAGGCTAAATAGACCCTTATATATTTTAAGCTTCCATCTATGCTGAGTCTTCAGCCAAGGCATAATTTTATAAGTAGATTTGGAGACCACAGTCAAGTTACTTCATTTCCAACTTCAGCCACCTTGCTCAGGTAAACAAAAGATCAAAATGACATTGTACTAATCTTTAAATATTCAGTTACCAGTTCAGTTCCATGCCCTTATTTAAGCCAGAACCTAGGTACAAAAGCTGGAATCTAAATATTAGCATTTCACTTTTCCCTCAGAAATAAGAGTCAGGGGAAGTTTTTCAAAGAACATGGTGAGATCTGGAGTTACGGGATATGTGTGCATGGTGGTTGACACTCCATGTTTAAATTATTGTCTAAATAACATTGAGACAGAATTACTGGGAGTTGATTACTTAAAATAAAAGTGAAGAGAAGACTTGTGTGACAGTTTCTTTGAAAACTATTACCAGTTGGACAAACCTATCATTGGTTTACTTCAAGGATTTATTTTAAAATTCAAAAAGTTGTGTGTCAAAGTCTAGATGAGTCTTATTTAATTATCATTTCTCAGAGAATATCACCTTTCATGAGAGATCAGATGAAGTGGATATTAATTTCTTGTTTCCTTTGGATTCTGTTTTTGACATATGTATTTGATTTGCAGATCCATTAACTAAATGTCTCTGGACTAATCTTTGCCTTATTTGGCATATTAAATGCACAGCCAAGTGTAAGATAAAATGCCTGAAGGCATTGCTTTTTGGTAAAGGAAAATAATAATGCTGCAAAAAAAGTAGACTGTTGAAAAATATGGAAATACATTTCTCAAACATTTTCACATTTTCAGGGAAATTTCTTATGCAGGCAATCTTAATTTAAGGGCAATCTGAGTAGGTATATGAACTTTCTTATATGTATTTATATACTTGCTTATATACTGTCCTGGTTTGAGGTAAAACAGGACCAATTTTGTTCAGTAACTCTGCTTTCTAGCTAGGCCTGTTCTAACTGCTGAAATTAGCAGCAGATTGTGCAGAAAACTGCTCTTTCTCAGAGCAATAAGACCCATGTTTATAGCTAATGCTGAGGCACGGTATGCAGAGAGGCCCCTGCTTGTACTTATTGCTATAACGACCAAGGCCAGACAACTTTGTTATTTGCCCCGTTGGAGGGTCAGAAACAGAAAAGCGTAGAGGGGTCACACCTGTGGGGAGGAGCAGACAAGACAGGTGACCCAAAACTGACCAGTGTATTCCGTCCCATCTGCTCAGTATAAAAGCTGAGGGATCAAAGGGTCAACTCTCTTTCTTCAATGGCCGGTGTCTGAGGAGGACTCCATCTGTTCATCTGCCTTTGATCCCAATCCCTGTGTTCCTGAATCCAGATCTGTAATCCAGTTCCCATCATTGCTGAGTCCAGACTGGGACTTCCCCAGTGCTTGCTGGTGACGTGATTGTCATCCTGGGAGTTTGATACAGTTTTGTATATATTTCATTATTTTCTTTTCATTATGTTATTTTTTTATATTTCATTAAAGTAGTTTAGTTCTTACTAAACTTGTCTCTCTTCTTCTCTCTCTCCTGCTCAGCAGGAGAGAGGGAACATCTGTCACTCAGCTTGCTTGGGCCAATCCGGCCCAAACCACGACATATACATACATTTATTCAAAGTTTTGAAGTGGTGCCATCATAGTTCCCCAATTTGCTCTTCTACTATAAGGGTGCTCTTCTAGCACACAGGATGAAGCAGCGAACTAGCATTTTATCAGTGTGTAGTTAAATGTACTTAGCCATATTTTCAGAAGAGAAAACGGGCATAAACAACCAGGAGGAAATACACTGGGAATGATGATACTTTGCTGTTTACAAAAGTTGGACCCATTCTGCGTAGTGCTAAGGCAAGTGCTTCCATGAGCGATGCTGTGTGTATTGAGATCCTTTGTAGCACAGCACTGCATTCACCTGGTATGCTTTGGAAGAGGGATAGGAGAGACAAATAAGTTTGAATGTGTTCTTGCCCTAGAACTTGCTAGTGACAATGAAATTCAGAAGTGAAGTATTTGCCATTTAGAAATAATTAAGGGACCCAACAATAAACCACATATATGTGAGGTGACTTAGTGACATCTAAAGGGGTGCAAGAGATACCTTTAGAAGAAGGGAAACTGTCCCCATCCTCTGTTCAGCAAGGTGGAAGACAGAAGGAGATCCCACAAGCTCCTCAAGCATATCACTGACATTTTCCAGAGAGCAAAAAATGGAAGGGAAATCAGTTGGTAACTAACTTACACCTCATTCAAATTCCATCTTATTTTATGTAATGGATTTCAGGTAATATCTTAATCACCATTATGAGAACATACATTACTCTAACCAATGTTTTCTTTAGATGTAAAGATTCCATACTGCATTCACCTGGCTTTGTTTCCGGTACTTAATAGTTTGTAGTCCAGTGTATGTTAGGTAACTAAGGTTCTTGACCTGCCTGTACAGGTCAGAGGCAGGCACCTGACAAGGGCAATTCAACTCACCTAAAATTTTTTATCAGGCTTCTCATTTTAAATCAGCCAGGGTGGATTCAGCTCCACATTTGGACACCCACATTTAAACATCTCCATCTCCTCACTTAAGAATGAGTTTAGTGTCTAAGCTCCTGTATTAGTCACTGGAGCACTGCAGTGGGCTAGAAATGGACCATAGACCCCTTGTGATGTCTGGGATGCTCTGGGGCATCCGAGACACCAACAATGTTTTAGGCTATTTCACAGATATGAGACTCATCTTTCTAAGCCACTGAACTGAACCATTAGTGATATGTCAGCTGATAGACCCTAAAGACTTGTGTGATGGTACTGATGAGATCTCAGCTGACTATGGTGGGAGCTAGGCATTTAGATCGCATGTTGACACTTACATAAAAACACCTAAATTCAGGTGTTTGCATAAGAAGCTGAATCCTGCTCCTAAATTCACAAAAGATAAATCCAGACCTTAAGAAATTACCTAACTTTAAATCACTCGCAGTGCTTCCAAAATCTTATGCTTGGTCATACCTGACTATTGGGGCAGCATTTTAGTGCCATCATTTTTGATTCTATGGAGCATCTACTCGGTCTCAAGCTGCTTCTGGTTCAAGACTGCTATAATATTGGTATGATAATACAGGGAGCTGCTGGAGAGGGTGCAGCGAAGGGCCGCAAAGATGATTAGGGATCTGGAGCATCTTTCTTATGAGGAAAGGCTGAGGAACTTGGGTCTTTTTAGTCTGGAGAAGTGAAGACTGAGGGGGATCTCATCAATGCTTAGAAATCCTTAAAGGGAGGTTGCCAGGAGGAGGGGACCAGTCTTTTTTCAGTGGTGCCCAATGGTAGGACAAGAGGCAATGGGTACAAACTTGAACATAGGAAGTTCCATCTCGAAGTGAGGAGGAACTTCTTTCCTTTGAGGGTGGCAGAGCACTGGAACAGGCTGCCCAGAGAGGTGGTGCAGTCTCCGACACTGGAGAAATTCCAAACCCACCTGGACGCCATCCTGTGCAACCTGCTGTAGGTGGATCTGCTCTGGCAGGGGGGCTGGACCAGATGATCTGCAGAGGTCCCTTCCAACCCTTAACATTCTGTGACTATGTGATTCTGTGATATCAGTCAGCCTGCGTGGCTGTCTCTGACACCCTGTGGCATTTCAACTGGCACCAGATGCCTTTGTTTATGCGCATTGACTGTAATAGAAACGTACATGCTTAGTTCAGAGTAGATATACAGACAGTGATTTTTGACTGGAAAGGTATCTGTGTAAGACCCCACTTTATATCTGCCTATAGAAATCCCGGTAGACTCCATTCAAGTCCTTTCAGCTAATTTCTTATTACTAGATCCTATGCATGCCAAGTAGACAACTAAATTGATTGCTGCTAGGTTGACTGGACATACTCACTTTATTAAATTTATGCACAACCTTAAATATTTTTTTGTGTTGTTGTTCTATCATAGCACTATAGCTAAAACTACTGGGTTTAGAAGCCGAAGTCACAGGGTCAGTCCAAGTAATTAATATTTCCTTCTATATCTAGTTCACCAGACTAATGTGTTCTCACCTCAATATACGGACATGGAACGGAATAAATCTTTTGCAGACATCTTGACACCGAATGGAAATGCTCTAGAGGTCAATGAGTAAATATGAAGCTAAATTAATTTGGTTTAGCAGTTCTAAGGCGCATCATATGTTTCATCATTCTGCAAGTAACACTGTTTGTGAAAAACCAGAACATTTTCTCCTTCATAAATATCCATGCTAACCAGGAGATTTAGAAGTAGATTTCTAATTGTGTAATATGGTGGCATGCTCTTATTACCTCACTGTATTATGACACCTAACTTCAGCAAAGTGTATTTCAATCCCCTCAGTGCCTTAGGGTATAGGACATATATTCTGCAAAGAGGTATTTGCATGATTCCATGAGCGTGTATCAAAGTTCTGACAGTGCACTGAAAATAATTAAAATGCATTTGAAAGGCCTGGCCCTGGGCATTAGCTCCCTTTTTATAACATGCATCTTGCTGCAAAATGCAAAATCTCTGGTTTCCTAGACCACCCTATTGGAAGGACAGTGAGCAGAAGTGTTACTAACCTCCACTGAGTAATACTCTTAACTAGATTTTTGAGATGTGGTAACTAGATTTTTTTTAATAACCTTTCATATTTTTTACAAAATTAATGACCTTTATGATAAATATTCAATCATAAACATTCCTTAATCTATGTTTAAGACAAATATCTTACCCTTCAGCTGAACTAGCATTGTCCATGAAATGTTGAAGATTTTTTATATAGTAATATAAAATTATTCTTATAATGGTGTGGCTGGGGAGAGATTCTATGACACTACTTCGGTCCAGTAAACATCCACAGTAAGTGGTTTTTTTCCACTTACCGTTTTGATTACTAACAATATTCTTCATTTAATAAAGTATCCACTGTATTACAGTCTTTGTAATTTTCTGAGTGCTCTTCTGTAAGAACAGTAAACTTTATTTTCAGCTCTAATTACCAGTACTGCTCCATTCTCATTCCTTTGTGCACATCTGCCACTGAATTTATCTGGTATTGTCTTTTTTCTCTCTCAATATCCACTTCTTTGTACACGCAAAAGAAACAATTGATATTGTATTATGGTTGTTTTTCCTGGAGAGAAATGTGCCTGCAAATGAGTCTGTTGACTGCTTCACTTTCAGGCAAGTTATCTTATAAAAAATTATGTGTGAGAACTGGTGCATTCATTATGGCTGACCTGCTGGGATATCAGCAGTGTGGTAATACAGGTTTTTTTCCTTATTTTAAGCTCTGTATAAAGCTTGCAACATGTTTTGTTTATATTATTGATAATAACCAGGATTCATCTGGCATTGTTCCAAGGGAAGCACACTGACATAAGTTTATTTTATTTCTCAGAACATATGCCATGGTTTTTTTACACTCTTTCTTCAGTACAGTTTCAGCAGATCATTGCATCACACATAGAGAATTTGCAAGTTTGAAAAGATTATGATAAGAGAAAATTTCCAATGTCTTCTCCTTCAATTACTGTTTATTGTTATTACATTCTGTTTGCCTGTGTGAAGCCTTGGTACCATAGTGAGATAGAGAAGGCCATTTTATACATGCAACTAATTTCTGAAATGCAGAAACATTTAAAAACAAATAAGAAGAGATGCGGTACTGGAAGCATTTTGGGTGTAAGATAATTTTGTTTGGGCATTAACCAGACAAGTCCAGACCCTGTGGGTGTGTGCCTTATAGAGCATATCAGTGACGGAGGCACCTGCCTCCTGGTAGCACTTATCTTGAAGGTGATGTATTCTCATCTCCCCCTTCATAGCTCTGAAAATGAACCCCTCGGTTCAATGGGATCAGATGGCAATAAATTCACATAATTATATACTTGTTAAGGAGGTTAAGGTTATTTTGTTTGGATAACGTGACTATAATTTATTTTGTCTGTAAGGTTTGAGGTTAAACAATATTAATGGTTAGTTAATGGCCTAATGAGTCAGCTACAAGCCATTTAGGCATGCAATGAACCTTTACTTTTCAGTGACTCCTCTAATGAAAGATCTATATGAGTGCCTGTCTACTGTCACAACAGAGATAGCAGGAGAGTCACCTAATCGATTGTGATGATAAATCAATTGATCCGTAACCCTGTTTTCATACAGTGAAAAAGATACAGAGGAAACATTTTACTGTTCCCTTATTTCCAGCTGAATATCTATAAATAAAAGAGACAGTTCCCTATTTGAAAATATTCCCTTTATTACTGTGATTCAAAAGCAGGGAGAATCTGATTGATGTCCTATTTTATAGATGTGTCGGTTACTTTTGTCATTTCCAGGAGATTTAAAGTTCTTAGAAATTAAATATATGATGCAGAACATCAGAGAGGCTTGCTCTTCACTGTCATGTGTAAGGTTAAGGATTAAGATAAAGCTGATATGTGCTCTACTTGTTCCTACCTCTGAACAGCATCCAAAAATGCAGTGGGATTATTTAGAAAGAAATTTGGAAATGCCATTTATAAAGAAAAAGTCTTTGAAGCTTCTTTTAAATAGAAACTGTATTAAAGAATGTTTTAAGACAGCAGTCTATGATATTGATGCTGCTTTTACATCCTGATTTCATGCTGTCCCGTGGGTTTCATTACATATTTTTCCTTTTCTGCAGCGTGCTTAGAACACACAGATTTATTTACCGTTATTATAATCACAAACCACCAGAAACACCAACTATCATTAAGGCCCTGTTACACCTTTGTATTGATTCTTTCCAATCACCTATTAGGATTTCATGGCCTTTTTAAAACTAATTTCATATTTTGCTTGCCTCAGTCTCCTAACCTGAGATACCGCGGAAAAGACCAATTTTCAGAAATGCTGATCAACCTGCCCTCGTTCCTCCTTCAGAAAAATCAGAGATCTTTATTTAAGGCACTGCAGAAAGGGTACAAAAAGGAGATACACTTAGGCAATGTTTTTAAATTTGAGCTTATCATCTGCTAAGCAATTCAGTTGGAGTGGCTGACATGAAGCAATGTATTTCCACTGTATTTCCACACAACCTTGCAGCATGAGAGTCGCTGCCACTCTTTTTGCTTCAGTGTCACAGTGTCTTAAACAAGAAAGGGTGACTGCGATCCCGTACTGAAAACATCCAATAAGGAAACCAAATTCAGATTCCCTTTCCTGGAAGCCAGGAAACCTTTCTTTGTTAAATAGCTGACGTTTAATGGGGAGATGTTATGTGCGCCACGGATGGGCAAATGGTACATATTTGCTGAATATACAGAACAGAGGAAAATGATGGTGTGAGTTTGTAACCCGAGGCAAAGTCTGTACGACAGAAGGTGCCTACAACTGGTCAGCTGACATGGAGCTGCCTCGATGTATATACATAAACCCCTTTTGCCATGTAAAATAACATGGTTATGCTCAACTTGCCTGCTAGGAACGGTCCCTGATGCACACTAACTGTCAAGGTGGGAATTTTTTGGGGAAAATGCTACTTGGCCCAGGTGAAAATCATTCTGGGACCATTCTGATGCCTCAACAGTATAAATGATCAACTACCAGGCCCAGGAGTGCTCCTTGACACTGTTTAATTTGCTGGGGGCAGGCAGAGCCTGCATACCTAAAATCAAATGAACGCATATTTGTTTGCCTGCACACCACTTTTATAAATGCATTTAATAGTCAGATTTTCAGTTTTCAAAGGGTTGCACGTAATCAAAAATAATCCTCCTTCCAGGTGTCTGGGCATGCCAAACTATATTCTCCTCATCTGCAAATGCATATCGTGTCTGATCATATGACAACTCACTGACAACCCACATTCACATCCTTCAGAGCACCTTCAGAGCACACGAAATATCAGCAGTTTATAGATATGATGCCTCATCCAAGGGCCTGTGGTGCCATTCCCCTGTCTCCTCTATTCCAAATTATGACATGCTGATATTCAGAAGTTCCTCAGATAATGGTAGCACTGTATCATCACTTAAACGACTAGAAGAGAGATTTAGATACCCAGAAACAGATTCAAGTTTGTAGCTGTCACTGAGATGGGCTAATATGGATTATTTTGACTATTTGTTTGCCTGCCAGTTGAACTGACTACAGCCTGGAGACAACGACAACAGGAGCATCAGCTTGGTAACAGAAAGCCAAGTACTTCAACCAACAGAACTATCACCCAAAGTTATTGGTTCAGGATTTCTGCTGATGTAGTCATTGTTATAGATCGCACAAACAGATGTACAATCCCATTTCAAATATTCGTCCCTCTGTACTGTGGTGATATGGAGACTGTTAGGAAAGTCTGAACACTAAATTTTTCTCACATAAAAGCACTGGAAAGTAGCTTAAACTATTCCCATACCTTCCCCCCACCCCCCCCAAAAAGAAGCTCTTCTACTGTTCTGCTGCGGCTAGAAAAATTTGTGTCAGACTATTTGGTGTAACATCCAGCACAGCATACCTCAAGATTTATAATTCCCTTTCCTTGGCTTTTAAAATGCTCTTTAGCTGTTTTCCATATGGTCTTATCTCCCACATAGGATAAATTTGAATAGTATGATAAATTATATCCACTGATGTATCATGGAAAATGTTTCTTCATGGGTGAAAAGGGCAGTTTTTAATCAGGGAAAACACAGGCGCAAGTAATCTTTTTTGAAAAGCCTCATCTTCCTACTGATAATAAAGAACTTGGAGAGGAGTAGTTCGCTCTGTGCCTGTACTTTAGGTGCAAGTCCAGGCAGCAGGGTTAAACTTTGGGTCTCCATTATTAGCCTAGGTCAATCCCTTAGGGTCAAATCTGAAATCAAGGCTCGGTTGCCTAAGTGTAGATGTCCTACGGCATATCAGGCACCCTAAGGTTTCCAAGACATAGAATCTGTAGATGGATCCACCAAATAAAGCTACAGAACTATACAGATCTAGGATTTCTCCTAGTTACTGATGGTACAAATCTAAAATTAGACGTCTGCATATGTGTGTCCATATATGAGCCAGCTGTTGAGGTTTCCACGTAATCAATGAAGATCGGAAGTGCATATCAGGTGCCTGACATTGCCTTTTGAGATAGCCTGTACATGGACAACTGCACGAAGTATGACAATGAGAGCAAGCAATAGGGGCGGAATTCAGATATGACATAAATGTCCAATGTCCCTTTATACACCATATGATCACGACACTTTAGACATCCTAGTTAGCATCCAGCTGCTGTTCCAGAAGGACACAGGTCTCCCATGGGTCCTCTGTCATATCACTAAACCCCATACAACTCCCCTAGAACACATCAAATAGCCCTAGAGGCACGTGTGTAGGTAGGTGATTCAAGACCTTAGTTTCTACATCTGAACTAATCATCTAGGATTCTCTTATGGGCAAAAGAAAGATAAGAACACTTGTGTGGAGGCTATGGTTTTAATCTCATGGCTAAAATAAACCATTTCCAATGATCCCTAAAAAGTCTACTTTGCTCCATTGCTTACAAAGGTGGTACAGGCTGGGTAGCTCAAACCTAAACATCCTCAATGTTAAATGAGAGAACTCCTACCCAAAATGCTTGTGATGTTTATCTGTGCTCTGGCTTTGGTGATCTCTGTATTAAAAGGCCAGTGAAGTCAAAGTTGGAGTCTTGCCAGTGAATTCATCAAAATGTTACTGAAACCTTGACTTTACTAACCACTAAGACAGGAGCAACCTCCCGGGGCACAGCAGCATTTAAAATACCAAAGAAAATTTTCTGTGACAAAAACATGACATAACTTTTGACCTGAGTTATTCCAGAGGTTCTTTACCTTCTGATACATATTTGTGCCTTATTTGTTCAGATCAATATATTTACTTGAAGAATGCTCAAACCCAAGAAGCTTCATAGAGAGCAGAAACTTGAAAAAAACAAGGGGATCACTAGGCTCTGATCTTTTTCAAGAATCTGCTCAATTCAGACAGATCTACACAGAAAGCGTCGATGCCAAAGAAGCCACATCAGTTGAGAAGATGATCATAATTGTGTCTACACAAATATGACCTCAAATTTTGGAAAAAAATTGCAGCCTATGTTTTTAATCCCTCTAACATCTATCAAATCAAAGTAGCAGAGAAGAAAGAATAAGAATAAGATATAGAATCACTGTTTTATCATTAGTTTTCATGGAAAACATGGTACAAGAACCGAGATCCCTGGAGAAATTTGGATGTATAAGCATTGTCAATTTCATGGCATTCACCTCATCTGATTTCCTACATACTTCAGTGAGAAGTTGATGCTGAAGAACCTTTGATGGGTCTTGGTTACAGTGATACTCTCTGTAGTAACTCACATTTGAACTGACACATGAAATGGTGTAGGCCTCACAGTGGCCTTTATATTACATGGGAGACCCTGCAGCTACAGGCACATTCCACAGAAAACAGTATGATAATATCGCCTTTCTTTTCCATAGATGGAAACTTAGGGGGCAGTGACTAATTTTATGGTTAACCCAATAGGCCATCAGCTTCCAAATATAAATCTTTCTGTCTTCCAAATGCCATAAATGGGTATTAGAAAATCTTAAATTGATGTTTTTTGTTCTTCAGACACGTCAATTAGTTAGACCAGTGTGTGCATTAAAAAGCTGTGGACTGGCTATCAGAAATATCAGTCACTATATTTACCTTTTCTTTAGTCAGCAGGTCAAGCACCTTATGAATACTCAGCCTACTGTCTCATCAAACGTGCACTGTTTCTCCAGAAAATCCATCTTTGGAACTGATAGAACAATTATCAATGAAAAGTGAATCATCCAAATCCCTGACTAGAAACTCCTTTTTCTGTCTTCTCAGCTCTTACATGGATGGTAGGTACAAAAAAATGATATCCCATTTCTTGGTACACTCACAGTTTTGTTATAATCAGTTATATACAGTTATATCTGTACGAATAGAGAAACTCTTATTTAATGGTAATACATTGTGAAAAATGAACATCATCATTTTATCCCTCAGAGGGTTACACAAAGTAATCTTAACCCATAAATATTAGCAGATTTTCCTTATATTTAATAATTCTATGGATTAAGTCTTTTGAATTTAAAATTTTCTAGGCAATTAACTTAGCCAATAAATTTTCCTTCTTATTCGTATTAGAAAAGATTAGACTTAGGTAATCCATCAACCGTATTTATATAAGTGTAGTTCAAAAAACTGATCCAATTATTCCCACTCATGGACCTCTCCCTCGCCTTTTTCTCCCCCCAGTGCTCCACTTCATCCTTTTGTTTTTGAGGAAAGGGCAATGACATGTAAGAAGAAATAGTAGCTCATCTGTTATTGATGAAGAAGCAGTACGTAAAGATAACCTGTGATCTCCCAGAAGACCACATTGCAGTCAGATGCCACTCTGATTTCTATTCTCATTTTGTACTTATCCTCAAGGAGTCAGGACTTCATCTCACACAGAAAGTTCTTCACATTTATTAAGTTTTATTCAAGTTGTTCTAGACCTTTTTTTCAGAATTTCATTATCACCTACCAGCATAGACTTCCTTTTGTAGGGCAAAACTGCCTTACCTCTTTGAAAACAGATGTTGATCAGAAATATCACTAGCTAAGACATTACAGAAGCAAAACCCATAACTTCAGTCTCACTAGTTAAATCAGCATGGCTTTTGTCAGTGTGTGGGTTGACCTTAGCCAGCCGCCAGATGCCCACTAAGCCAATCTATTACTCCCCTCCTCAACAGGACTGGGAGAAGGAAAAAAAAAAAGTGTTGAAAAGCTCACGGATCAAGATAAGGTCAGGGAGATCACTCAGCAATTATCACCATGATGCAAAACAGACTCAACTCGGTGAAACCAATTTAATTTATTGGCAATGAAACAAAGTAACGTAATGAGGAATAAGAACAAATCTAAAAACTCCTTCCCAGCACCTTCCCTTCTTCCCATGCTCAGCTTCACTCCTGACTCCTCCAGCTCTTACACCTGAGCAGCGCAGGTGGGTGGGGAATGGGGCTTGTGGTCAGTTCGCTACACATTCTCTCTGCCTCTCCTTCCTCCTCATGCTCTTCCCCTGCTCCATTGTGGGGTCTTACCCATGGGAGACAGTCCTCCATGAACTTCCCCAACGTGGGTTCTTCCCACAGGCTGCAGTTCTTCAAGAACTGCTCCAGCGTGGGTCCTTTCTATGGGGAGGAGTCTTTCAGGAACAGACTGCTCCAGCGTCGTGCCCCATGGGATCACATGTTCTGACAGAAAACTTGCTCCAATGTGGGCTTCTCTGCACAAGCTGCAGTTCCTGCCAGGAGCCTGCTCTGGCATGGTCTCTTCACAGGCTGCAGCTTTTTCAAAGCACATCCACCTGTTCCCATGTGAGATCCTTCATGGGCTGCAGGGTAGATATCTGCTTCACTGTGGACCTCCGCGGGCTGCAGAGGGACAGCCTGCTTCACCATGGTCTTTACCACAGGTTGCAGGGGAATCTCTGCTCCGGTGCCAGGAGCACCTCCTCACACTCCTTCTTTACTGACCTCAGTGGCTGCAGAGTTGTTTCTCTCACATATTCTGATTCCCCTCTTCTGGCTGCTGTTGTACAACAGTTTTTCCCCTTCTTAAATATAGTATCGTCGAGGCACTGTTATGGATTGATGCATGCTGGCTACCATAACAGCGGTTATGGAACTCTGGAATCCCATTGATTAATGTAAGGTCTCAGTGAAGATTTCCGATTCCTCTTTTATTAGTTCTCAGGTTACATCTAGAGCTGGGTACCTCCAGAGAAGGACCCCTACCCCAGATTGTGCTGCTCAATTAAACCCGTACTACCCATCACCCAATCCCCATGTCCAATCACTTAATTCTGGTTGGTGGTCTCTTGACGTCTTAATGGTTTCCATTGTCTCTGGGATGGCCTTCTTCTGAAGTTACCTCGTTCTCTTGGAATTGTTTCCTTGGTCCTTATCTTCTTCATTCCATTCATACATACCAGATTCAGCTAGTTCTGTGTTAGCAGCATTAGTTTATAAAAAAGTTTACTCTTGGGCAGCTCTTGCAGCCTAGGGCTCCAACTACTTTAGCTACTAGTGCTAAGCTGCTAATGCTGAATTGAACTATTTAGAGAGAAGGATACAGTTAATTAACATACCATACCATTCTGTGATTCTTGTAAATATTTTTGTATCCCCAATACAGATTTGCTAAATCATTCATCTCCATCTAAGAGGCTGGTCCTAGTGGGGTAAAAGGTGCCAGGTATGGCTAAGTGCCTGCCAAATGCAATTTCTGCTGGTAACAACCCTAGAGATTGGCAAAGGGTATTTCGAATATCGTATAGCACTATTCCTAAAACTTATTATCCAGCTCTACACCATTTTCCCTTGAAAGCTTAATAGCTTCCAATAGCATTTGGATTTTGGTTCCATTAGAAATATTTTTTCCTGCCAAGATAAGGAACCCTTGTTCTTTCCATAACATACCCATTCCATGACAGACTCCAGAAGCATCTTTAGAATCAGTATAAAGAGTTACTCACTGATTATGTCCCCACCAGGCTGCTCTTGCTAAAGCAGTTGATTCAGACCCTTGGGCACTCACTGAGTGTAGAGGTTGTTGTTGTTAGAGGTTCTGCTTCAAGCACCTCTAAGTTTCTCACCAGTGCCTACCTCACATGTCACTTTCCATTCACATAGTATGAAGATCCACCAGTGAAAAGGATTAGATCTGAGTTCTTTAGGGGTTGATCCTGCAGGTCTTCCCGTAGGCATCTGGAGTGAAATGCTGCCTTAGCACAACCATGATGCGATTCACCATCGGAGGGAGCAGGCAGTAAAGTTGCTGGATTCAAAACGTTACATCTCTTAAAAGTGATGTGATCCACATTTAAAATAGTTAATTCATAAAGATGTGCTCTTTATGGGAACAAGATTCAGTTCTACTTCATGTGGGATATGCATGGTTGTTGGGTCACTCAACACTAATGGTCCCCTTCTTTCTATGATAGTAGCTGTTGCTGGAATCGCTTTAAGGCAGGAATTATGCCCTGACACTGCAGGATCCATTTAAGTTGAGTATCAAGCCACAGGGCGGCGGTGTGGATCTAGCTTTTGAGTAAGAGCGACGCTTGCTATTCCTTTGTTCTCATGCAAAAATAGTTCAAAGGGTTTGGAGTGGATAAATCTGGCATTCCCGGTGCCAGAGGAGAAGCTAAAGCTCCTTTTATAGCNGTTACATCTCTTAAAAGTGATGTGATCCACATTTAAAATAGTTAATTCATAAAGATGTGCTCTTTATGGGAACAAGATTCAGTTCTACTTCATGTGGGATATGCATGGTTGTTGGGTCACTCAACACTAATGGTCCCCTTCTTTCTATGATAGTAGCTGTTGCTGGAATCGCTTTAAGGCAGGAATTATGCCCTGACACTGCAGGATCCATTTAAGTTGAGTATCAAGCCACAGGGCGGCGGTGTGGATCTAGCTTTTGAGTAAGAGCGACGCTTGCTATTCCTTTGTTCTCATGCAAAAATAGTTCAAAGGGTTTGGAGTGGATAAATCTGGCATTCCCGGTGCCAGAGGAGAAGCTAAAGCTCCTTTTATAGCTGGAAAGCCTTTTCTTTCTCTGGACCCCAACGTATAGGTTCCACTTCCTTTGTCTTGGTTGCTTCTGTCAATGGCTTACTTAACTCCCCTAGTCTGGGTATCCAGGGTCTGCAGCATCCTACTGTGCCGAAAAATCCTCTCAGTTGTTCTCTTTGTTACCGGTTGAGGTATTTTTACAATAGCCTGGACCCATTCTGGGTCTACTAATCTTTGTCCGTATTTTAATAAGAATCCTAAATATTTTACTTCCTGCTGACGCAGCTGAAGCTTAGAAAGAGCTGCACAGTGACCTTTTTCTGCTAAAGCAATACATAGACAAATAGTATCTTTCAAGCAATCTTCATATGTCTTGCTGACAAATAACAAATCATCTCCATATTGTACAAGTATAGAACCTCCGGGTAATATAATATCTTTCAGATTTTTCTCCTTGCTACCCTGGCGTGTGATCCTTAAAATAGTTGTGGATGTCAGAGGCGGTTTGGTCTGCAAACACACTTGCTACCACTCCATTATTAGGATTCTGGAGAGTTGTTCCCCCATACGTCAACAAAACCTGTCACAATCTTCCTCGGTGGTCGCTGGGGTGCTCCCCCAGCCTCTGTCTACATTCCTGTACTTCAGTTCAATTTACTCTTATCTGCTCGCAATCTCTAATCGCATGTATCAGATTTCTAACACCCCCTGTATCCAACACCACCCCCCACCCCCAGTTCAGCAGGTATCTCTATCTGCTAAATGAGACTATTCAAAGAGAAGAACACAGTTAATCAATTTTTTTTTTTCTATAACAGGCGCTATCATCATCGCTGGTGGGCTCAGCTTTGGCCAGCGGCATTGGCTGTATTGGACATGGAGGCGGCTTCTGCTGCCTTCTCACAGAAGACACCCTTGCAGTCCCCCTGCCAATTACTCAGTTGTTCGGATTTAAGCTTTGAGGGACACTGAGAGATTATAAACCCAGATACCAAATCAAGGGTGCTATCTCAGCAAATGCAAACACAGTATTTAGTCACACACATTTGCACAGCTGCAAATGAAAAAAGCTTTCTGAACTGCAGTCGCATGATTTTCACCAGCCTCACTGAAGTATTGATACTAAGATCTAGACAATACTGCTTATATGATGCTGAAATTGTTCTAAAGTCTTCAGAAATCAAGTGGATGATAAACGGGATGACCATAGAGAAAACCCTGACTGATACTGTTTTTGCTTTATCTGAACTGATGCTAGCATAGTAAAAATGTTTCTTCCTGCAGCTGGTTTTTATGGATCAGCCATTAGATAGATAAGGAATTAGTTGTCTAGCCCTGTCCAAAGAGTTACAGTCAATGGCTCAATGTCCAAGTGGAAACCAGTAATGAGAGGTGTCCCTCAAGAATCCATACTGGCACTAATACTATTTAATATCTTCACCAATGACATAGATAGTGTGATTGAGTGCACCCTCAGCAAGTTTGCAGGTGACACCAAGCTGAGAGGTATGGTTGGTTCATCAGAGGGAAAGGATGCCATCCAGAAGGACCTTGACATGTTACAGAGGTGGGTCCCTGGGAACCTCATGAAGTTCAACAAGGCCAAGTGCATGGTCCTGCACCTGTGTTGGGGCAACCCCTGGTATCAATACAGACTTGGGGATAAAGGGACTGAGAGCAGCCCTGATGAGAAGGACTTGGGGGTACAGGTGGATGAAATATTGGACATGAGCTGGCAATGTGAGCTCGCAGCCCAGAAAGCCAAACGTATCCCGGGCTGCATAAAAAGCAGTGTGGCCAGCAGCAGGGCAAGGGAGGTGATTCTGCCCCTCTACTCTGCTCTCATGAGACCCCACCTGGAGTACTGCTTCCAGCTGTGGGGTCCCCAGTACAAGAAAGACATCAACCTGTTAGAGCAGGTCCACAGGAGGGACATGAAAAGGACCAGAGGGCTGGAACACCTCTGCTATGAAGAAAGAGAGTGTTGGGGTTATTCAGTCGGGAGAAGAGAAGGCTCCAGGGAGACCTTATTGTGGCCTTTCAATGTAAAAAGGAGGTTTACAAGAAAGATGGAGACAGAGTTTTCACCAAGGTCTGTAGTGACAGGACAAGGGGCAATGGTTTTGAACTGAAAGATGGTGAGTTTAGATTGGACATAAGGGAGAATGTTTTTATGATGAGGGTGGTTAGACTCTGGAACAGGTTGCCCAGGGAAGTTGTGGATGCCCCATCACTGCAAGTGTTCAAGATCAAGTTGGATGGGGCTTTGAGCAACCTGATCTAGTGAAAGCTATTCCTGTCCACTGCAGGGGTGCTGGACTAGGTGATCTTTGAATTTCCCTTCCAACCCAGATCATGTTGTAACACTGTGATATTGTATTTCTATGATGTGATAGGTGATAGGTGATAGGTGACAAGTATAGGTGAGAGGTAATTAAAAAAAGGCACAGGCTTGGCACTAAAGACACAATGCCTATAAGCAGTTCACTACTGTTGACGAAAAATGCAGACCTGGAGCTGCATAAAACTGGTTTTAAGGGTAAAGAAGAGAACAAATCATATTCACTATATATAGTAAATACAGGAGTAATCTGGAGATGCAAACTAATGGAAAAAGAGCAAGTTATAAAAGTTTCTTCACAAACATAAAAATGAGTCCTAGTAGATATTAAAGTGAGGAGGAAAACCACATCAGCTTCAGCATCACACTCCTTGTAGCATAGCACTTCAGATGCTGATCATTCCCCATATGTCCCCCAAAATCCAGATGGAAACTGTCAATGTTAGGACCCCGAGAGGTAGTGATAAGGCAAGCAAAACACCAAGGAAAGTGGTGGATACTAGGAAGTCTATTCATAACAATGTTTACCATAATTTTGTATTACTGATATATAAACTTTTTTCTGTAAAATAATATTTTCCTGTAGCCATTAAATCTGGAGTAATAATAAACCTTTTCTTAGAATGTTAAGATTTCTGTTATACTAGTAACAAATTCTTGGCTTCACATATAAGGTGGGTCTCCTTTTTGCCCACAACAGAATTTTGAAGCATAGTATTCTCTTCCATTAGATAGTTGTAGATGACAGTAGGATTGATCCCGAGGTCTCTTTTTGTCCAGGATGAACAGATCCTCTCTCAGACTCTCCTATTATGTCATAGGCTCCAGTCCTTGACCAGCTTGGTGGCCTCTGCAGAATTTGCGCCAGTATGTCAGTGTCTTTCTTGCGCTGGGGAGCCCAAGAATGGATAAAATACTTCAAATGTGAACTCTCACATGTGCTGAATAAAGCAGAATTATCACTTGTTAATAAAGCCCAGGATGTGGTTAGCCTCTTTCTCCTTGAGGACACAGATCTGATCTGTGTCCAATTTGTTGTCAAGCAAGACCTCCCCTGTTCTTATCCAGTCGTTGACAGCCTGTACTGCTGCATCTGGAGCAGGTCTTTGCATTCACCTTTACTGAACTGTAGAGGTTCCCATTAGCCCATTCCTGCTGAGGGACCTCTGAACAGCAGCTCTGCCCACCAGGGTATCAACCACTCCCCCAACCAATTTCATATCAGCTGAGAGTGCTCTCCATCCCTTCAACAGATCGTTAATAAAGGTGTTAAACAGTATTTGTACCAGTGTTAATCCCCAAGGGATAGCAATAGCAATTACCTGTGAGTTGAGGTACTGATCCACACTAAGATGTGATCAACATCTAAGATGTGAGTGTGAATCAGCATTATTGTGTAGTCAGACCTTAGAAACCCACATTATCCTTGCTGTCCTAATGAGATGTAAGATTCCAAAGCACGCTTAAAAGGAAATTTCTTTTTGCATGAATTGAAAGCCTTAACACCAGTCTATTAAATGTCTTCTTTCTTACTACAGGCATTTTATATACATGTTGCCAGCCCAGTTCTATTTGGATTTGGTGTTTTTTAATTATTATGCCTTAAACATTATCAGGGCTATTAAATACTGAGCTATTAGCCTTCTCCTCACTATTCACTTATCTGGGGAAAAATAAAGGCCGTGTAAAGTAGACAGTCAAGAAGATTAAAAAAAAGCACATTATGGACCATGAAATGCAAGTGGCAGCTGATGGTATCAGTTGGCTAGAAATGTATTGTTTGGTTATAATCAATCATGAAAACAAGCAGCATAGTAATATAAGGAAGAATCATGCCCAGCAATGAACAAGAGTTCCTTTCAGAGACAATCTTAAATAAGGTGATTTACCTGAATACCAAGGCACAGCATTCACAATCCCATACATACATATGTTGTCAGTGTATCTTCCAGATAGCTTAGACATCACAATTATCATTGCTAGAGCTTGCCGGCAACCAGCATCCCCCCGGGAACAATTAGTACACTTATGGCATTAATATATTCTAGTGATGGAAATACGAAGTGTAAGACAGGGTATTTGCTACTTTGGATGATATCCCATTTGGTCACCCTTTCTAATAATGTTTTTGAAAAAGCACTTGTTGTGCAGAAGAATTGACATTGGCCACACCATTTTAGGGATGAACTTGTCTGTATTTCCTAAATAGAGACATAAATCTGAGTGAGCGACACAGAACTGCTATACCTCTTTGTGTCAGACAAAAGCAGCACTATATAGCAATCTTCTTTAAAAACTCTGACTGCGTTGAACCTAATTGCTTGCTTTGTATAAACAGAATTCAGTAAGGTTTTAGGAACCTTTAAATGTTCACAGTGAATGGATTTTAAAACTACAAACAAATTCTGGGTGTATTTGTATGTACAGAACTCCAGAATAAACCCACTAAAATCAATGAAGTTTCCTATAATTTGCATCTGAAATAAAGCTCTTAAGCAGAGAAATACCATGCATCTATGATTTTTTTTTAAAAAAAAGACCTTTCATTACCCTAGCAATAAAATTATAATGTCTGTCTTCATGGTTGGTTAGTGCCAGAGTCTCTAGGCTGAGACATTCCATAAAACTCATAGGAATTTTAAGCAGCCCAAAATTAGCTAAAGGTTTTTTTCTTAAAGTCAGTGCCTATCTAGATGCATTTCTTGTTGAAGGTCAATAAAACTCTCTCACTGTCTCTACTTCTTCAATGTTATTGGTTGTTCTAATTTGAATAATTAGATTTCATCTATAAAAATTATTTTTAAATATTTTAAGGCATAAATAACTATGAAGCCCCTTTGAATATTAAGATAAACTAAAGAATAGATATACCATATACAGTAAAGTGAATGGTTAAAAAACTATTTGTTCTCTATACAACCTTACATTTGCCACCTTCGAAATTTTATTTTAATATCAGTAATGCCCCTTAAGAAGACACTTGTCAAGGAATATTGCAGAGAGCATCTAAAAAGTATTTTGAATTTGAAACTATGAGTATTCATACCAACACTAATTCTAAAAGTTCAGTTCAGTTCATCAGCCCAGAGAAAGATATATCCATGTGAGTCCAATCAACATAGCTTACTTTTTTAATTTCTCATATCAGCTACCTGAAGCAATGAACTAAACTGAGTGGTCCTATGCTGTCCTTAGGCTGCAAAATGTTGAGAACAGAAAGCATTACTCTAATTATTTCAACAAGAAACAAATTACTGACACTTGTAACCTTCTATGGAGCTGAACAGAAGCAGAAATTAATAAGAGTACTGAGAATAGTGTAGTCAAGACTTACCATATCAAAAAAATTGGATGAAGCCGTCAAGATCATCTCAAAAATACTGAAATTACTGTTAACTCATTTCAGGTTTGTCTATAGGAATATCATACATCAAGAAGGAAATGAAAATTGGGGGTGTGTGTTTTAACCATTGATACAAACATCTACTGGAGATGTTTTCTCACTGTATTTTTAGAGACTCCCTGGACATTCCCTGTTCCCTTTGAAGCAGCCTGCTATATACAGAGTGCTAGTCAAAAACACTTCTGATGCTCCACTGGCACTGATTGTAACACATTTATATATTATAGCTTGTCTGTTACATCAGACTAGTAGGTATATTTGTAAAACAAGTAAGGTATCATCTCACAATGGATGCACATTGTTGGCAGCTGTTGATTGACTAGAAAACTAGCAGGGAATATAATTAAGTGAAGAACTAGATTCCACACACTGAAGAAGTCTTGGTGATTTAGAGTGCATCTTTAGAAATTCACCTTGTGCTGACTCACGGTGTATAGCAAGTAACAGCAGAAGGAATACTGTCAAAGTAAGCTCTAAAAATCAATTTGTATAGTCTTTATAGCAAAGCGCTTCTTTGTGGTTATAAAAACAAAATGCACAAATCCACAGAAAAAGGATAATTATGTCCATTCCTGAGTTGTTCAAAACTACTGGGAATGAGAGCTGTGAAGAAAGAGTTTAAAGTGGTAACAGAATTTGCTAGGGAGGCTGTTCCACTCTCACAATCTTTCAATTTATAGTGTTACTTTCATTCACACCAAAGTAACTACCAAAAGAGAACGGTCCTTCAAATATACTAAAGTTATTTAATTAAGTGGCTTTCTAGCTATTTACCTTATTGTTTGTTTCAGCTTAAAATTTAGGCCTGTCAGATTTAGTCAAATAATTTATTCAGTGAAGAGAAAATGAAATCCCTCCGTAGTCAAACAAAAAGCAAATTGTAAAAAAACACTTGTACAATTTGATACAACCACTCGTATCACTCTTATTTGTCACAATTTAATTTTGATACCTTTTTTATGTTTCATTAAATTTTTCAGCAAACTGGTGTGATTTCCCCACCAGTCTTTCTTAACATAAATACACAATAGCATCCTGATTAGTACACTTTACAAGTTTAAGTGTTTTGGCCACCTTTAGGAGATATGCTATTGGTGGATTGTGCCCCTCACAATCTGCTCCTGTAAGAAGTTGATTCTACTTCTGCAATTAGATTATGTGTAGCAAATCAGTTACAGATTGCCTCCAGTTCCTATCCAAAGAGGTGGCGAAATGTCGCAGTCCCGCTTGCGAGACCTTAAAGAGTCTCAGGGTGGGATTCACCTGACCAAATGTTGAGACCCGCAAATCTGTATCTCAGCTGAGTCCCCCTGGGCTCCTTTAATAGTCACTGGAGAGAAATCATCACTTCTAGAGCAGACGCATCCTAAAGCAGACATCTGAAATAGATGGGATGAATTGCCTCTAGAAGTTGACTATTGCTTTCCACTGACTATAAAGAGATCTCAGGTGACAAATTCAGAAGTAGATACTTAGTGTTACAAGGTACGAATCCCAATATCCTTGTAAAGAAGAAATAAATTGAAGTCAATTGTGAAGTACAGAGCAGTTTTTTATCAGAATTTGTATGCACTTGCAGGTGAAGGGGAAAGAAAAAGAAAAAGAAAAAGAAAAAGAAAAAGAAAAAGAAAAAGAAAAAGAAAAAGAAAAAGAAAAAGAAAAAGAAAAAGAAAAAGAAAAAGAACAAACATTTGACTTGAAATTTTGAAAGAAAGGGATTAGTATGCCAGTTTGAATACTGGAGAGAAAGAGCTGAAATCTTTTAAGTTTCTTTTGGAGCCAATCATATGTATGGATGTAACATATTTAAACAACTGTATGAACAACTGGTTAGAGGCATAGCTGTCAATATTACTTATGCAGACAAAATTGATAATTCTAGCTGTAGTTGATCTATATTCTGTTTAAGTTCCTTTCTCTAGTTTGCCTTCGTGTGTACTAGTCAATATGAAATACTGTCTTTAGGCACTAAGGAAGAATATAGGATATCTTTATCTTCTGGAGCTAGAGCTGTGCATAGTTTGGGACCAGCAATTAGACTACAGGGAATTTTAATGGAAGAGGAATATTAGGAAAGCTAATGCTGAAATAATTTACTGGAGTCAGCAGGTTGATTGAAAAATAACATTTTTTTTATCCTCACAAAAGGTGAAGAGATAATGAAATTACATGAGTTTGGGGGTTGTTAGATGTGGCAGTATTGTGCTGCTTTACCTGAGGATATTGCAGTTACACGGGAGAAGAATGGTTAAAATTTTAGAAATCACCTCCCACAGAATTAAACTGCCGGTAATGAGCTGCTAATGGTAAGTAATTTAATGAAGTTGCCTGATGCCCAGAGAAACTAGCCACAGTTAAAAACTGCCCGGGCAGATTCACTTCAGAACAGATAGCTCTCAAAGCAATGGCTTTTAGAGAAACACACACAGTGGATTGTACCTGTCCTACTGCCAAAAATGTATGGCCAGACAGCATCATGATGGTCAATATTTACACAGGTACAGGTCTTCAAAGGCGCACGCCTAGGAAAGATCTAACAATGCTCATTGATTGATGCTCTGATCCCCAGTCCCCCAAGTGCTGCTTCTGGAAATGATATACAAATACCGTGGTCTCTGTTAGTTCAAAGTGCCTGCAGGTAGGCCAGGTACGGCATTTCGGGAATATATACAAGCACCAGCTGCTACTTGGTATCTATTCTTTAAACCATCTGGTTTGGGGCACACACTACACAGCACTAAAATCAGGTTATTGCTTGATCAATTCTGCCATCTAATGGCTAGACTCAGACAGCCCGCTGTTAACCGCCAGTTTTTAACTGAATCAGACTTTCTGCTGTCTGGCAGATATTTCTATTCCGTACCAGGTTCTGAAGCAGGGATTGTTGTGCTCCCATAAGAGTTATAACCATCCTGCAAAAGCATAATTTTTCCTGTGGCTTCTTTACTCCAGCAAGTGAAACAGGTAGGTTCCCTGCCGTGCTGTGCAACTGCGGCTCAGAGGAGATGCCGGTATGAGTTGAGACCACCTGGTAAGTGGAAATCCAAAAAACTTCAAAGACCCTCCAATGCCAAAACCCCAGGAGGAGACTCCCTCTGGACCTAGCACGGCTTTGAAGGCAGACTCCCCCCACCTTAATCCTGACCCCTTCCTTATTGGAAAGCTGCAGCAGTACCTCCCACTGTGCCTCGGGCTGATTAAAAAATACACAGCGAAAAAATGAAGTGATTATTCGTACTCATACAGAAACTACATGAAATGCAGTTGATTATCCCCATTTTCACATATACTTTTTATATGTGTGTTTTTATACATAGAGTCGTCTCGCACCAAAACGTATTTTAATGGCATCAAGCGTCTTTGTTAATGGGCTGCTTGCAGTCAGAACGTGATGCGCTGATGGATTAGCAGTAAAAAACATGATCATGCTGCTGTAACTACCAGCCTTTCCTTCCCACACCCTCTCTTTTCACAATTGCATGCTGATGGGGAAGGATGTGCTTAAATCTACTGGAAACAGCATAGATCAGTTCATGTATGAGTTTTCCTAATAATGAGACAAGTAAATATTCATTTTTTTTAATTGGGAAATAAAATTCAATCCTCAATGAAATTTTACTTCTGCTTGGAAGAAGAGAGTTTTCTTTTTCTCAGAAAAAAGAGAGATTTCCGTGTTTGTGTAGCTGGTTATAGTTGGTTTCATATAACCTTTAAGATGAAAATTAAAAAAAAAAAACAATGTGAGAGATTTTCTACTGAAATAAGCATTAGAATAAGGCACCATTTTCTGTATTATTTTTTAAAGTATGTTTTCCAACAGTCATTGTTCCTCCATGAAAGCTAAGGATTATATAAAGATTGTGGAGAGACAAACTAGTGGGTAATGGCTAAATGTTTTTTCACCTTTACTCATGTTTACTGACCTTTACTGTAGCAATACTGATTAGAGAAGCAGTAGAATCTGGCCAAGGTACTGTAGTGTTTCACGTATCCTAACCTACTAGCCCAATATGGTTTCTGAAATCAGAGGCCACCTAAAAGACCTGGAAGACCTGGAATCCCCCACAAGAGCAATACAGAGCAGGTAAAAAGAGAGATTCTCTGGTGTGGCCACTGGATTGGGTATTTGAGGATGTGCTACTGATGAATCAAGGCTTTTTACCAAAAAATTACGTTCCTCTGTCTTGCATTCCTCTGTGCAAAACAGTCCTAACGTGGAGTTTCTTGACTTAGAAGGAAAAACCCACCTGCCAAGAGGTGAGCTAAAGAAATACTGAGAAAAAGGATAGGTCTTTAGCGAAAAACAAAACCACAAAATATCCTGATTCACTTCTCATATGAGATGACTTACTGGATGTAATACTAGTTTGTTGACAGAGTTAATCTTTCAGGATTTTCATTAATTCTACAACGCAGCATATTCAACACGTTCAGTTGCTGTATCTAACCAACACACTTTTTATGTACATACTGAGATGACGCCACGCATTATTATCATACATGATCAGAGCAAACTTTAAAAGGTTGAATAAATTGAACTAGTTCAGCCGTTGAACACCCCTGATGTGGTAAAACCTGTCATATTTCTTTATTCCACACAAAGAATTGTCCAATTACCTTTTAAGGAAAAAAAACCAAAAAACCCCAAAAACCAAAAAGAGAAAGACAATCTGTGTTTCACCAACAAACGACAAAGCTCTCTGAGCTGGCAGATGATCATCTAGCAGAGTCACATTATGGATCTTCTCCAGAGCCCGGTCACAGTCCTGAAGCTGACACTGAGCCTCAAAGTTCATGGGTCCACAACCCACAACCGCACTCAACACATTTGCACCTTTTGCTTGCTGGAATAAAACACCTCCTGTGATCCTGGGCCTTGTAGGAAAAAGCTGAGGAGGCTGGGTATCAACGGACATTCCTAACCACAGGCGACTGAAGGATTCAGTGCATTGCTTCATCAGTGCTTCTGAAATAAACCAAACAATATCCAAGAAAAGACCAGAAAGAAAACACAATAATACGAGATTTGATTAGGCCAACAAGTTAGCGAAACAGGCAAACCTGTTGTCAAAGGTTTCTTTGTACCTTGTATAATTTTTCCAAACCTGTAACTGTGGTGATTTCTCTGGTTTACACTTCATGCAGAAATAGCACGGCAGAAAGCCTTGAAGAATTATCCCGCTCAGGCTGCAGATCCACACTAGAATTTCCCAAAGGGTTTTTTGTCAGTGACAGGCTCCCACCTTGCACTGCACTTTTCTACCCCCTCAGCTTTGCTGACAGAGCTGGTACGTGGTGCACTTCGCAGCAGATCTAGCTATAATCTGGTTTAGAAAGAACACCTCTCAATGAAGGGATTTTTTACTGTATAATAGGCAGAACCACAATCTGCATGCACTCTAGTAATTTATGATGTGGTGTTCCACCTTATTTCAATAGTGACCCATTCAGTCTAGTAGGCTAATAGTGATTTGCATCAGCCTTTCCACCATCATCAGTCCACTGCCTAATTTTGCAGTCCTACCCACAGCTGACATTTTCATTCCTTATCCAGGCGGGTAATCATTTCATGTTGTATAAAGGACATTCATGGAAGGGTTAAATTCAATGTAGTCCCAGGGAATAACTGAAAACAGAAGAATATGTTATGTTAATCCATGAAAATGGAATTTTCTAAAATGGTCTCTAGGTAGAACTAAAGTTTGCCTATTTTTTTTTTAAGCTGGAATTCCAGGGTTTGGGTTTTTTTCAAATTAAAAATGCAGTAATTTTTTCATTTAGAAACATTGAGCGGTTTTTTATGATACCAGTTCTGATTTTGACAAGATTGGAAAAGCTGTCAGCTGAAATACTAAATCGATCATATGAAAATATAATATGACAATGCATGATAGAACATAAAAAAACAGCATCAAGCAAATGATGAAGCTGAAATAATTTCTCTTTGTTAAAATGAAATATCTAACCAATAGCAAAGTAAAAGATTTTTACATTATTGAAATAAAGCGGGAGGGTAAATAATTAATTTATTCTTTACCCTTTAGAAATGTCATTAGGAGACAATTTTTCTGCAGTATTCTGACTGCAGCAAAGAGATATTTCCAAAAGAAATTTTATGTTTTGTTTGGGGCATTTTTACAATTCCTCTCTGAAGAACACACCTTTTGATCAATCTTGTTTGTTACCAGTATCCATTATTTGGGAAGCATTCATATGTAAGGTTTCCACATGTGCAATAAGGATCCTGTTGCACTGAGAACACACAAACTGAAATGGCCCCTAAAAATTCATTGCTTATATATTTTCCAGGTAGAAAACATAAGAAAGGATGCAGAAGTCCAGAGCAATAAAGATGAAGACCACATAGAACTTCAGCAGCGGAGTCAGAAGGAAGAGTCAATAAACTGTATAGAAGACATGATTTTTCCTCCATGTATCACTCCTAGCTTGAGTGCAAAGTGATTTTCTTACCCGGGAGCCTTTTTTGATACTCCAGAGAAAAATGTTGATTTTTTTTTTTTTTTTTTCTCTTGCAAGCTTCAGTATGACAGATAAACTTCCAGTTTCCACACTGGTCTCATTGATTTTATAAGCCCTGTAGAGGAAGAGTCTGATGCTTGAACAGTCTAGGGCTCTTGACAGGCTTTACAACTTCCTACCTAGCTAATTACTACTTTCTCACTTAGCCCATTCTAGAAACATTTCTGTTTCTTCCCTTCACTTTATTACCTTCTTTGATGTTCTCTTAGTTTTTGTTGACCTCTCCAATACTCCTCTGAGGGCTAGTGACATCCTGTATTTCATCTGAGGACCTTATCACTTTCTGATGGCTCTCCATCCTTCTTAAGTGTTCCCTAACTACTACCAGCTCAAGCCTGTTACACTTCAAATCTTCATTCTGCTCATCTCCTTTCTCCTTTCCTTCTTCACAGAGTTGTCTTCCTGCTTATCTTTTACCTTCCCTCTGCCTGTATATGTACACATTATAGAAGATGGCTATAAGGAGGTGGAGAGGCTGAGGGTATTAAGGAGTCAAGGTTTTGGCAGGCCGAAGCCCATGAGAAAAGATAGGCAGGACAGCAAGCTGAAGAATGGAATTAATTTAAAAACAAACAAACAAACAAAAGTAGTTATAAATATTTCTACAAAAACTAGATCAAGGTGGGGGAGGGGGAAGGAAAAATAAAACAAAGAATGAAACCTCATCACTGTTCAGTCATGTCAAACTGTAACATTTCAAACCAAATTAAAAAAATACAAGCTAAAATAGTACAAGATGAATGAATAGCACTGTTGAACTACTTTCTGTAGCACAGACAGCACAGACAGACTTTTGGCAAAGGTTGTTTGTGTCTTCTTTCATGATTACATAAATACCATCCAAAGATCAACAACCATCAGGCCACACTGGGCAACTGGCTTTCCTCTGCAGGATTTTGATTCATGTATAAAATAGAAACAGCGATCAAAGACAGGATAAACAAAAAAGCAATAAATTGAATACAAGAGCTTCCACATATGAGGAGGTTGGAAAGAGTTACACACGAAACAGAACTGACAACCAAGAAAGAAAAGACAAAACACAGAAAGGTAATTTGCAGCTAATAAAACATGATCACAAGGAATCCCACATCCACAAGCAAAAGTGAATATCTTATGCTTAAGCCCCATCCTACGACATGACAGATCTCCAGCAGCACATGCTGTGTAGAAATACAGCAATATCTGTCTTGAAAGGTGTTTCCCTTTGTCTTGATACAGATGTGCATTTAGGGTAAGGTTTTTGCAAGAAACAATTGCAGTTTACCTAATATTGCCATCTAGTGGTGTAACGATCAACTCTGAAACAATCCTCTTTGAAAGGAAGGTAGCATTGCAAAATTTATACACTAATGTAAAAAAAAGTTAACCAAAAAATAGCATTAACAACAGCACACAGGAAAATGAGGCTCAGTTTGCAGGACAATACGTCCCCCAAATGTTCTGTTAACTTGTGAGTGCAAGAACACAAGCCAGCAGAACACAGAAGCATTGAAAAAAGTCACAGGCAGGGCATGCCAGTGCTGTGAAAGTAGTATGTGAGATACAAACCAACAGCTTACAGCTGATTTAAAACAAGGAAAATAATAAACAGCCTACCAGTTACAATGTGGTCTATGACATAATATGAATCACCACCTCCACTAAGCGTGCCGCAGAATGCACAACTTCCATGATGAGGAAGCTCCATCAGAAACCTCTGTCCCTTAGCACAGTAACCTGATCAATGGCTTAAGCTGGGAAAGCTTAAAAGCAACATAAGTTCCTCAGATCTAACTTAGGTGTCCCACAGTTAGTTTGACTTTATTGTCCCCCATTCTCTTTTCAGTCATCAAGAGAAAATAAATATTTCCACAGGTGATTTAGCCTACCCTAAATCAGCAGCCAAGGGAAGCCTGAAGATGCCTATTTGTCTTCAGTGACTATGAAGGGTCCCTAGGGAGATCAGTTTATATTAATACCAACCTAAGCTGATGACACTACAGACAGTTGTGGGCCAACTCAGGAAAAGCATAAGGGTAAAAATTACTAACATAGATTTTTAGTTACTTGTCTAAATACACAGCCTGAATGCACAAGCACTGAACTTACTACTTCGTCCTCGATAGTCAAAGCCTCTCCCTGGCTCTTCTCATTTCCCAGAAAGTCCAATACACTTTGTAACGCAAGAGTGATGCTAAAACATGAAGGAAATCAAAAGATAGTAAATGGCTTACCTCTTAGGTAGTGACAGGGCATATGGGGCATGCTATGGGGCTCCTTATGTAAATGACATACGGTAGATGTGAAAGCACACTCTGAGTTTCATGTGCCTGATGTACCCAAAAGTTTAGTCATCAGCAAGGAAGACAAAAAATTTGGTGACCTTGAATGCGGACACCTCAGCTACAATGAATTGAACCACTGGTAGCAGGTTCTCATTTCTCTTCACTGCTCACAGAGAGAGGTCGACATCTGGATATGTTTCATTCTGTGCCACCTGGATATCCTTGAGTATTCTCATTTGCCTCCAGCTTCCACTCCAGAAACACCAGGCTCTTCTAAAATTCCTGTTGGGACCCACAGGGTCCTGAGAGTCCAACAGAAAAGTCTCAAATACTCTAGTGTATCCAAGAAGGCACGGGGCAACTAAGTTTATGCAACTGGCTATGCTGGAAGTTTGAACATGTGATGTTTAGCTCATGTGATGCATTTAGGTTTAAAATTGACAGCTGGGGTTCAGTTTGGGCTTTTCACACCTGAAGCTAGATGTCTCTGCAGACATCTATGAGCTGATGTCTAAGCTCCAAATGTAGCAATGGGTGATCAGGGGCTTGATTCAGTTGCAAACAGCATTTTGTGTCAACTTATGTGCCTGCTGGATCTAAGAGTACCACATAGAGCTAGCAGATGTGACCCAGGAGCAACTGGAGACCTGCTACCTTCTGAACAGGAAGCTGAAACCCAGATGAGACTCCCCAGTGAAGAGGTTTCTCATTACTCAGTCTGAAACTTCCCTTTATCAACTTATGCCCATTACCTCTCATCCTCCCACCAAGTGCCACTATAAAGAGCCTGGCTCTGGCTCTTATTGACCTCCCTATAAGCACTGGGGGCTGCTCTTAGGTCTCCCTGCACCCTTCCCCAGGCTGATCATTCCTCAGCTTCTCCTTACAGAACAAGTGCTCCAGCCCAAATCATCCTGGTGACCCTCCCTTAATTTGCCGCAGTTTTATAGATGTCTTTCCTGTACCTGAGGGGTCAAAAACTGGTTGCGCTATTATTGATGTGGTCTAGTGAGTGTTCAGTAAAGTATGGGGTAATCCCTTCCCTGGACCTGCTGCCTGTGCTTCTGTTGATTCATTCCTGGACTCTGCTGGCTGTCTTTGCTGCCAGGGCGTGCTGCTGGCTCATATTCAGTTTGCTATCCCTCAGAGCTCCCAGGGCCTTTTCTGCAGAGCTGCTCCCTAAACCATCTGTCCCCAGCTCATATTTCCACCAGGGGGTCTTGCACCACCAGCCTTGAATTGGTTGCCTAAGGGTAGGCATCTTGAGACCTTTGAGATCTCCAAGTGAGTCTGAAAAATATGAGACAGTCTACAATAAATCACAGAATCACAGAATCACTTAGGTTGGAAGAGACCTTTAAGATCATCGAGTCCAACCATCAACCTAACACTGCCAAAACCACCACTAAGCCACGTCCCTCAACACCACGTCTACCCATCTTTTAAATACCTCGAGGGATGGCGATTCCACCACTTCCCTGGGTAGCCTGTTCCAATGGGTAAGAACACTTTCCATGCAGAAGTTTTTCCTAATATCCAATCTAAACCTCCCCTGGCACAACTTGAGGCCATTTCCTATTGTCCTGTTGCTTGTTACTTGGGAAAAGAGATCGACCCCCACCTCACTACAACCTCCTTTCAGGTAGTTGTAGAGAGTGATAAGGTCTCCTCTCAGTCTCCTTTTCTCCAGACTAAACAATCCTAACTCCTTCAGCTGCTCCTCATAAGACTTATTCTCTAAGCTGTTCACCAGCTTTGTTGCCATTCTCTGCACATGCTCCAGCACCATAATGTCCCTCCTATACTGTGGCACCCAAAACTGAACACAGTACTCAGTGTGTGTAACTGCAGTCTCACCAGTGCTGAGTACAATACCACAATCACTTCCCTGCTCCTGCTCACTCCTCTGGAATGACAGGTGGAAGGGATACAAGAAGGTATCTCAAATGGCTCTGGTTGTTTGGTTCAGCGGCATCTAAAGCATGGAGCTAAATCCTCTCCCTGCTCAGCTTTCAAGCACCTCATTGTGGCCCATCTTAAGCATTTACCACTGAGAGTCAGACAAGTACATTATGAAGAATGGGCTATGTTAAGCATGCAAAGAAGTAGACAATACATTGATTCTGGGAGGGGTATGAAAGACAAATTTAGATCGGTTATACATAAGCATTAAAAGATGCAACCTCTAGCCACCAGAAAAACTCAGTGATAAGATAATACACAGAGGGAACTTAAACCAAAAAAAGAAGCATGATTAGTGGTTATACTGGAAGATAAGAAGAATGAAGAGTCTGAGGTTAGCTCAGTAAGGAAAAGGAAAAGAGTCTGATGTGGCTTAAACAAGTGGAATGAGGAGAAGTTGTAATATTTAGACGCTTCCAAAATCTGTTGCTTAGCTATGTTCAGGCTACGAGTCCATATGTATTATGTAATTTAAAATATCAGCTAATAAGGTTTATTGTAAATTTATTATTAGCCAGTATTTTGTATTTCAGGTCTGTTTTCAATCAAAAGCTGTCAGACTTATTTTCAAACCATAATATGATCTTGAAAGATTTTTATCAGCCTTGGAAGGAAGTCTGTGGGTAGAAAAGTTGCTTGGTATACCACAAACTGCTTGGAATCTGGCAGAAAGAGGACTATAAAATCCCTTATATATCCCCTTCAAAAGATCACAGGAGAAGATAAATGTTTGTGATAGTTCATGCCAAAGGTCCCTCTAGACCAGTATCCTGTCTCCCACAATGGGAAAGAGTGGATATATGGCAAAGAGTTAAGGAGGGAGCAGCAATACATCTCCCAGAGTACTTAACCACCTTCCAGAGTTCCACAGCTTTGAGTCTTCTTGAATTGAAGTACTTGATAGCCCCTTCTGGATTTTTCTTCCATGAAGAAGAGGATGAAGAAGTGTCAGCCTGATGTTACAATGGATCTTGTGATACAGAATACCAACCACAAATCCAAATTCACCTTCTTGTAAAATGACAATCCAGTGAAAGAATGAGTGCTTTGTAATTACAGAACTTGATATAACTGGACAAGCACAACTTTTCACTGTTCTAGTGCTTTTATACCTCTATATGACTTCCTAGTTTATGACAGTATGATGGATTCACACAGAATCAGTGCCTTGATTTTCTTGCCCTCTAAGATTCTTTGGGAATTTTTTAACTCAAAAATTTTGTAAAAATGCTGGTTAACTTTTCTTGTGTAGGTTTTAAAAACTTGTGCATATTGAGAAAGATTTTATGTGAAATAACTTCTCTTGACTTAGAACTATATGCAAGCCGCAGGTGATATCACTTGCACGATGTCTCGCTTCCATCTCTATACTCAAGGAGAAAATTTTTCTCCTGAGAAATAAAACTTTCAAAAATATCCAGAATAAACATCAAGGAAAATTCTGTGATAATGGTTGGACATGGTGGCAAAAGCACAACCTAGAGTAAGGAACAGAAGAAGGTGTTAGAGTTTCAGGATTTGGATATGTGTTTTGAGGTTATGGATTAGAAAAAGGTACTGGGCTAAGAATTAGGGATAGGGTTGCGGGCTTGGGCAGCACTGAAGGATTGTGCTTGGGTCAGACACATCACCATCTCTCCAGTCCTCCTTAACTCCAAAAAATCCCACCGCTTTGTTGGCTGAGCTCCCTCCTGCCCAGCCTCCAGCTCGTGGAGTTTCAGCTGCTGAAATGGAGGCACTCTCACAGTCAACAACCAAGCGCTTGCCCTCTAACCTGCATCTCTGTCTCCCATTCCACGGCCTCCCTGCTCCCCTGAGCTCCATAAGGGGCTTTGGTAGGGCAGAGGGTTAGTGGCTGGATTTGGGGTATTGTTTTTTCACTGGGGAGTGTAGGGTTGATCTGTGTGGGAAGAGGTCATGGACTGCCCTTGGCTGGACACAGCCCATATCAACTCCGCAGCAGGTAAAACACATGGACTGTGTGCCAGAATCAGAGTTTCTGGAGCCTCTGCAAAATAAATATTGGGTGGTAAATGCTGAGAAAAAGAGACAAGAAAAGAGACAATGATGCTAGAATAGAAGACACAAGACACAGTGCCTGAGGAGGAGAACAGTAGAGCAGGAGAAAAGCCGAAGAAGAATTGCAGCCTGAGCAGGCGCTGGAGACAAAGAGTAGCCTGAGCAAGGGCTGGAGCCAAATATCACACCGGACAGGGACAGAGAGGAGGGTCAGGAGGAGGTATGACTCTAGAAGGACTGTGGTTGGCGGAGGAAACCACATTGGAGCAGTCAAGTAAGAAACGAGGGGCAACAAAAGAAAAGGAACTGCTACACACCAACCCCCATCTCCTGCAGCATCCATTGCCTCCCCAAAGGAACTGAGTTACCGCACAGCAAATGGATTGGAGGCATGTACACAGAGCAGAGATGCCTAAAGAGAAACTAAAGTGTTTTCCCTGCTTGTTTATTTGTCTTTTGGGGGGAGGGGTTTATACCACAATCACTAATTAAAAGATTTGTTAATTGGTAGTAAAGTACCTTGATTGAAATTCCCTGACACAAACTTGTTTTTCTTGCCCATCGCACTCATCTCCCCAAGCTTTCACTCCACAACCTCACAATCCCTGCCTTTTTTCTGCCTCCTGGGGGCCTAACACATGTGAGCGAGGGTTAGAAAGGGGCTCCAGCGCTCGAGGCTTAGAGCGAGGGGGTGATGACCTTGGGTTAGGGTGACTAAGGCTTCAGGCAGCTCATTAGGATCTCTGCTTAAGGATTTGCATTCTGGCCAGGGCTGGGTATTGAGCTCACCTTTGAGGTTTAGGATTTAGCCTTTGGGATTAAGGAAAGGCTTCAGGTGAGTGTTGTGGGTCTGTTTAAGGTTCCTTACAGGGGGGTAGGCTATCGGTTAGCTTTTTGTGTTGTAGTAATTGTTAAAAAAATTACCTTTCTCAGTCAGTCTTATTTTGCCTATCTAACACAGAATGATGATTTGATTTTCTATTTGTTGGACACTTCTAATGAAAATTAATATCAAACCGTGTTTTGGTTTGACCTTAATTTCATTTAGTGTATTTATACTAGATTCGTTTCTTTTGATGTTCTATCTATACTTTTCCTTGGAGTTGGTGAATTATTGAAAAGATTTTCTGTATCATAACTGAAACCAGGAATCAGGACACATTGCCTTCGAAGCTAATTAAAACCTGATGCAGCAAACTGAACTGATTGTGCACACAAATTGCACTTCTGGCTTGTTACCAGCAAAGGGAGCTGTTAAGCCCTCCAAACTGCTACATCCCAATGACTGAAGGGAAACGGGAACTTAACACTCGAGTATTTTCACTGCAACGAATACCTCCAATTAAATTCTTTATTGCTTGTTGGGCTTCTTCTGACGTTTAAGCATAAAATATTGCTTTTTAAAATTTTTCTCTGTTGGGTTTGGTGGGTTTTTCTTCCATAACAGTTTATACCACGAGTCTTTGCACGCATCATTGATAAAGGCTGCTCCTCCTTTGACAAGAAGTGCAAGTCTCTTGTGAAAATTTTCTTTCAATCACATAGTAGCAACAACTGCATAAAAGGAAGCTTAAGAACCTCCTGGTGATAGCACTTTCTGACCAGTCATCTGTCGTCGTCCTTTTGTGATACATTTGCATTGTGACTGATAGATAAGCTGATCCTTTGCTCTGCAGTAATAACATTTTATTCTGGCTGCCTTTTATCTCCCTGAGGTAGCGATGAAACCATTCTGCTTTCAAAAGAGAACTACAAAGCCCACACTGTAACAGACTAGTTGCATGAAGGTCATGGCTGACAGATCATGAAATGTTCTTTTTGGTCTTTTATCAACTCACTGTACACTTAAACATAGTAAAGAGCACAAAGATCCCTTTTAGCCTCTCAAAGAAAATCCAGAAGACAGGAAAATATAAGTGGGTGGCTATAAAAAGTAAAGGTGTTACTTTCCTCTGTTCACTGAACACTTAAACTTGAACTGTCTGTCTTACCGTTGCCAAGATTAAGGAAAAATAAACTTTGCTGTGTAATGCTATCTGCTGGCAGGTATTAATAACCTTCCAGATGATCTAGTATTTACTCAGTATATGCTCTTCGTAAGTGTAACTGAGCATTATAAAAATACACTGAAAATCTTTGTTCATTCTGTAAAACAGCTACATTTGTATGACAGAAACAAAAATATGAAAAGCAATTTAGAATGATAAACCAGCATAGTTCATGTTATCAAAGGCCAACAGAGCTGCAAGAGAAGAATCACATGGTCTGAAACATGGGTACATTTATTGTAGTTTAAGTATTTAATCACTGCAAGCTGGATGCTAGGGACTGGAAGGCAGAACAGTGATTACTGTCCCAGAGTTGCTTCATGAAAACATGTCAAAAAGCCCTGGGAGGCTCACAGATCTAAAAGAGTTCAAGCATGTGGGTTTGTTGAGCGGGTACTGTTTTCCCAGCTGAAGCTGTAAAATACAATTTGAGGTGATTTAACATTTCATCATAAATTAGGGGGGAAAAAATTACCCACTCTTTCCACTAACAGCTCAGCTCCTGACTATGCCCTTCTGTCCTTCTTTTCAGCTCGCTCCAGCCCTCTTTAGACTCACAGAGACAATTCAATTTGCTAAACTTCCAGAAAACTTAATCTCCTCTTCTCATCCCTCTCCTCACCCCCTCAAAAAAGTGAAATGTTTCCTTCCAGAAAGTTAGTTCAATCTACTTGAGCCAGGACTGCCCGAGTGCCAGAGAAGCCTCAAGGGGCAGGACTATTCAACTAAAACTAGGGTAAGGAAAGATTGGTTGTATTGCACCATGTAACTACACTCTCAGGTACTGGCGCAAGTGTGAAATAGATCATTTATAAGGAACCTGTTTCCAGAAAAATCCATATAGGATTTTCTTACTGGTAGGATCTGCTGTTAAAGAAATTATTAGATACCATAACAGAAACATTTGGAGTCATCATGACTGAAGCAGTGTATGCTGATACTGGAATGAATATAGTTAGCCTAACTCAGAATTTAGCAAATTCTTCTCCTTTAGTTCATTACTAGAGTGTTCTCTTTTCTTTCAGCTGCAGCAACCTGGGCTTCTGAATTTTATATGGTTGGAATAGTTTTATATGGTTCGCTGTTGGACTTGATGGTCTTTTTCAACATAAATTATTCTATATTTCTATGAATGTTTCTTTTAGTGTGCCTTTCTCACCCTTTCTTTATTTTTTCCTCTTCCACGTTTATACTCCTATACAACCTGCCTACACATCATAATATGCCTGTAACAATATAAATGTCAAAACAGCATAAACGAATTTAGAAAACCCATGACTAACCTGCTTGTGTCTTGTTTCAATCATAACTGCAGCAAAGAGAGAAGGCATGGTCTGCTTTCTGTATGGCAATGCC
The DNA here is from genome assembly GCA_013398295.1 of Chionis minor. NCBI lineage: Eukaryota > Metazoa > Chordata > Aves > Charadriiformes > Chionidae > Chionis > Chionis minor. Next base: position 289,609 of record VZSF01003022.1, read on the forward strand.
TCAGTTAGTCCACGGCTACTCTTCTTGAAAAAATATGTCCTTATTCATGCCACAAAAGCTTCAAGAATGCTTTTTTGCTTTTTTTTTTTCCCCCTTTCTCAAGTTGCTAATACATACATCTTTTCTATTTCTTACAATATTTCATCAAAAGAAAAGGCACAGAGTGACTCTGGGGCACCACAATCTGAAAAAACAGGAACCTGGATGGACATAATGAAACCAGAACAGCAGTGGTTGGTGGTACAAACTCCAAAAAGAAACATCCTTTCCATCACAAAATGATCTAGGGGTTAGTGACCTCTGTTGATATGAAAATCTTTAAGAGGAAAAAACAGCCCTTTTGGACAGACAGAAGTCTTTGGAAAAGGTCCCCCACCCTAAGTAAGCAGATACGGGTTTTATCAGCTTTCCAGAAAATCTCTGTGTTTATAAATTAGCCAAGTAAGAATTATATTCACAAATGTGCTGGTTTCTAAGCTCCAGTACAGCGGTAATAATGAAGCGCAAAGCAGTACACAAACACCTTTGATTATCAATTCTGAACTACCTATGTATCAATGAAACCAAGTGAATACATTTCGTCTACAGTGGAGGTGTACTTCAAAAGCATCTGATAAGACTTTGGCCTCATTGAAATCAACTGCATCAACTGGAGACAAAGTTGTCTTCAGTAGAAAGAGGAATTTATGCATACAGCTGAAGGGAAATCTTTAGATTCTCTCTTTCCTTCCCTCACATGAGGAAAAATGAAAGCAGCAAAGGTAATTTACCAGAAAAGAAATATCAGAGGCTGTTACTTAACTATGGCCAAGAATATGATACCTGTATTTTTACTATGCAATTTAAGTAAACAGACATATTCATGGAAAGGCATACTATGGATCATGAATAAATTATGCAAAACTTACTTCTGTGACTTGCTAGGCTGTGGAAAAATCTCTCCAGTGAATTCATGAGAGAATCTGAAGCATTAAAGAGGATAATGAAAAATAGTGATGGGAACACGAGAATGAAAAATACTGCTAGGTCACCAAGTCTTTTCCTCTCCTACCATGGGAAGCAAGATTGTTATTTATTTTCTATGAATGCAGCACCTTCCGTCTTCAAACCACTTGGGTTTCCTTTTTTTTTTCTTTTTTTTTTTCTTTTTTTTTGACAAATAATCCTTTCCTGGCTTGGAGAAAAATTTTCAAATTTCTAGTCCTAATTTACTTGCTGACAGTTTATATTCATTTATTGAACTTACATGCCAGGCACGTAAATATTTCTTCCCCACACCTCACGTGTACTATCAGAAATATTATCTCCTCTCACCTCTCATTTCATTAAGCAAAAAGCACCATGTCTTGCTGTTCTCCCTCTGCGCGACAGGTTCTCTGTCTTCCATCCTCAACCTACTCTCTATATTTGCACTTCTTCTGGCCTGATTTCATTTTTCTTGAATATGGGTGAGCCAAATGATACGCAAGATTTCAGTCACTGATTAAAAGCAGTGTTACCTACTCTATGTGCCCCACTTAGGCATTGCAATGCTTACTAGAGCTGGCAGCGTAATCCAGATTCCCCAAATCTGGCAGGGTGCTTTACACTAGGCATACAGGCTCTATAAACAATTAATAAAGAAAGAAGGATTATTTTGAAAGCCTAATTGAAATGCCTATGTCTCTCACTGTCAGCAGTGTGGTAGCTTGGTCTGAGAGCCCATGGAGACTCTGAGTGTTCTGGTTTCTTTTTAGATAGTGCACCTTTTACTAAAGATTACTATGAGAGGAACAGGCATGGGTTTTCCTGGAGTGCCCTGGTTTGGACTCCCCAGTACAAGAGAAACATGGACATACTGGAGAGAGTCCAACACAAGGCCCCCAAGATGATGGACTCTCCTATGAGGAAAGGCTAAGAGAGCTGGGACTGTTTGGCCTGGAGAAGAAGAAGAATCAGCGGGGATCTTATTAATGTAAACAAATACCTGAAGGGAGGGTGCAAAGAGGACAGAGCCAGGCTCTTTTCAGCAGTGCCCGCTGACAGAAGCAGAGGCAATGGGCACAAACTGAAACACAGGAGAGTCTGGCTGAACATCAGGAAACACTTTTTTTACTCTGTGGGTGACTGAGCACCGGCACATGCTGCGAACAAGAGGTTGTGGAGTCCCCAGTCCCTGGAGATGTTCAAAAGCTCTGGACATGGTCCTGAGCAGCTGGCTCTAGGAGGCCCTGTTTGAACAGTGAGGTTAGACCAGATGACCTCCAGAGGTCCCTTCCAACCTCAGCCATTCTGTGATTCTGTGCCCAAAGGAGGACAAACCACCGATTTGCACAGTAGCCCAGGTACTGGAACTCAGCCACAAAAATGAGATGAGGATTCTGGGTCATCACAGGAGTCCCACTCCATATCCTGTTTGGAAGACTATCATTACCATGAAGCTCCAGTGTTGTGTATTTTTGTGTGAATCACTTGTCTGAGAGCATTTCTAGAAGTAGCAAGTCCGTGGAGGTAATAATTTTTCCTACAATGTCAACATTTTTTATCAATGGCATAATTGGTTTTTTTCTGTATAAGCATGTGTCTTTCCTTCTTTCCGGAACTTTAGATCTAGGTAACAGTTTCTGTTCCTTTTCTTGTAAAGAAACAGAAATATTTTCAGTTCATGATTTGCTTTTTTTGTTTGTTTTCACTAGAACCCACTTCTGATTGCTTAATCTGTTCAAAAGCACATTTCCCCCTCATTTTGTTTAGAAATGCATTACCTTTTACATGAACTCTGGTGAGTCATAAAATCAAAGAGTCAGCGAGGTTGGAAGGGATCTTTGAGGACATCAAGTCCAACTATCAACTTAATACTGCCAAAACCACCACTAAACCATGTCCCTAAGCACCACTAGGTTTAGCATGATCACTATGCCCAAGACGGCCTGCAGCCGTCACATTCTCCACAAGTCCTTCTCTGTTTACAAGCAACAGGTCCAACAGGGCACATTGCCAGGTCGGCTCCCTCACCAGCTGTGTCAGAAAGTTATCCTCAACATGCTCCAGGAACCTCCTAGACTGTTCCCTCTCTGCTGTATTGTATTCCCAGCAGATATCTGGTAAGTACCACAGTCTTCCTGTTTTCAAATGAGCAGTTATTTTTGGGTGCTACAAGACCTCGAAGAACAGAACTGGTCCAATATTACTCCCCAGAGCTACACCAGTTTATGCCAACTTAGTCCTCCAACCTCAGATATTTTAATGCTGTACTTTCATCCTAAATATGTGAAGCATAGTTATTTTCATTAAATGAAAGCAACAGCTTGAGTGACCAACCAGCCATAGATCTGAATTTTCTCCTCGTTTTGTCCCAGATGTCTTACAAAAAAACCCCAGGACTTGTGCTTCAATCTGATGTTGAGTCAGTTGCCTCATAATTTTTCATATTAGTCAGCCTATTTTTGGTGGCAGGAGGATGCGAGAAATTATTTTTATGTTTCTTGGGCACTGGGACGTAAAGTAACACCATTATATTTCTCCTCCACCTGGATACATTTCTTCCCTTTCTAAAAGACACCTGCTTGCTCACTAGTGTGTAGAGAAGGAGCTAAGCAATGAAGCCAGGTTTCTAAACCTGAGAACAAAAAATCTGGTGAAGGAAACCATTTAACAAAAAACGTAACAAAAGGAACAACTGAACACAGAACATCCAAGTTGCTCTGAAATTCAGCCAGGCCTATTTTTACTTTTCATCTCCCACATTTACAGCAACTGGAATGCTCGTTCCTGAATTTCACATTGAGGTAAATATCACTGTCACCACATTGCATATTTGCAGGTTCTTTATAATGGCTTTTACAATTGGAGATGGATTTCAGTGCACTTCAGGGGAAGTATAGAGACTATGCTTATCCTTTAGAAATATAGTTACAGTTAGAATTTCCAGGATTCAAGAAAGCTGGAGTTTTAGTCTTTGATGTACTCTAAATCTCCTACCCTATTTCCTCTAAAGGCATATTAGAGAAGACAGAGATCATTTTCATTGTCATTTATTTCCTTCAGAAATCCAGTAGGCTAGCCATATATGGCAAGTTGTGTATACAGGCATTTTTGCTGTAAAAACGCTGCATTTATAACAAGTGTAGTTTTGATTCACCGCATTACTGGTAACAAAGATATCCAACTCCCTGCTTGCTACCATGTTGAACCATGTTGACTTGCCAACAGAGCATGTTCCACATCCTGCAGAAATCAAGGAAGAGCAACATGGGCAAATGAATCACTCTCTAATCTCTTTAATTTTATGGATTAGATCTCCTCTAACTATACTGTAAACCTAGACTATTAGTTTACATTCATAGTTATAGTGTGGCAAGATTAATGTCACCTGCAGATCTCCAATGGATTACTTCAGCATTTTTGTTGCAAAGAGCTGCATTAAAAAAAAGCCTCCTCAAAAATGAGGAAAAATTATTCTGTTTTGGTGATATTTCCTCCCACTTCTGATTAAGAAATCCAGTGAAGTATAATTGCTTTTTTCTTACACTGTGCCAATTTATATTTGATTTGCCAGCCTGAGAAGGTTTTGGCTGTGGTTTGCAAGCCAGGAAACTCTAACAAAAGATTATAGAAAAGAGGCCAATATCATTACATAGGATATAAAATAGGGCACACTTTGTAAAATCCACTTGAGACACAATAGATGACTCAGGTTTGGGATAAGCGGTAGCAGAGATAAGGATAGTAATGGGTCGTACAGCATTGTTCAGAATAATCACTCAAGCAATTATGGGAAGAGTCTTCCCAAAATACATAGCACATGGGCCAGTGTGCTTCCATGCTTTTATCAGCACAAACTTGGACCTAACTCCCAGGTTGTATATTTGTGCTAACTCACAAGAACACCATCATGATTCATATGACCCATAAATTATGACAACCTCAGTATTAAGTATCCTGGCTCCAATATAGGCTTCAGGTAGGACCCCAGGCATGCTGTCCAAATGTCAGTTCTCAAGTTATGGACTGTAAAAAAACTTGAGCAAGTGGCTAATTTCTTCAGTGGAGCTGCATGAAATACTGTTGGCTTCCCCAGATATTTCTGCCAGCCAAAAATTCCCTTCAGAGCATAGACACCTGAGTGAACAGGTTATATACTCTGAAAATACGCCTGTTGGTTGCAGTAGCACCCACATTTGTACAATAGCACTCATCCAGAGGGCAGTTTTAGGAAGACTACGGTCTGTAATGGCTTAGACTAAAAGCCAATCCTAACTGGCAGTGGCCAAGATAAATTCCTGCCTGGATACTTGCACAGTGATCAGCAATTTCCGACTCATGATTTTTAAGTCTGCTTCTTTTAGTCATTCAGGCAATCACTTTTTGCAACCCTTCCAAACTTTTAGCATCTACAGCATCCTCAGGAAAGGACTGTGAAGAAGACCATGTGATGAACCAGCTCCTGTTTTCCTGTTTTAAATAAGACAATTGCTAGTTTCACTCAATACTGTCTATTCTATAGATGTAGTATAATGGACATAAAAGGTGCTAGGGCCAGGGAAGAAGGTGCTCCTGTTGAAAGTGAAGGAGGCAAGAGAGAGGGCCAGTTTTAATCTGTGTTAAACTCAAAAATTTTTGTGGGTAATAACAAGATATCCAAGATTACAGCAGCCTCGCTGTGACACAGGTATGTAATTATGGCTGCCATAGAAAAATGAGCAAAGAATAATAAACTAGTAAACTCTCATTAAAAATTATCTTCTCTTTTTTTCTTCCTCATTTTAAGACCCTTCAGTAGTAAAGAAGATAAACAAAGATACCAGGAGCCAATCACTGTTTTGTAGTTGAAATATTTCAAAATATTGAAGGAAAGAGCAATATCGGCAAGATTGCACAGTACAATTAGATGCAGTTCCTAGTGAAGTGTCTGTGTAGACACTCAAAATGAAAGATAAACCACGTTCAAACAATTTACAGCTGAATCAAGATAGTGGAAGTACATAAGATATTAAATACATTTTTTTTGTATGTGTCAATTTTAACATTTGCTTCTTTTTCCTTAAGCATCCTCCTATACAGAAAGCTGGTAACTCAGCCAGTTACTGCTGAGCTGAATTTTTTCTAAGATTATTTGGCACAACAGCAGCATGGGGTAAGATGCACAGTTTTACTCAGCTGTTCTCACATACATAATTATCCAGATTTCAAATATAGCCATTTTATTATCATAGCTATGAAAAAATGTGAATGCATCTGTTCTGGGGGAAAAAAAAAAATCTTAGCAAAAAGGCATCTCTGTCACTTCCTCAGAAAGATGCAATTCTCAACATTACAAGAAGGCTGATAAAAAAGGGAATCCAGTGGTGTTTAATTTTAAATTAACAACACAATATCTGTACTTATTCTTCACAGGCGTCTCAGGAATTCCCAACAACGTATGTTACATGGAATGCATGCTATTTCCACACAAAGCAAACAATAATAAGTTTCTGGTTTGGGCCACTCAGTAATTAGATGATAGCTACAGGCAACTGTAGCTAAGCTTAATCTAAGAAAAGATGCATAAATAAAATATCTCTTTTGGGTTCTTTCACTGTGGCTGTGTATAAAAATGAAAACAGCTTTATTAAAAAAAAAAAAGAAAAAAAAAGAAAAAAATCCAAACCAACCCAAACAGATTACCAGAAAGTAGATAAAATTATGGTGTGGCCATTCTTACTCAGAAGTTGACAGTGATTGCAGTAGATACGGAAGTTTAACTCAATGTGATAAATTGATAAAGCAGGATGAAGGAAATATGTGAAGTTAGTTGCTTTATGTATTTTTTTTATATACTAAAAAGTTTTTTACTTTGTGAAGGAATGCAAGATTAACCCAGATTCTGGAACGTGATACATCCTTTAAGCTTGGAAAAAGGGTTTGCTAAGAATACAGAACAATAAGTATATACATATTATAGACATTTAGCTTCGTGCTACTTTGCGAATACTGTTTAAGGCTGCGTGAATACGACATTAAAGGTGAAAGCTGCACGCACAAGTTTCCTGTTAGCATAATATTCCTGCATATATGATTTTTAAACATGGAGATTCTGTCACCAGGCTGAGTATTGGACTGATTCCCATACACAGTCATCCTGACCCATCTGAGATCCCAGGTGGCCCTGACCTGACACTACAGAAAAGCCCGTGTTCCCATAAGATTCACATTGTACCTGCCAGCCCTGTGGTGATATCCCCAGCACCTCAGAAGGTTTCAACTGGCACTCAATGACGGTGTCTTGGCAAGCAAACCAAGCTGTACGTGTTGGATGTCTATGTCTTAGACTAAGCTTCCCTCAGCCATAGCCCACGGAAACAATCCAGTGATCAGCTAAACTGACTTTGAATAGCATAGCACAAGAAAAGGCTTGAGGATTTATTTTTCTCTTTGTAAGACTTCAAAGACCTGCTCAAACATAGAATAAAACTTCCTTGAACCAAAATTAGGGCAGACACTCACATCTCCCCCATCACCCTAACACCACAATCTCACTCTTCTAATGTGAGTATGAGGTTTTTAAATGCCTTGCTTAATGCTCTGGTAAATAGTGCCCCTTTTGCAACTTGCAGCCTCACACAGCAAGCAAAAAAGAAAAATAAAAAAAGCTGCAGAAAGTTCTACTTCTCACTCTTCCATTCTAATTCATGGCAGCACACACAGGAACTCTTAGGGTAAATGAAATCAGGACCTTTGAGTCCCAGAGGAACAATTAGCAAAATTAAGCAGTCATTAAGAGACGACTGCAACAATATGACTGCCAGAAGGTGTAGCCAGAGTACCTTCAGCTGAGATGGCCAGTAAAGAACAATTCTCTAGAACCAATTTTATTGATAAATTGGAACATGATGAGGATAGTTAATGTTTCAATAGTCTCATGTAAGACCATAAATCTCATTATAGCTTTATCTTCTTGTGATATTCCAGCAGCTATGAAAATAGGTTATATTTTGTTAAACCACAGACTAAATAGCACCTAAAAATCACCATAGCTCCAAATTTGTTGCTTCACTTGGTGAGTGAGGCAGCAAATACCTAAATAGGGCAAGGACATCTCACAACAATAATGCTCCCATTTAACAACTAAAAACCAGACAAGCTCTGTTAGAAAGTCAAGAGGTGTTGAAATAAGTACTATGAAGAGAAAGAGAAGTCTTGCTGTGGGCTGCCCAATTACTTTTGGGCAGTAAACTGTGCGAAACCTCGGTTCTCCTGTCCAATTTAGCATTGTTCAGTTGTCAGATCAGATCAATTCTAATTAGAATTTGCTACTTTTCCTAAAGTTGTTTGTGATCAGTCATGCTAAAAATATTCCAGGAAGTTGAAGTTTTTTATTCAGGCAAAAATCAGAAGTGAAAAGTTGTTCTGCTTTATCGCTAGACTTGAAGGTGCATTCTTACAAAACAAAACATTAACAACAATTTGTTATCCTTGTTCTACTTAACATGCCTTGGCCTGAAAGGTTAGGGTGACTTGTTGAAGAGTGTCTGTCTTTGAGTTTGAGAACAGTCTCAAAAGCATTTTTCAGACTTGTCTTGTTATAAGCTACACTATTTAACTTGTATATTTTTTTAAATCTGACATGGTCATAAGTTCCACGATGTATTTAGGATAGTTTTTCACACTGCTTAAATAGTGTTTTGTTTATGTTTACATCATGTATGATTAACAACATCATTAGTGCCCTTGTCAGTATCTTATAAAAGCGATCAGCCTCAGAACACACCAGCCTCCCTAAGATCCTGTTACAACATCTCCTTCCCCCAGCACAGAGAACATTCTTCATAAAAAATTGTTGTCTCATGAATGAAACACCTTCCACTCTGTCAAACGCAATTTATTTCTAATTTTCCACTTCTATTATAGCAATTAACAAACCTTCAAATTAGTCAAGCTTCTAGAATACAATTATTTTCTAATTAGGCCACTAGAACTCCTTTAGAGTAGCCAAGGCACAACACTCCATGTATTACATTTCCCCAGTTCCTTCACTGAAATGCATTCAGTATCCATGCACAAATATTTCCAACTTTTATATTCCTTAGAAATGCTCTACCACATTTGTCACCTCCTCTGAATTCATGAATTTCAGCTTGAAAATTGTCCACGTCTGCTCATACTCAGTGCTTAGAATAAAGGAACAGTGGGCTCTGATATGACTATGCCCATTCATTCACTTAGCAGCTTTTTATATTAGAAATCTGATAAAACATGAACACAAGGTAGGCAAAAACTCTCTGAAGAAGAAATAAGAAAGTGAGCAGAGTCAGTCAGGAAGGTGATCAAGAGGCAATCATAGAATCATTTGGGTTGGAAAAGACCACTAAGATCTTTGAGTCCAACCATTAACCTAGCACTGCCAAGTCCACCACTAAACCATGTTCCTCAGCACCACACATACACATCTTTTAAATACTTTCCAGGGATGGTCACTCAGCTACTTCCCTGGGCATCCTGTTCCAATGCTTGGCAAATCAGAAGGCCATAGGAGAAGAATAAGAAAAAAATAATAACGGTTGTTTCCAAAATATTTGGAGCTAAAGCAGGTGTTTGGACACTAAGGTCCATTTCTGTTTGGGCTCACTTGTGAGTAAAGGACAAGTTGAATTGCAAATCAGATACCTGTGAAAATGATTTCAGGCCAACCAAGAAAAATAGAGGCAGATTGAGCAGAGGAACTTGATCTTAATCTCCGAAGAGAACATATTTCTAATTCACGAAACCTATTCTCTGTGCAGGAGAAGAGAGATAGTTTTCAATCTGCAGGTGTCAAGAGGAGTGGGGGGTGGAATCAGTGTCTCATATGGAGGTTGCCTGGAGCCAGGTGCTGAGCAGATATCACTTTTTTAAATAGCATAAAGTCTTGAGATATGAATGACAAGGTGGACTTAGTGATCTTTCTTCACAAGTTCTAAGCATCAACAAATTTCTATGGGTGTATGACTCACAACTTCCCTGAACCATAATTAGCTAGATAAATTTGATGTACAAGCTGTGGAAATGGTGTTAACATTTACATCTGTTACAATCACTCCTAATTTTCTTCCATCAACTGAATCATACTACCATATAATTGTTAGTGGATTTGATATATTAAGCATAAGGTACATTTCACCAACAGTTATGAATTAAAAGGAAGCAATAACTGCGCCTGAAATTCAGACTGACATCTTCAATTGATTTCACATAAATTTCATTATAACTGAATGCATTTTAACAGTGCAGGAGTAAAATTTATGGCATGAATCATTCCCAGGTGCAACTGAAAGGTTAAACATGCCAAGAGAATTGTTTCCAAAGGCTTTCAGGATATGGCCAGCCTGAGAACAAATAAACAAAAAAAGGCCTGCCTTATCCAAAGCCTCAAATACTTAAATCATAGAGTTATAAGTTTAAAGGACTGCTTTATTTTGTATTGTTGTTTGTATTTTGTAAGTCTACTGTGGTAATTCTATTTCTAAGAAATAATATGGACAGGTGAACTCCAGGAAAATAAATCTAAAATCGCATCTCTGAGAAAGTTAATCTAAAGAAAATGCTTATTTTTACAGCATCAAAGAGGTCTTAATTTTTCCGTATCAGAACATAGTTACAATACTACTTAGGCTATGAAAAAGCTTATCTTTACAAATAAATAATAAGTCACATTACCAAACACAAAGAACATGTATAATATTAATGCTTCACAGAAGAGATCTGGTTCAGATCTCCTACTGATATATATTGGTACAGCTATATTTACTTTTAAACCCTATTTCCAGTACTCTACTATGGCTTATTGTATCCCACAATGATATTCAACAATTAAAGATATTTTCAAGTATAGAGTTCTAGAAAGAAGAATTAAAATGAAAGAGTATAGTTAGCAGCTTGGTTTCATAAAATCAACAAAAAGCTTTGCATGTCTCATACTTCTTTGCCCACTGAGATGATTTTTAAAGTCATAGGAATCAGAAAAAATAGGAACAATTCCATGTAGCCATTGAATAAAATACCACCACTTTCAATGGAATAAACTTGCACATGATGAAGACTTGTTTGTTTGTTTGTTTTAATCAAAATGTACTGATTTGGAATTTGGAAATGCAACCAAAAAGAAGTTCTCATAATTTTTCTGCAATGATGAAGATAAGATCATTACAGGCTCACAGGAGAATTGAGGTTGGAAGGGACCTCAGGAGGTCTCTATTCCAACTTCTTGCTCAAAGCAGGGGCAGCTCTGAGGTCAGCCCAGATTGCTGGGGGCTGTGTCCAGACAGGTCTTGAAAACCTTCATGATAGAGACAGCACAACCTCCCTGGGCAGCCTGCTCCACTGCCTGACTGTCCTCATGGGGAAAAGGTTTCTCATAACATCCAGCCTATACCTCACATGTTTCAAGTTACCTCCACTGCCCTCTCATCCTCCTACCATGCCCCATGTGAACGCCATGGCTCCACCACCTGCTGACTTCTCCAGGGCTGCCACTAGATCGCCACCAGCCGTCTCTTCTCCAAGCTGAACAAGCCCTGAACTCTCAGCCTCTTTTCACAGGGCAAGCACCCCAACCTGCAACATCTGGTGGCCCTCCACAGAACTCATCTCAGTTTATTAATGTCTTTCCTGCACTGCAAGGCACCAAACTGGATGCACTATATGTACTATAGATGTGCTCTTACAAGTGATGAGTAGAGAGCAATAATCACCTCTTTAAAGAGCTATCCAAAAGCTCAACAAGACTACAGAAAATTCAGCTTCAGATTCACTAATTAGCCCTTTCTGATGTGTTTCTTATAAAACCATAGTATTTTTCTCAAAACCTAAGAAAGATTAACAATTTAGTGAAAACCACTATTTCAAAAGGCTATTTTTTATACCTTTACCTCTAGTTTTCAGATGTGACAGTGCAGGTTATTGGCCTTCCCCACAAATTGCTTCTGCTTGGCTTTCAGCCCCAACTATATACACTGATAAAAGAATGTTAGATTCCCATAGCCAGCTGTCTATCTCTTATCCTCTGCTATTTCCTCTGCTGAGCCTTTTAAACCAAGCTAAAGCAGCACTACACTTGTTTCATGGAACGTATGTCTACTATTTGCCAAAAAAAAAAAAAGCTACATGATTTTATGGTTTCAGACCAAAAAAAAGACCCACAAACGTGTTAAAATAAAAATTATAAAGGAAGACAAAAGGCACGCAAAATAAACTTACAAGGCAAACTTCTCTGCTAGAATATTAAGTGTGTGGTTTTTTCAGTGATAAGGAAAGGCTTTCTCTTTGGATGATAGATTTTATCCCTGTTCTTATCTTGTCATATAATTGTAAAATAGCTAGTAGGAAATGCTGTTAGGGCACAAACATTACTTATCATCTTAATTCATTCACTGTCTTTAAATATACGTGTACCAGCAACTAGAATTATGTATGTCAGTTGGCTCCATTCATAGATCTGAGGCCTGCAGACTGATAAAATCCTGAGTAATGTTGAGGACTTTAAGTACTTTGTGAGAAATGTTTGATTATTTTTCTCACATCTGTCCAGGAGGTATTTTTTTATCTCCATGTGAAAATCTTTCTGTAACCTTGTCATATTTCTCATTCATTTGCAATACTCATTAATTCAGATGCAAAAAAATTCAGATTGAAGAATTACCTCATGATCATCTCCTATGAAACACATTTTTTTCACCTTTTCAAACAAATAACTGCATTCAAAATATATGTCTAGCCATCTAGTTGCCTTATTTAGAAATTTGCAGTTATATTGATGATCCATAACTCCAGCATGGAACATAAGTCATCAAGGGTTTTTTTCAAAAGCTTGTTGTGTTTTTAGTGTGTTTAGTTCAAATCTAGATTTACTGTTAAATGTGGACTATTTTGAACCAAGTATAACTGTAGAAAGAGATCAGAACCAAAATTTAAAGTGTACTGATATCCCTTCCTAAACTCTAGGAATTACAGCTTCCTGATTAGGGTTAGGGCAAGGGTTTCCTAAATTCTAGGAAAAAAGAATTAGCATTCGTTACATAGATGAATATAAAGACCAATGCTATATACCACCACAGATGCAGTAAACAAGCATACTACAATTTTAGTTGGCCTGTTATGAACTCTAATTTAGATCTGAGGTCTTCAAATAACTACAAATAAATAAAAAAATTTAAAAAAACAAAACAAAAAAACCCCACAGAAACAGAACAACAACAACAACAACAACAACAAAAAGAGAGTGGAGGATCTCTCTCACAAATAAAGCTGTATTGGCAAGGGGAAAAAGGGGCAGGGAGGGCTTGCTACTTGTTTTTGAGGTTAAGTATGGACTCCGGTAGGCAAAGGCTCAATTTCAAAACTGGAGGGTCTTTTAAGAGGCAGCAACCCCCTTCAAGTACATCTGAAATTCTAGGATTTAGAAAAATAGATCATAATACACGCAGCCAAATTCCCTAAATCTGTTGGGCTTATAGGAAAAATGTAATGTAGACTTTTAAGTCTAGACTAGATAGCTTACTAAAAGCTGCTTGATGCAGACCACAGGCCTAGTGGGTAATTTGAGCAGAGTTTAATGAAGAAGCATTGCACTCTGCAATGCTTTCAGCTCCGTGTAACCAGAAGGTGTCTCACCAGGTCATCCACCTAACAGCACACCAGCCTTTAGGTCACACAAACACAACGTGCCACTGCAAAGTTCACACTGGAAATGAAAGGCTGCCATCCATCATCAACCAAAGATGTTACAGAACACAATGGGGAAACAGGGAAATGAAAGAAAAATTGCAGAGAAAGACGTACACTAAAAATGAGGGCATTTTATTGGCCTTCTCCCCCTCCCCCCGGGAAAAAAACCCAACAGTATAGTTGTAAATTTAAGAGAAAAATATTTGGCTTTGTACATCTACTCAAAACTACCATCCTTAATCTAGTAAAAAACCATCACATGTTATGTTTTAGTGATGCAACTCCATTTGTTTAAATAATGGATATGCACAGCTTGAGTCGCCTTTGGTCTCACGTTGGGAGGCTTGATTATAAAATATGATTGTGCAAAGCAGGGGCCAAAATCTTTCTCCTGTTAACCAGATTAAGTCACTCTCAGTGCTCTAACCTCTACACTGCTGGTTAAGTGTGTTGTTCAGAAAGCAACAGAACAGCACACGATGCTTTTTCATTGCTTTCAAGCGTCCTGCACGCTGTCACTCTGTGAAAGGACTGTGAGAAGTGAAGCCATATATGAGGAAAAACAACATGCACAAATCATCATTTAAGTAACCTGTAACTTTATTAACTGACTTAGAAATACTGGGCAGCATATCAGATGAAAATTCTCACTACTCTTTCTGTGATTGTTCACCCTTGCTGTTTTACTACATCCCCCCTCTAGCTTGGTCCTACACTGTTCCTGGTACCTGGTCATCCTTTCCCCCATGATGAGCTGGTGATGTTGTGTGACAGATTTCTGTCATCGTAGACTGCCAGTTTGGTCAAGGTATTGGTAGAAAAGCTCGGTGTTCAGTAATCAGAATTCACAGCTTCTGTCTTCCAGCACCCTGAAAGTGCTTTCCTTTGACCCATTCCCAGCTCCAAACCCTATGCATTTGACTACATTATTTGTGACATCTAAATTGGCAGAACATTAATCTAAACTATCTCCCTGCAAAATGGACTTTTGACTGGGAAGGGAAAACATCCTTTCTGCCTCAGCTAATCTGTCACAGAGGCAAAACTCCTATCTTTGCCTCAGAGGAAAGGAGGCAACTAACAAAAAACCTGGTCAGATCCAGTCTCTTTCTTAGAGATGTCAGGGAAGATGAAAGCTGCTGATCAGAGGCCACAGTCACGGAACAGAAATAGAACCTCTCGCCAATGATCTTTCCTCCTTTTACCTACTCTTACCACCTCAGTTTATCTCCTGACTGCATGTTAACCTTTTTAGTTCTCCCTGTGCACCCCCACCTCTTAGATGACAGACTTAAAGAAACTGTCTTTGTTTCATTGTCAGATCAGGAATAGAAGTAAATGAACACAACTAAAATCTCGTCATTTGTCTGTTGCTCTGCTCCTTGTCACTGCCATCTATCTCATTATGGTTCCCCATTCTCATCCTCAGAATTCTGCTCAAATTTTACTATACCTGATTAAGAACTATTACATACGCAAAATCCTGTGAAAGACAAGTTATGACAATCTGTTCCATCAATTTTTTGCATGAGATGATCACTCTCTACAACTACCTGAAAGGAGGTTGTAGCAAGGTGGGGGTCAATCTCTTCTCCCACATAACAAGTGATAGAACGAGAGGAAACGGCCTCAAGTTGTGCCAGGGGAGGTTTAGATTGGATATTAGGAAAAATCTCTTCACAGAAAGGGTTGTCAAGCATTGGAACAGGCTGCCCAGGGAAGCGATCGAGTCACCATCCCCGGAGGTATTTAAAAGTGCAGATGTGGTGCTGGGGGACATGGTTTAGTGGTAACTTGGCAGTGCTAGGTTAACAGTTGGACCTGATGGTCTTAAAGGTCTCTTCCAACCTAAATGATTCTATAAAGATGTGCTAGGAAAAAAAAAAAGAAGCAACCTCTTTTACATTTTAAGTTAAAGCCCTTTAAGTAACAATCAGCATTTTAATTGGATCTGCTCATGTTCTGCATCATGTCATGTAATGCAGGAATTAAACTTCATTTTTTCTAAAGATATTATATCTCCTAGAATTTCAACATTAGTTTATGCGGAACGATGAGATAGCAAAAAGAATCTTTCACTGAAATTAAACTTGTCCCAGTGGTTGTTGAACTGTATTTTCCAGTATTCTAGAAGCACACTGTATTTCAAACAGGGATTGTTTATGACCAGTGATTTAAATTAACACATACTGCCAAGTACTCATTTTCCAGAAGCTGGGAACTGCTGAAAGCGGAATCAAATTCCAATAGAACTGGCCCATCCGATAAAAACTTAAACTGAAATACTTTAACAGTGGGACAGAAATACGCTACTTAGGTGGTGAAGGAACAAGAAAACAATCAGAGCTTGATTTCAGAAATAGTAGCTTATTATGTCAACATGCACGTGCTCACAAACATAAGCTTTAAATGACCATTATACGTTTTATGGTTGTTAGAACTATAAATTAAAAAAAACCCAACCAAACAAAAAAACCCCACCAAAACAACACCACCCAAACTGCTGACCTGATCATTATTTTAGATTTCTTAGACAGTTTTGTGTTGTGGTTGAAATTTTGATTTAGAAGGACCCCTATAAGATTTTTTTTTGATTCTAGTTAAGAGTCTGGTTTTCATGCCCCAAATTCTGCTTAGGCAGCAAGTAAAAACCCAGAGCAAAGCTTAGCCAAGATTATCGAGTTGGGCATCCTTAGGAGTCAGAGACAAATTCTTGATGGCTTTGGCCTAAAACATGAGCTACATTTGAAATCTGGACTGGCTTTTTCCAACAAGTGAAAAGACAATCATAAGAGTTGTTCCACAACCTGTTATAAAAAGTGTCCTTCGATCTACACCGTTAATAAAAAGTCTGTCATGACAGCAATTCTTGCTAAAGTACCATTCTTAACATGCAGACGTTTGTAAGGTAGACGTCCCCTCATAGGATGTTACTAATTCTGGTGGAATACACCTGCGTTTTGCACTTTGCAGAGGAAGAGGACATGAGTGCTTTACCATTCACACATATTTAAGAAGCGTGAAACGTTCTCTTTTGAAATTTAGTTACCTTAGAGTCTTTCTTTTGAATATAAATAGGAACTCAGTGGGCTAATGGTTATTCAAATCACTTTGATTCTCTTTGAGGAATCTTATTATGCTAATAAAATGTCTTGTCTTTGCATCATCAGCATGACAAAGCCAGCTCTTCATAAATTTGCACATCTCTTCCACACTGGCAAATTCATCTTCCGTTTCCTCCAGCCTTGCTTCCCTAAACCCCAGGCCAACACCACGTAATCTGCCTGTCATTACCTTGTTTGTCTCTTTAGCAGGTGACTGAATAGCCCATTTCTCTGAGGTTCATCTATTAAACATATTCTCCTCGGTTTGGGAGGATTGTTTTCCCTTGCCTTGCACACTGAGGGACTCCTTGGCTCCAAGCTTCCCATGCCATTAACTCCTATTTACTCCTCTCTTTTCTTGCTGCCTCTTGAAGTCCGCAGAAGTAATTCATTAAAGACCCTCAGCTTCTTCTTATCAACGACCCCAAACAATTCAAAGTGGTTCACTGAGGTTGCTTTGCATAACAGTATCCATGCATCTTGGCTAATTTAGGAAACCTAAGCACATAGAATTAAGAGCTTTCATTATCCAAATCCATCAGGCAAACAGTGATCCTAGAACCAGACTCCAAGACAACACTACTTTGTTTTGCATAGCACCTTGTGTGAAACAGATGCTTTACTAGCAGGCCAGACGAAAGGAATATTAAAAGTTTGTTTTCACTGCAGACCTAGAAACCCCACTGAAGAGTTATTTTAAAAGCATTTTTGTCAGAATGGAATTTTTACGTAAGATCATGTTGATTTCTCTTACGTTTTCAAAAGGAAAATGACTTTCAAATTGCTACAACATTCCACTTCAATGAGGTAAAAATGTTTTAATGGCATGATTTCAAACCTTTTGATTAACTATAGCATTCCACGGGAAATACAACATCACTGACCTCGGAATTGATTTGAAGAAGAGTGGGAAATAACTTCCCTCCTTCCTTCCTTCCTTCCTTCCTTCCTTCCTTCCTCGAAATTATTTTTTACCATCAGCTCTGGAGTTAACTCTTAGCTCCTTTTTAACCCAGCTCCCAGGCACATCCGAAATCCCTTCGCTCCACAGTAAATACTACACTAAACCTGTGTTAACTGGCTCATTTCAGGGTGAGGTTCCTCGAAGAAGAGACACCAAACTAGGAGTGCTGACATTGCCCACTGTTTTTTCAGCTTTTCACCGTTTTTCTACCTTTCCTTGTTTTCTCAGGACTCTAAAGTGTCCCCCAGCTCGCAGGGACAGGGCTGCACCTGTCCTTGGCTGCAGCTGCAGTAGGCAGGTACCCTTGAAAGTTCTAGCAACGTTTTGGGTGATTGCATTACTACCAAAGTTAATGCATCTACAATATTGCTTTCCGCTCAGGCTGCTCAGTGATAGGATAAACATATCCATACACATTCTGCAGCTGAGTGTCTTCTTGCATACGTACCCAAGGAAGAAAGAGTAAAGAAGATAGCAAAAGTGACAAAATTAGCACTGGACAACGGAGCTCATGGATTTGTGAAGGTTAGGAAGGAATTAGTCAAATTGCATTAAACATCGATACACTTCTTCAGTGCCATCCTCTAACAGATGCATTCCTTATCAAAGTAGCACAAAACATCTCCTTATTACATTATTCACAACTGAAGCCACTAAAAAAGACTGTTTCCAAAGCAGATCTGCAGATCTGCTTGGTTGTTTTTAAGAGACACTTTAGTTCAAAAAAAGAGTTCCAAGGTTGAAGTCAGAGACATCCTTATTTTTATTAAAACACTAGGCTGCCATTAATTCACAAGAAACAAGGAATAATAATCTACCTTCAGACTTCTATGGTTAGAACTGACATTTAATGTTTTGTCAAAACGGCAAAATGTAAACTTAAAACAGATCCTATTGATTACAATAGAAAATAGGATGAACACTGAACATCTATTTTTATCAATTCTTCATTTTCCATAAGCAAAAATTATTCTTAATCTTTTGAATGTGCACATAAAGGAAGGTGCCTGCTGTTTTACAATTGTAAAGCCACAACACAAAGCAGAATTTATGGGAATTTGCAAATCAGGAGAACTAATTGCAGTAGCAATTACTAGTAAACTTTGAACTAAAACAGTTCGTTAAGTAAGGGCATAGAAGTCAGGTCTTTAGAATGGAAATTAAAAGCTGCTTTAAAATTACATCAGGACGTTTCTTTAATGAGACTCAAGCATGTGTGCCTGAAAGGTTGTTTTAATTCTGTTAAGACTTGCATGACTACTCTGCTAAGGAAAATGTTTTTCACAGGTTCATCCCAAACTTTCAAATCTCAAGGCCTCCAGACTCCTGAATTCCAGAGATGAGTTCACTAGCCTAAAATTTGCAATCTGTCAAGGAAAGAAAAAAGAAAAAAAAAAACAAACCAAAAAAAACCCCACACCACGAACTTGGAAAAGAATAAAATGTATTACAGGAGAAAGAAATGGAGACTGGATATGGAGTGAGAATCTTTATATTCATGTGCTAGAGGAAATCTGAAACCTGAAGTGGAATGACTGAACACAGAGCTTCCAGTATAAATTAACTGGCAAGGAATTTTAAACAGCAAACACTAGAAAATTATCCTTAAGAAGTGTTTCCACGGTATACCTAGAACTTGAAAGAGTGTTTTTTTGTTATTAGTTATATTTGCATGAGGACAGAAAGTTTATTTTAAAAAAACATGGAATATATCTGTAATTGGGAACAGTCTTACCGCAAGTGTTTGGGTCACCCTGCAGCACAACAAAGACCTTCTCAGCCCCATAAGCAATGCCAGATTCAGAAGTTCTGACTTTAGAGCTTTTTTCGCACGTGATCATGTGGTGACCCAGACTAAAACAACTGAGGATTCTGGGGAAAAAAATAAAAAACCCCACAACTCAAGCAACTGCTTTTATGCAGGTATACACAATTGTTTTGCAGCCATTCCTTAGTCCAGCTGAACATCTGTGTCCCAGGGCAGGGGGCTGCCTGTGCTAATGCAGTGGCACTGCTGCTGAATGCCTAAGTGTTGACTCAGAGTGAAGAGTACAAACTTTTCTGGAAGCTCCATATACACGTACCACTCTCTTTTGGTTGCAGACATGTCACATCAAGAGGTTAAAGGGGGGTCACCTCCTCCTGCAAGTCTTGAATGCTATCACCTCTTCCAATCTGCTTTTTAAACTGCTTGTGTGAGCTCTCACTAGTCCATTTAAACCAAAACGCGCTCGATTTCCTTACAGTCTAAACAGTAGGGCTCATTTTGACTGAAAAGGGTCTGGAATTTCTTACAAATTCAAATTAGCTGGCAGACCTAAAGGGGTGGAATCCTCCAGAGAAATGGCAGTGAGTTGCTGGCACTGTGCTGCAAATCTCTTTAGTCAGCATCACTGCAGGACAAAGACTCCTCCTCTGCATATATTTATATGTATATATCTCTAATTATACTGTTCAGGAGAGTGCCGTTAGACAAGACAGACAAAACTGATGCTGAAGAAGTCTGTCTTTACTTTCTTTTCCATCTCTCCCTGTCTGTTCTTGGAAGTGTCCTCTTGTCCTCATCCTTGCCCCATCTCTGTGATCTGATCCCTGCAGAGTTGATGTAGCCCTCTACACTGGCAAAAGAAGGGGTTTTTCTTCTTCCTTTTTGGTGGAGCTGGTTTCCTGCTCCTTCACTGAGGGGAATCGGCCCCCTGAGTTACAGCAATGATAATGTATTAAACAGTACCAGGAAACACTACAAGGCGCTGGAACTGGATTGTTTACACCGTCTACAGTAAATTGTTATAATGACCCCAGTATGGTTTTGGCCCAGGTTAACTACCTCTCTTCCAACAGTTCCTAGGAACAGCTGCAAAATCATCACGGAGCAGAAACCTTTTCCCAACAGACAGCTTGCATACGGCCACCAAATGCTGGAAGGCTCAAGACTGTGATGGATGGGGAGGGTGCTGTTCCTTGCCATCTGGTTTCGGTGGAAGGGTATGTTTCTGGGCAAATATAATTTAAGAGAAAAAATATAACCCAAGGGGCAGAGATGTCTGAGAGTCCGGCACAAGAGGAGGGAAGGAGTGAGCAGATGAGAATGAGAAACAAGTAAAAAAGCTGTTGGAAGAGGAAGCAAGACGGTTCCTCTCAGCAGCAGTAAGCTGTTACACAGGCTCAGCCCGTCTCATGTAACTGCATCCCTGTAGTTTTACAGTTTTGCTTCTTAGCTAATAGTAGTACCAGTTGCTGTTGACTGCAACAAATACACCAGTCAGCTGCAGAGCTCCTATGGAGGCAGTTAATGCACGAAGAAGAAAAAGCAGTTTTTTCTCTCCTCCCTTCCAAGGATGTGGCATTGTGTTGCCACAAAGTGACCTGCGGTTTGGTATTAGGGACACGATAGCCATGTGAGCTGTGTAAATAGCCATAAAAAGCATTTAAAGTTTAAAGCATCTTGGATCCACCAGTCTCGACTGAAACAGAGAACAGGCAACTCGGATGTAGTATCCATCAAGAGGACCAGGCCATGTGTTAGCCATTTAGGCGTTTTCAATAGCAGTTTCACAAGTAGTTAGATGCATAATACAGATTAAAAAAAAAAAAGAAAAAGAAAAGAAAAAGAAAGAATCATGGAAAACAAAGGAATTTGCCACAGTAGCTGCCGTTAACCAGACACTCAGCTTACTTCATGTATTAAAGGAGTTGAATGGTTTAAGTTAATAACTTGAGGAATTCGAAGGTGAATCCTGTAAAATTCCCAAGGCCTTTCTTGCATCCATTCCCTTGCTTTCAGAATTAGAGGCAGACAGGGGAAACTGCTGTCTGTTAAGGGCCAAAAAGAACAAGACTGATTTCTGGAAAAGAGCTTTTTTTCCTAGTTGTTGCTTTTAACTTCAATTAACTCAGTGATACAGTACATGGTCGCTTCTGTCTCTCTCCCCAAAAAGGTTTCGTCAGCCCAGCTGGTGGTAAAAGGGATTAAAGTGGAGGAGTCTTAAACAAGAGCACTGTCAGATATACTATTTAATGCTTATCTTTGGCTGGTAGGTGATACAAGAAAAGATCACGTCCTGTCTTTCTGTTATGATATATTTATCTACAGCATACTTCTCTGGGTGAATCTTGGTCACACAGTATATAACCATACTGCTAAATAAATAAATAACTTTCAGAGACCAATCCCTTGCTCTGATGCTAAGTGGCATCCGTTGAGGCACGTCTCACTGCTCAGGAGCAGACCCCATAGAACAGATCCGCCTTGGAAAGTTGGCAAGATCTGTCTTGTTTTGCGCTGAGCAGGGTGCAGCCTAACAGATGCACAGTGGGGTAAAGTGCTTGAACTCACTTCTTGGCCCACTTTTACTTAGTAGTGCGGATGCAGTCAGAGCAAACATGACAGAGCATCTGGAAAGAGAAGATGGGGTCAAGGAAACTGAGTCAGATGAGAACTTTCCATGGCAGTTTCTCAGCTAATTGCTCAAGGAAACATTATCCAAAGTTGCATTCTCTTGTCCAGGCTCTGAGTACTGCAATTCTGTTTGACGTTTAGGATTAGCTCAGGACTTCCTGACAGGGAAATTACCTCACAAGGACCTTGGCTGGAGCATCTGATTCTAGAATGGAAGTTTAAAATAAATCCAGCTAAATTAATAACAAGCATCTAAACTGGGATGTTTGCATCAGTTATTCAATAAAACAACACAACGAGATATTTCTAAAGGACAATTATTTGAATTACGTCCTTCTAAACACTCCACACTCCATACACTCTGCTGATAATTATGTAGATAAAATCGTGCCTAAAGCTGCCCTTTACTTGATTGCTTTATACAGTAACACATCTTTAATTGTTCTCTAATTGTTCATATTTCCCTCCTCCATCTTTCTCACGTGAGGTCTGTGGTCATTCAGTGGAAGACAGATAAAAAATTACACACAAAAAATTCAATAATGCATTAACAGGTTATAATCTTACAAAATTATTTTTGGTCCCATCACGAACCATGACATCAAAGCTTGAATAATTTATGTTGTCCCCAAAAGTCATGAGGAGGAAGTAGAAGCCAAGAGTTGATCTGCACCAATGACACAAAGGTGCTCTAAACCTGTCATAACTAGCTGTTCCAAATAAAGGTTGATCTGCTTTACATCAGTGATGTGGTGAGAAGCAGCTGGAGGATCTCTGTGGATCTGCCCCTAATTATCCATAAGGGGCCTATTTCTTCTTTACACGGTTATACTGTAGGAAGTTCAGTTGGCACAATTCCCACCTGCCCTGGGGACCTTTGAAGTGCTGTCCAGATGGTTCATTCTCATCTGCAGTCATTATTGCCTTTCTTTTCCCTGTACTTTCACCACTCTTGTTCTTCATCTCCCTTCCTCCACCTCCCTCTTTCTCTTTCCTGGGGTAGATCTCAATTCTTCCCTCTTCTCCCCATCTGATTGCATATCAGTCCCCATATGGTAGTAACCAAACATCTATTTACTTTTATGCAGTAGGGAAATATGTTTTCTACCACTTCTACTGCTTCTGTCTGTGTCTTTTTCAAGGGTATGAAGTATAGTCATCTAAGCACTACACCCAGCTGCGCCAAATCTATGAAAGTTGTGTCTCAAGCTTCAGTAGAAATTAGATCTGAAGAGCTAAGTGCTTTTCCACAGATTTCCATAAACTTCAGTAAGCAGAATATATCATACCGTTGTCTGAGAGGGGACTCATCCAAAGAAAGGGTGATGGGGATGAACAACTTTGGAAAGAAAATTTAGCAGAGGTAAAGGGCACTGAAAAAGAGAGAAGAAAAGAAAAACAGACTTAGGTTTTTCTGGCCTGACATAAGAAATTCCAAGTTCAAACTAGACTAGCTCTCATACACCCACTTGAAGCAGAAAAATATCCCTTGTGAGCTCTGAGTGGTTTTCTCAGGTAGCCACAGAATCATAGAATCATAGAATGGTTAGAGTTGGAAGGGACCTTAAAGATCATCAAGTTCCAACCCCCCTGCCATGGGCAGGGACACCTCTCACTAGAGCAGGTTGCTCAAAGCCCCATCCAGCCTGGCCTTAAACACTTCCAGGGATGGGGCATCCACAACTTCCCTGGGTAACCTGTTCCAGTGCCTCACCACCCGCACAGTAAAAAACTTCTTCCTAAT
>VZSF01003022.1:314356-350407 GCA_013398295.1 Chionis minor
GGCTTCGCAACTTGGTCCGCCAGCTCCTTCAGGACCCGTGGATGAATTTCATTAGGTCCCATGGACTTGTGCACTTTCAGGTTGTTCAGGTGGTCTCGAACCTGATCTTCTCCTCCTGTGGGCAGTTCTCCATTCTCAGAGCCCCTGGTTTTACCTACTGTGACTTGGACAGTGCAGTTAGAGCCCTTGCCAGTGAAGACTGAGGCAAAAAAGTCATTCAGTACCTCAGCCTTATCCATATCCTGGGTGGCCAGGTCTCCCGTTTCCTTCCGGAGAGGGCCCACAGCTTCCCAAGTCCTACCTTTTTCCCTGACATAGCTATAGAATTTTTTCTTATTGTCTTTGATGTCCTTGGCCAGATTCAGTTCTCTTAGGGCTTTCGCCTGCCTCATATGGTTCCTGGCCACTCGGACAGTTTCTCTATATTCCACCCAGTCCACCTGTCCTTACTTGTTCCACCAGAACTAGCTGGTCTTTTTGATGTTCAGTCTGTGTGACTCAGGTGTGCCTCTAGTCTGCTTTTCTACACCCTTAGTAGAAGGGTGAGGCACTCCAGGAAAAGAGATTAAATATGAAAAGCAGAGTCAAGGAGAATCTAGTCCTCAATTTAGTATATTCCTACTTGATTTTGCATTTTGCTGCTTGATTTTGCCTTGTATGAAATGAAAATCCTATACACCAGTTCCAGAAGCAGATGAGTGGCACCAGCAGGAAAGTGAGATAGGCCCTGAGTTATATCAGCTATGCAGCTTCCATGTACCTCTGTGTCCACAGGTCTTGTGTCCTATTGCACTCACTTATGTTGTTAAAATTACGTCCACAGATTAACTGGAGACTCATATTCATAGTACTTCATTAAAGGATGAATTATTTGTTTGAATAGGACTTCTGGCAGAGGATTTACAAATTCCCAAATACTGTTTTCCTTATTTACAATTAAAGTCACCAGATCCTTTTATATAATCAAAATCAAGTACTATTGATATGACCTACTTATAAATAATGTTCACAGTATCACAAGGAATTAAAATTTTACTAGGAAAAATGATGTCAACACTATGCCCGAAACAATCTCATTATATGAAGGACCCCTTTTTTTTCAAGTAGAATTCTTTTCTGCCTTCTCAGCCGCTAGCAACATATAATCTTAATCTTCACCAAAAAACAGAAAGAGAAAAAAATGATCAAAATACAGTAGTATTGCTTCCTGATGTCAGCTTTTAAAATACTGTTTCTTTTTGTAGCATACTGCCAGATCTTTTGCTTGACTTGAGATCACAAGCCTTCCTCAGTGTTATCAGAGGATCAGATTTTGCCTCCAAACTCTGTATGAAGGGGTAGGCAACGAACTGAGAAAACTCTCACTTCACAGATCTTTAAGACACATTCAGAACTGAAATGTAATTGGATTGACTTAGGGCTTTATATTACTGCAAGTTAAACAATTTTTTTTATGCTTAGCATCCTTAAGTAGTGTTTTTATTACAAATCATTGTCATATAATGTCCAAATGATAGCTGTTTTGAAAGTAGCCTTCCTGAAAAGTGGGATGACTTTGCCTAGAGAAAAGGTGATGCACAGATGAAGCGCTGTTCTGAAGTAACTGTGGAGCATCTGACAAATCCTTTTATTGCAGCCCTAGCTTGCTAGCTATGGGGACCATCTTCATAAAATCATAGAATCATGGAGTTAGAGAATGGTTTAGGTTGGAAGCGACCTTAAAGATCATCTAGTTCTAACCCCCGTGCTGTGGGCAGGGACGCCTCCCACTAGACCTGGTTGCTCAAAGCCTCATCCAACCTGGCCTCAAACACTTCCAGGGATGGGGCCTCCACAACTTCCCTGGGCAACCTGCTCCTGTGTCTCACCACCTTCAGAAGGAAAAAATTCTTCCTGAGATCTAATCTAAATCTGCCTTCTTCCAGTTTGAAGCCATTACCCCTCATCCTATCACTACACGTCCTTGTAAAAAGTCCTTCTCCAGATTTCTTGTAGGCCCTTTTCAGATACTGGAAGACCTCTATAAGGTCTCCCTGGAACCTCCTCCTCTCCAGACTGAACAACCCCAACTGTCTTAGCATGTCTTCACAGGACAGATGCTCAAGCCCTCTGATCATGTTTCTGTAGATTCCTGCTACTGATACACAATTGTCCTGACCAACTCACTTGAATGTTAGCATTACTGGTCTGGGTCTCTCTGTACTCCATTTCACATAAGCATCATGTAGGAATCATATTCCTGCTTATACTCCATTCAGATTCATTATTCAGGCACTGAAAGTGGGGACAATAGTTACCTTGGGGAGAGGAACCCATCAGTATCACAGTTATCTTCCAGAAGTCAATATTTGAGTACCATGACCAGGGTCATGGCTTCACCAGCACAGTCTCTGTGCTGCCACAGGACAAAGGAGAAGTAATTGAACTAAAAGCATACTGGTATGATATGAATATAATGAAAGGATGACTTTTTTGCTGCTGTTTTATTGAGAAGGTTCTACCTTTGCTAGCTATATTGCTAATAAAAAATCAGAAATTATGGATTTCTTCCCAGCTTTATCTACAAATGATCTCATCATCCATAAGAATGAGGTTCTAACCTTACCACAGAAACTGAGGCTGACTACACAGATGTGACAGACATCACAATTATAAATTTAAAGAAAATAATTTTATATGAAGACATTCATGATCTGGGACACCACTGCAATAGTAGTGGAGAGAAACATCAAATGGAATGAAAGTTCCTCCATCTAGGGATAAGCAAGGACTTCTACCAGTAAACTGGGCTATTGCATTAGGAAATTTTACTTAGACAGCAGTGAAAATAACAAAAAAGCGTGCAACTGCAACATCTTTTCCAGAACAACTATGTTGTTCAAGACGATGGCAAAACTTCATCTGCAGGATTCTGTATAATACTGGTAATCCCTCTGTTATGAAAGGTGAATTCAAACTAAATGACGAAAAGAGCTGCAAATATGATCATGGGAAAGGAGGATTATCTTATAAGGGGAACTTGGACTTGCTTTTTTGCCTTTGCAAAATAGCATCTGAAAGGCAATACATTTGCTTTGTATTAATACACGACAGAGGTAAACTTGGTAGGGGGTGCATAAAAATTATCTGTACTGAAGACCAGTGCGGGTGTAAGAACAAGTGCATATAACTGGATGTGAATAAACTACAGAAAATCAGAGGGACTTTTCTGCATATTAGAGGAATTGCATATTGGAGCAGCATCTCAGGAAGAATTATATAAGCACAATAAAATCACCTTGGTATAAGATGAAGTTTAATCAACTCATGAAAGGGATTGCTCAGCATAATAGCACAGAGCAAGAGAATAATGGAATTTTCCAGTACTGCTGTTCCACTGCATTTGTGAACTCTAAGCCAGAGCCAATCTCTGAGCTCATGTATCATCTTAGTACATAATCAGAGAATCTCCTTGGATCCCCCAAACAAGGTATATAAACTACAAGACAGGTAATTAATGTGAACTGTGAGTCTGATCTTGAAAACCGAAACTCTTTCTTTGACATCAACAAGGAGTGATGCACATTTATTTGTAAAATTGGCAAAGAATTAGCAAAAGAGTGCTTACATATTGGCAAAAATAATATGTTCTGTGTTATTTTATGTATTATTGTGATACTATAACACTTAGAGTCATTTTAAGTGGGAATGGAGAAAGTTGATTCTTGGATTCCCTTTCTGACAAGACTGATTTGGGTCATGTTTCCCTCAACCAGCTCAAGATACCTAATACTTAGACTGAGCTCCCTTACAATTCATTAGAGAGAAATCTTATGAGAGCAATTAATCACATCCTAAAGTCAACATCTAAGATGTTGATCTAAAGATCCATCTAAG
Source organism: Chionis minor (assembly GCA_013398295.1). Lineage (NCBI taxonomy): Eukaryota > Metazoa > Chordata > Aves > Charadriiformes > Chionidae > Chionis > Chionis minor. Next base: position 318,233 of record VZSF01003022.1, read on the forward strand.
ACAGATCATTTTAAAAGGTGCTTATTTCTCACATCTATTAAAAAAAAAAAAAAAGTTCATGGTGACTAGTCCATGATTGAACATCCAATGCCAGAAAAACAAATTCCACCCTTCCAGTTTTCCACTACTTTTCATTAAGACCTGAATGGGGATCTTTCCTTCAGGATGTCTTGCCATGGGCTTTCACATAGCTCATATCTTTATTGTTTTCTTCAGAGAATGTGAAAAGTTGTGGTTGATGCAAATGGTTTAGTGGTATTTCAAAGGACGAGCCGTATACATAGATCTGGATAGCACTTGTACCTGAATAAGCTCGCAAAATTGCAGATGCCACTAATACTGATCATTCACATTATTGTCTGTATTTATAGAGAATTGTCAAACCTCTTGTACCCCCAAGGTTAGGTATTATAAATAGAATCATAGAATCATAGAATTGTCTAGTTTTGAAGGGACCTTTAACTCCAACCATAAACTGCCAAAACCACCACCAACCCAGCACCACATCTACCCGTCTTTTAAATACCTCCAGGGATGGTGACTCCACCGCTTCCCTGGGCAGCATGTTCCAATGTTTGATAACCCTTTTGGTGAAGAAATTTTTCCTAATATTCAATCTAAGCCTCCCCTGGCATAACTTGAGGCCATTTCCTCTTGTCCTATCGCTTGCTGCTTGGGAGGTTGTATTATTAGGATTATTAGGATTTTTTCACCTTGGAGACTTCTAAGAAGAGCAGCTAGTTGCCAAACTAGAAGAAGAACCATTGTCTTCTAGTACATTTATTTCTAGTGGTTGCTTATTCCTCCATTCATGTTTACATTTCAAATGACAGATCAGATTTTAAGTGCAGGAAATAACTTTCCATACCTGACTGTATCCTCTCTCCATAACACGAACAGCAGCAGTTTTTAACAAGGACTTGGCTACTTTCACAGGCTTCATGTCACCCGTAATTGCACCACTCATCCAGCTAGCAACTCAGGCAAAAACAACATAAGAGAAAGGAAAGACAGGAAAGGAGCCTGACAGCTCTCAAAGCAAATAGTGTCCAGTTCCTTTCTTGTTTCAGACTTCCAGAAGTGTTTTTCCTACGATCTTTAAACAAGCAGATAGTGCTTTGGTCTCCACTTCTTAGCAGAAGTCATTCACTGACCTTATTTGCTTCGTCTGTTGACAGTGTTACCACACAGACCAGAGTACTGGTCCTGCTACAGGAAACCAGGCTCTGTCCCCTCTGAAGAATTTTGAAGGATTCCTCTGAAAACCAAATGCTGCTGGAAGCAGGGCATGCAAACAAGCTTATTAAGTATTGCAAATCCTGTACAGTAAACCCAGTGTTCTTAAAAATGGCATTATGTTTGGCTTTTCCTGACTTCATTTTTCTGATGCGCCATGTTGACTTATTTGGTTGGGTTTCACTCTGCTGTGTACAATGCACTTCAGCAAAAGCAAGGGCTCATATCTATTTCTGTGAGGGACTACACAACTCACATGGCCATTAGAACCACTGTGCCAAAGAAAATTCATATTGAGGGCCTCAACTGGTACTGCAAGAATATTCTCATTTACTAGACTGTACCTAACATACAAGGAAAAATAAAATAAACTGGATAGACGTAGAGAAACTCATAGGTTGGGTAATACCTATTCATAAGACATAGTTAAAAGATCTGAAGAATAGCTGAGCCTTTGTTTTCAAGGGCAACTGAATACATTTGTGAAAGTGGTCTCCTTGGTCTTTTCTCTCTCTTTCCCTATTGTCTTCCTTTTTGTCACACACATAAACACAGGCACGTAGATGTATGTTTCTGCTTTTCAGCATGACTAAAGATACATATACTTAATAGTGGTCTCAAACAGATAAGGAAAATGTTGATTTTTCACCTTTCGAACAAAAATTACTTAAAATTCAGGCCTTTACAAGCCTAAAGTCTATTTTCCCCTATAAAGATAGAAGGTATCTAACGATGCTTCCAGTTGCACTTCCTCTCCTAGATGGCATTACAATGTTTTAAAAACAGGCTAGTGACAGTTTGTAGGGTTCAGAGCTCTTTCCTGTGCTCTAGTAATTGGTAAGATTTCTTTACTGGCACTAGAACCTCAGAGGACCTCAGATTTCTAACACCGTATACTGAGGATGATAAAGGATACAAAATCCATATATGGAACACTGAAAACCTTGTAGCGGTAGCATCATCCACATCTGTGTCTCCAGCGCTGGAGAGAAGCTAATATTATGTGTAGTGAGATATATATCACTGCATTCAGCAGGTATTTGGAAGGTTGGTCAGCAGCTGATTGGCTTTAAACAGTTCTTCCGCAATTGTTGGAAGATTTTCCTTGTTTTTTCTTTCCCTTTCCCTTCTCCTTGGTCTTGGTCTGTTAAAGCCAGACTGGAATTAATGCCAATATTTTGACATTGTCCACATTTTCGGAAAACATGTAGGACTATCTCTTTTTCACCTACATTTCTTATCCAGCCTGCTGTCTAGACTATTTTTACGGCTTTTATGCACTCGTACAGTAGTGGGAACTTTATTTTTGGTCAACTACTTCTCTTCCTAAGTATATGAACGACACTTTTTTTTAATAGCAGCGCTCTAGTTCTCTCTGCAAGGAAACATACACATGCTTAGAGAATTCTGAATAATGATTTTGCTTTAGTGCTGCTGCTATAGGATCAGATTTATGTGGGGACAGACAGGGAGAATGGTAGTAGCCGTGCTTCTGCTGGTAGCAGTGTGCAGCAGTGAAACGTGGCAGATGTGCTGTCAGGAGCATGGGACAGAGACGTGACTTTTATCATTGCTGTTAATGCACTAGCGTGGACACTCTAGGCTGGAGTTTAGGGTGCACTGTAGAAATACATAGCACCAGCCCTGACACCCCCTGAAGAATCAGTAGTCCAAATGCCTGATTTTTCAATAATCAAGTAATTCAGTTTCTGACAAACTGCAAAATAAATTCCCTGCCACTCTGAGTCATTAGCAACCACAGCAAGCTTGAGCTTCTCAGAGGACAAATAAGGTTAGCGTGTAAAGCATGCAGTCACGGCATAGGGAGTTTATTTTCCAAACAATTTGTTTTCATTAATTTATTTTCAAAACAATTTCCAAGCTAATCTGGTTGCAGTACTTTGAAAGTACATCAGTGGTTGAGTTCACCTTTCAGAACTTTCTGTGCTTAGGACCATTCTGCCTTTGGCAACTGTCTATTCCAAAGGATGCCAATGATCTTACAACACAACCTGCACAGAATAAGCATCTCTGTGAACATTTGCTCCTGAAATGAATCAACTGACATTAATGAATTCATTGCAGCTATAGGAAGAAAGATCAACATTGTATTAAGGAATCTCAGTCATTTCTTGAACTAACTTTATCTTATTAAACTTCACACTCAATCTTTGTCAAATCCAACCTTCGTAAATATTTGGATAGCTAGAATGCTACTATTAAATTCAGACAAGGTGTTTAGTTTCAAGTAGTAATAACATTTTAATACTTATGCTATGAAGCATTTCTGATGCTGCCGAGCTGTTCAAAAAGACATGCAACAGAAGTTGCTTCAAATTGCTTTATAAAGCTAACCTGCTCTTAAACATCACAGGTAAAGTCTGCATTACACTTGCATTTCAAATTGTTTATATTTCATTGTATTCCATTATCTCTAAATGAGGTGAGTTCCTCTAGGGTCATGATCTGTTTCTTGTTATTAGTTGGAGTGTTCTACTGTGTATACAAGATAAAGTGTATTTGATATTTTGTCTTCTTGTTTAAATTTACTGAGGTTGAAAGATAACTGAAAGTGATTTTTCTTGCACTCCAAGAGCTATCACATCAAATACTTGGAGAAATTATTAAGATTCCTTAATGTTTTGTTTATGTGGTATTCACATCTCAAGAAATACAGGCTTTGGATGCCACATATGTGATTCCTGCTGATTCAGTGTTTAACATTTAGAGTTTCTGCAGATACAGAATCTGAGAACAGATGTGTAAAAGATATTTTTTTTTCCTACTGCAAAAAATCATCTCTGCTTTATCATCATTTTATCCTCACTGTACAAGCAAAAACCTTTACAGAAGGGAATATGTCTGATGGAAACCAGCCTTTGCACACCTTGTCACTCCAGATGTGCACCCATCCTCTTCCACCACGCTGACCCAAATGATTAAATAAGCGTTTGGCAGCTGGATAAGAAAGCTTGTCTGGTTGAAAGTTAACTCTCCCCAGATTAGGGAGCTATCAAACTGTCCATGAAGTCGCACAGTTGCTGGCATAAAAGAGTGACAATATGTGGCCAGTGTTAAGCGAAAGGCTGTGCTATTCATCATAGCTGCAGTGGGGACATGTATTAAGCTAAACTGATTGTGAAATTACACCCTATATTCAGCTGTTTGGGGGCAGCAGAGATGCTAACTATTTAACATGAAAATACCCCAGCTGTAATACAAGAGGGGATTTAAGGCCTCATTAAGCACGTAATTATTCTAATGCAGCCAGTGGCTATTCTAACAGTGCTTTTTTCTGATGAAATACTAACAATTACTATCTGCCAGATCACAGCAGTACTTACAATTGACCGAGCCAGGCAGTACTTTGAGCTCATACCACAGTGCCCTCAGCGTATGTTCAAAACCACTCCGAAGATAGCTCTGAGAAATGGGACTACAGCATTCCCAAGCTTGTAATCATCCAGGAGCTGTACTCCAAAAGGACCACAGCCCCCATATTCCTGACACTTTGCTGCTCAGCACAATCCACAGCTCTAATGTTTGCCTAGGTTGCCTGTACAACAGAAGGTGGTTTTCCAGAGAAGCCACCAATCTAAGCTATCATGTTGGCGAGTAATGAATACTGGGATGAAAGACAAAACTTATATTCTACAACTCTTATTAAGTTAAACAATTAATTGTATGTGGGATTTTCTGTTGTGAGGCCCTTCGAAGACCTACAGCTGATATGACCCTCTCTTAGACATCTATTCAGCAGTTTAGAAAGCATTTATGTTGCCTTCTCCAATTACAAATGAAATTTTCTTTTGTGCTTCATTCCAGCTCTGGTTTCTTGCAGGAAAGCTCTGACCGTGGTGTTATGGAAGAGCCAGGATCAAGGTTTTCTCAGTTTTGCCTATTTAACATATTCCACTCTGTAAAAACTACCTCACTGGAGGAGGCACTCTTAAGCAGGTCATCCCACTGCCAGTTGAGTTTCCCCATCACTAGCTTCCAGAGGCATTCCCTGTTTCTTTGGCCCAATACATGCTTAATATTGCCATGTAAAGGAAAACAGTTTCAGCAGAAGAGTTAGAGACCCTCTTTCTCCCCCACCCATCAGCACTCAAAAAGCCTGGTGGTTTTATCTGCAAATTTTAGAGATACAGTCTCCAGATCAACTCATGCAGAAATTGGAAGGAACAGCACCTCTTACAGCTCTGGTAAATACTCCAATGAGCCAGTTATTGAGTAAAGGAGAGCACAGAGACCCGATACTCTTGCACAAACTGGTTTCCGTACTAAGCATGATATAGAATATGAGCAGCTAGCAGATGAGACCTACCCATCAAAGACAGCTGTAGGACACATAGTATGGGTATGCTCTGGGACACCAGGATGAGCTGTATACCCAGGCGCCTAGCACTCGCAAGGCAAAGACACTCCAACAAGCTCAGAATGGCCTATCTATAACAGGCATCTGGAGAGTGACATGACTGCTGAGGTGTGGAAATTGACAATCTTGAAGTAGCTATAAGGGCTGAATCCTCTTGTGGATCTAGGTTTTTGCATTATAGTGCAATTAGGCTACCAGGTATAAGGAATTTTTTTGGTTCTAGTTGGATTGGGTTTCATTTTAGAAGTGCAACTCACCACATGGGTACCATTCACTTCAGCATTTCACTGGAAGGTTTCTTTCTGCTTCCATCTCACATCTGTTCAGAAAAATCTTTTAGAGGAACTCCAAAGAAACGGATATCTATTGAATTTTTAACCTTAGTTCCTTTCTGGCAAATTTCTTCCTAACTTCCTTGGGAAACACAATATGCTCACAGATGAACTCTCTGTTCACAAAACGCACTTTAGTAAATTATGTGGCCTGATGACCTAATGGTTTATTTGGGAGAGAGAGTAGACTTAACAGCACCCGTAAATGACGGACTTACTTTAAAAAAGCAATTGAGTCAGGATGTATAGATAACCTATTGCATGGAGCTGGACATTCTTAACACTTAAGAACTGGGCAGTTACTTTCTAATATACCAGCTATGTGGCTGCTTCTACTGCCAGACCTATCAGTTGTCACCAGTGGAGGGAGAGGTGTGTCTCAAATCCCAGTTCTGCTGTCACTTATATCCATTTTACGTAGTATAATTTCTTTGGCTTCTATGTTAATGGTAGGATAAATGAGGATGGAATCAATTCAAAAACCCAGCTTCTACTGAATCTGCAAAAAATACCATGAAAATTCTATGTTATTTAGTTATAAGAAAATTAATCATTCTCACCCCATAAAGCCTTACAGTCTTTTATTTATTTATTTCAGAAGAAAGTAAGTGAGGTTTGTAAAGACATTAGTCTTTTGTCTAGTGAACTGCTTCACGATTGAGTGGTCATGATTTTTTGTGGGGACTTGCTACCCCTTAAATGAACCTGAAACATGAATTTGTGTACCTGTCTTTACACACAATTTCACACTCAAAAATATCCATCCCAAAGAATAGCCCTTATATCAAACCATAATAATCCCTATTTTGCAGTTGAACTGAAATATAAAGAGATTAATCATGGGAATACCATGCTTCAAGTTTAGGAACATAAATAAAAGGAACATGTGTAAATCAGAAGTAGTCAGTCCAAGCTGCTCAACTCAGCAAGCAGGAACAAGCAATTCCAGAGTACAAATTCAAGTAACTGATTTTGAGGTACATTAGGAGAAATAAGCACAATGCTAAGAGCTAAGAACATAGTTAAAATTAGTTCAGAACCAGAGTTCTTTGCTCTCCATCTGGAAAATAGCAGAAGAATTCTGCTATTCCGTGTTGTATTCAGGATACAAGTGGAGATCAACAGGGTTAGTCTAAATGTACACCTGCCCATAACAAATTCAGATTGCGGGAAAGGAAACCTTTCCCTCCCTTAGTCAATTTGCTTTTCTACTTACTCTGCTTAGACTTGTAGATATAACAAAAGGGCTGAACATTTTTCTTACTTTTTTCATATTTTGGGGAGATGACGATCCTTTTCTTTCAATGGAAGCTAAAACACCCTTTTTGCCTTTTCAGAATTGAGGCCCCTGGTTAAAACTACCCCTGCTTCTTCCAAGAGAAGCAAGCAATCATTTCAAAGTAAGCTGCCAACATGTAACTATCAGCTAGTGCAAAGGAAACTCATGAATCTTCTGACATGGGGACACATGTCCCAGTGTTCTACAAAATTTAACTAAAGGCTGTAGAAATTACATGAAGAATTGTTGAAAAGGGAGTTTTCACAAAAGTATTTTGCCATGAAAGAGGACAGAATTATTTATAAAGAAATTAAAATTGGAGTATCATTTTAATTTGCTCGGCTAGTTTTGGCAGCTGAATTGTGAGAACAGCACTTCAGACAGATGTTCAGCGGAGGTTTCCAGCTGCTAGCAGAAATGATGTCAGAGCATTGCATAATTCCCTATGTTTGTAAATGGTTGGAATAAACAGTCACATCTTTAGGTCAGTTATTAGTATCCAGATTCCTTCCAAAACTTCTGTGTTATGAACTGGACAGCACTGTGTATCTTAAAGCCCATCTCAGTGACCTTATAAACATGTGAGGTTTGGACATCTGTTTTATTTAGAACTGCTTGTCTTAACAGTGTATATAGTGGGAGACTGTATAGGCAGCAAACTAACCTATTACATTTATCTATCTGTGGTACACCAAAATTATCTTCTTAAGACCTGATCCTGAAACTCTTACATCAGCCAGAGGCTGAGCTGCAACATCAGACCTACAGATCTGTTTCTGCACAAATGTTGTCTGTGGACAGCATCCCCTATACCTTATATCTTTTCCATAACCCTTCAAAATCTTTATTTCTCCACAGTCCTAGAGAATACCATTAGATGTGAACACATGCAAGAATTGGACAGTTCATCTGCCTTTCAATCTGTCACAAAACATTTGCCATATTTTAGAAATTCTAAAGGAAAATATGCATTATAAAGGAAATGTGTTGACTGGAATGAGGAACCAATAGTACGTGCATTTGATGAGATAATCCCTGGTTTTGATACAGTAAAAGTGGCAAACCCCTCTCTAGCCAGGTGGCTCAGTCGTTGCTGTGAGTCTAAGAGTAAGGAATCAGAAGACAATACCCACCCTAGCCAGAATTTTCATGCTGTGAAAGGAACTCATCTGTTTCAGATTATTTGAAAGTCAATGGGAAGTTGCTGACTCTACAGGCAGAGCACTTAGCTCTCTTAAGAAGTAAAACCGCCATTTTTGTTTACTGACCCTCCCTAATCTTCCCATATGGAAACTTATAGAACAAAAGGGCATTGTAAAGGCAAAGATCAGGAGGCTGTATTAATTCATGTACTTTTTCCATTTGTAGCTCAGTCACCAGCCTTCACGTAGATGTTAAACTAAATACGAGAATGGACTATTGCATCGTGAGTTTTAAACATATCTGCACGGATCTGAAAATCAGAACAGGTTACTGTAGGCAAAACAGAATGAGATGTAATTTTTCCAGGCTGGTAACAAATAGGAAAAACAAAATAAATGGAAAAAGGGACAAAGTGGGAAAAGTCTATCTGATCAGATTTCAGAAATAATAATTTCATCATAAAAATGTTAATACATATATGTGTATTTGTATATGTTATAGTAATGACTAAGATTGACTGATTTTTTGCAGTGCAGAAGGCAATAATTTCTGAGAACTGAAAGATAAAAGACATAGGAAATGTTGTTTCTATTTGCTCACTCCCCTAAATAAAATATCCTTTCCTAGCAATTAATGCTCACTGATCAAAGTCTAGATCAAAACTAAAAAATTCACCTATTCTATAATACATTGATTAAATTACACTTTGACATACTCTAAGACTACATAAGACTCTAAGAGGCGCAGCAGACTTTCTGGTGTATAGTTCACAACAGTCTCAAGGACTTCTCTGCCTGCCAGGTCCGAGAGCAATTCTAAAAGGGATTGGTTCCTGTTAGATGTTTATCCGTAGCATATCCATGAACTGAATTCATTGCAAGAAAAGGGAAATGATAACCTATCATCATTCTTCCAGGCCATGATACTAGGGCAGAGACCTCTCCCGTGACTTCTTGTCCTCAGATCAGCTTACTGAATCAATCATTCTTTGAAGACAATGAGGGAGCTTTCTCCGAGGAAGAAGCCACAAACCTCAAACAAGTTGCTCGTGGGTGGATCATGGGAAACAAGTTGTGAAGTTATATTTATCGCTACCTACATTTCAACTATAGTTTCTCTGTTGACAAGTTTAAAAAGTTTTACAATACATATTGATAAGTATGGGTCAAATGTTAGGTGATAAAGGAAACCTGGAGAAGAGAGAGGAAAGACTTGCTAAAATTGAAGGCTGCTAATATCCTTTCTTGATAAGGATTTCATTCTATTTTAGGAAAAGAGTTCTTGATATTCTACTGCTTCAAAAAGCAGCAGCATGAGTCCTCAAGGGCAAAATTAATTTTAAATTGAGACTTCACCGTGTGTATCAAATCTTATCTGAATTAATGAAATCACAACTTAATTTGAAATTAATGTTAAATTGAGACTTCATCATGCGTATTACATCTTTTCTGAACTAACGAAATCACCCCTTTTTGCTAGATGTTTTCAAACGTATGGATCTGAATTATAGCTCATTTTGAATTTCAGTTACAGCATATATAAAGGGGACAAATTCAAAGCAATTTTATTCCATGTCAGAAAAATAGAAGACTTTCATTATCACACAGAATAATGAGAAAGGGCAGTCAAATTTTTCCTTGCTTGAGGTAGAGGTTGTCTTAATGCACAGAATGCCCATTTCCATCCCTGTTTACTTATAAAAGAAGTTGCAACATTTAGGTTGGCACCTGCACTTTATTAAATCAGTTCCACTGACTTCACTATTGCAGGACCAAATACTTACTGGAGATGATCAAAGAAGTGGATACTGAAGTCAGAAGTTTTCTGAAAAGTAGGCAACTGCAGTTCTGTTGTAAAGGTCTCTGTAACCACCATAGAGGGGACAGCAATAAATGGGGCAGATCACCTGACATAAAGTAGAGATGCCTGGAAAATGAGGTAGGGCAGCCTTTGGTTGCAGAGGTGAAAGATAGCCCCCAGCTCATGCCTTCTGCAAGGTCTATAAAACTTGCTTAGGTTATTATGCCCGGGAGAAGATGGATAAAAGAATGGCCCCGTTATGGAAATCAGGACCTCTTATGGAAATGCTTTTTTCCTGCTTCTTACTTTACCTATTAAAGCCTATTAAATCCTGTTTTTCCATTATTGTTTTCAGTGTGCTAAAAATAAGGATATAAATGGCTCCATAATTTCTGATGTAAATATTTGGTCTGAAATTTCCTGATTTACCTAAATAACATTAGCTAGCATACTCCTATAATAGATCTCTGCTACTGTGTGCAAGTATTTATATTAGAGAAGAGCTAATACCCTGTACAAAGAAGTTCACTGGCTGCCAAATATTTCAAACTTCCTTTGAATACATATTCCTGATCTATCTTATAAATTGTTTACTATACATGATATATTGCTGTGAGGATGTGCTAATTGCTCTTCTGCCTAAGAAATTATTGGTGTGTTTCAACCACCCTGATACTCTGGCAATAATATTGTTGGGGAAAGAAAGCATAAGTTTCAGATAATAGCCCAGGATCTAGCAATTAATCAGTTTGGCTTTCTGCTTCTTCACAAGCATCCAGTGTGACATCAGATCATCATTTAGGCACATATTCTCCTTGACAGTTGGGCATCTAGCTTCTTGTGACTGGAACTGAAAAGCCATATCCAAAGAAAAAGTTAGGTACTAGGTCTCAACAGCCAAGTGCATGGTGCCAAATGCTTGTCCTGCTTCAGAAAAGGTTAGTCTCTCCCAATGGGTTTCACAAAAAACTTTGCTCAAAATTGACCAGTTGAAAACACCAAAGCAGAGGTGCATCAGAAATCTCTTTCTTCCGGATATAGAGTCATGCCTGAGTTAGTATAGAGATGATCTTCACAACCCTGAAACGTTTCCTTGTGCTTAGATTCTGTGTTCCTCCTTTTAGGCACGAGGGGCGAGGGGACTTTTTTTCCTGAAAGAGTGGCAGACTTTTCGATGAAACTTTGGTGCCTCAGGTATTCACTAGGAAGAAGGAAATGGAGGTACATTTCCCCTCTCCTGTCTTGGAGAGGAAACAATTCATACCTCCTTCTCTTGCTTCCAAATGTTTTGGTGTATCAGGCTGTGGAATAATTTGAACAGAGGGTCCCCTTCTTCCTATATACTTGGAGGGATTGAGAAACCAAGAATACCAGATTCTTGAGTCTGTGAAGAGAGTAAGCACATCGAATGTTACCAGAAGTAGGGTTAGTTTCACGTAACTTAAGACTTCTGTGGTGTAGACAACTACAGCAGAGCATGAGAGATATACAGACGTGTGATTCACCTGGCCTGTTTCAGGCAGCACTGTAGATATCTGCATTTGCTCACGTTCATCCCACCCATGTTGTCCTTCTCTGTAGCCAAAGATGCAGGCTAGACACCAAAATAAGGTCTCTAATGACATGACCCCTGGATGCTTTTGAAAATATCACTTTGATGTACTGTGTAGGCTGCTAATGCTCTTCTCAGGAGTTTAAATTGTGCAGGAAATACTTTGTCATTAATATTTTCATTAGTTTTCTACATCCAGTGCATTCTAAGAGTGAAGCAGTCACTAAAAAGGAAGGTGAAACATAATCCAGTACAAAATTATGAGTGTAGGCAACCTAATGACAACATAATAAACATCTTGTAGGACAAAATGTTTACAAAAACTTTTGTTCATAGTTCACCTCTGGTAAACAGACCTTTACTAGAGCTGACACAGTTGTGTCAATTTTTCAATTGTGAGTTGATGGTGAAAGTTGCAGGTCCAGCAGAATAACTGCAAGTAGCATAAATCAGACTGTTTTATATGTTTAAGGCAGAGATAATATATATAATAATTCAGATATTATTTTAAAACATGAAATTTACATATGTAAGTATATGGTATTGCATATTGGCAAGTTCATTTGAATTTCTTACCTTTCTCTGGGTAAGTAAACTTGAAGAAATACTCATGGAAATATGCTTTAAAGAGCTTCTAGTCTAGGCCAATGTAGACAGATGTAGAGGGTAATGAAAGTAACATGATTAAAAATAATGCATAAAACCTACGTGTTATATATAGTATAATTATAAAATAGTATTAAACTAACTACATGGAGTATTTAATGTATATTTTTACCCATTGAAAATATGCCGACTAAAACCTAAAATATCCAGGTTGACTGACTAATTAGCTTATTATGGTGAAACTTTACAAAAGCACAATTATTTTGCTTGAGGGTAATCCTATAAGAAAGGATTCCCCAACAAAGTGATACAATTCAAAATCCTTTTCTTCTCCAAGAATCAGGAAAGTTTTTCATATTAATCCTCCAAAAAGGAAAACAGAGAAAGAACTAACCTGCCTGAGCAGGTTGCATTGCTGTGACAGGATCTCCAGGAAACTTTCAAGGTACTTTGCTTTTCTTGTTGATTTCGTGTTTCAGGCATTTAGATAATTGGGCAGCAGTACAAAATTTTAAGGTAGATATTTACTTTAGATCAGTTATTGTGTTTGATTTTTTTCTCTTTGACATTATATCAACATTTGTTCTCTACTTATTCTGTGTTACTTTTGACATGTCTTTACCTCGTATAGATGATTACATGTAAAGGCAAGCTTCTTTTATATGTAGGAAAAAGAATATCTTCCTTTTGAAATGTACTGGCGGAAACAAATGTAAGATAGCTATTGTCTTGTCTATAATAATAACATTCCAGAGGAATGTTGACTTGCTGCTGATGATTTACTCAGTATTATTTATCTGTGATAATAACTCAGGTAATTGCGGCTTGCATGTCTATAAACAGGACACTTAAAATTGAACACATCTGCTTCTTTCTTCATCCTATTGAAGCGACCTTTTCACATGTGCTGTCATTTTCTTTTGATGTGATGTTAGATGTTGGTGTGCTTGCCCAGCCATGTCTTATTTACTTTAAAAAACAAGTTGTGTTTTGAGTCTTAGTAAAGTCTTGACCTTGGAGTGCAGCTGGTTGTTCTACTAAGTGGAAATGTGGGAAATGGTGGAACAATATTGCAGACCTGAAGAAGCCCTGGTGTTCAAGATGAAAGCAGGTGTTTCCTTTTGGTGGTCCAAACTGAAGTCCACCCAACAAAAAAACATGTCACATCTCTCTCACTTCATGGCACTGTACAGAATCTAATGTCCAGAAAGCAAAACATGAAAATTAAAAAAAAAAGATAAGAAAGTATTATCACATGCCAGCAGAGGCCAGAGGATTAGAAAACAAATTGTGTGTCTCATTAAACTGCCTTTTCATGTCCAGGCTTGGAAAGAGATAGATTATTGCACCTTTTCTACAATTCGAGAAAGGAAGGGGTTGAGCTTCAGGTATAAAATTAGAACAGAAAAGTCAACAACTACTTCAAGCCGCATTTTTGGTACTGTTAAGGGGTGAATAGTCTGAAAGAATGGGTTATGTGACAGAATCACAATCTACTTCATTTTTTAGCACTTAAACTCATCCTTCATTTTGCTGCATCTGCTTTCTTCCCATAAAAAATCTTCCTGCATTTTATTGCTACAATCAGTTTAGTGCTCACAAAAAGTGCCAAGATGAGAGTCTAGTAGACGGACATCTTCCACACAGCAAATAGTAAGGAAAAGGGGGTATAATGTAATACCATTCTCTACTAATGTGCAATAGTGAAAAATAGAAATACACATGAGATCTTTGTTAAATTTTCTGTGTAGCCCTAAAACACACTGAATAAATGTCATATACTAACAATAGTAACATCGGGCTTTACAGACAACAGTAATTACTTTCTTAATAGGATTATTTTAAGAAATATTATCGAGTAAGAATATTTTTCAATAATAATACTGAAAAACCAATACCAGGATCCCCATCTGAGCAGGATGATGATTATAATTAAACGGTGTATGAGCACCTTGAATATCTATTTCAGAGGGAGTTGAACTTCCAATGTAAACTATTAGCACATATGAATAATTTAGTTGAATAAGTAGAGGATTTCTATCCCACAACATGTTCATAGTAATGTCAAGTACCATTGAACAGAAACACAGTCAAACCCAAGAAACAACAAGAATAAAGAAAGCCTCCTCCAGGCCAGGAGCACATGCATCAGATCTAGTCCTCAGTGTCTTCATAGATTACTAGTACATATCTCAGTTTTAGATTATCTTTTCATGATTCAACAAAGGAAAGTGCAAAGTCCTCCCCCTAGGGAGGAATAATCATGGGAATAACTAATGCACCAATACAGGCAGGGGACTGACTGGCTAAAAACCAACTGTGCAAAGAAGGACCAGATGTCCCAGTGGACACCAAGTTGAACACAAGCCAGCAATGTGCCCTTGCAGTGAAGAAGGCAGACAGCATCTTGGGATGCATTAGCGGGAGTGTCACCAACTGGTTAAGGGAACTGATCCTTCCCCTCTGTTCAAGCACTTGCAACAGCACATCTGGAGTGCTGTATCCTGTTTGGGATTGCCCAATATAAAAAGAAATAAACTGATATACTGGTGGGTCCAGCAGAAGGCCACCAAGACAGTCAGGCAACTGGAGCATATGACAATGAGGAGATCCTGAGGGAACTGGGATTATCTGGTCTTAAGAAGACAGATGTTATTGCTGTCTTTGACTACTTGATAGGAGGGCACACAGAACACAGATCCTGACTCTTCTTAGATGTGCATAGTGATAAGACACAATGGACACAAGTTGGAGCAAAGAAAATTCTTGAAAAATTATGGAAAAACTTTTTACCATGAGCGTGGTCACTATAGCAGGTTCCCCAGAGAGGCTGTGAACTCCCTGTTCCTGCATATTTTCAAAAGTTGACTGGACATGGCCCTCAGCAACGTGGTCTATCTGGCCTGCTTTGAGTGGATGGTTGGACTAGTTTGTCTTGCAGAGGTCCTTTCTAACTTGAAATATTCTGTGATTTTACTCAGTTTTCAAACTCTTTAAAATTTATTCTAGATTGTTTCTGCACTTTCAAAGGTTTTAAGATGATATTTGAGAACCATTTTCACACTCATGCTTTATTTTGGTTTGTTCTCTTAGGACACATAAAACCTTTCTCAAAGTGTGTTTGCCTCTTAAAAGAAAAGGATTTCAGAGGAAGCAGTTGTTCAAGCATAGATAATAGAGTAAATTTGCCCATCTTTTAATACAAAGTGCTTTTGCCCTCTATACTTACAGAAAAATAATATTCTATATCATTGATTCTAATCACCCATGTTGAGACTACTGAAAGGAAATGATCCAGCTCAAATGTAGAATGTTGTTGAATGAATGTTGTTGTCTCCTACAATATATCACATTTTATTTTCCTTTTAGTTCTTGTGAAAGATAGTAAACCTGTCCAACTGAAGAGAACTTTACAATCACTTACTAAACCTTAGATTTTAACAGGTAAGTAAGAAAGATTTTCAGTTTGTAGAACAGATTTAGGCAGACGTAGGAGATTTTCTTTAGATCACACTGCAAAGGTATGATCATGGAATAATCAAGGGGAATACCCATGTGACCAATGATTACTGTCAAGACTATTGGTTTACAGTTAAACTTTCAAAGTAGGGTCACAAATGTAGACATACAGTCTGACTTTGGGTATATAGCTCAGTCACTACAGTAAGAAGCAGTTTTGCTTTAGGCTACCTCTAGAAGAAAAAAGATATTCCAGAAACCCATTAAGGTCTTGGATCAAGAGAGACTCATCTCAGTTTTGACCATCTGAAACTTACTGGCCTTAACATAGGTATTTGTCTAGTCTCCATCTGATATAAAGAGACAGTTCCCTCTAGAAGACAATTTATCCCACCTGTTTTAGGATGGGAGTGTTGTCCTGAGGGGCAGCCTAATTCTTTTCACTGACTATATCTCAGGCACATGCCTGAGGCTGAAGGTTAATTTAGGCTTTTCTTAATGAAGATGCAGGGGAAAAAAATAAATTTATATTCCTTCATTATAATCACTTTGCAAAATTTTGAGGTACAGACCACTGGATAAGTGGTTTTGGACTAGAGGCCCATTTGTATATAAGGAGAGATAGACCAAAGAAACTCTGAGGGTGTGGTAATAAAAAAATCTATGCATTCTTAATGTAATTCTATCTCTTGTGCAAATTTTTAGCATCAGGGAACTGTTTTTGTTGTCAGTAATTAGTTTTGGACCCCAAACACTTTATCTCTTATAATATTTGTAAGAAAGTGTGCCTTTACATTACCCAAAGGCTAATTTCATTATGTTTTCAATATGACCTCACTGAAAGACTTTTCACAAGGAAAATACATTATACTGAGAAAAGTAGGAATACAGTTTAAATCCAAATTTTAATCAATATATTGAATATTTGAGACAGTTCTTTAAATGTGCAGTACTTCCAACAGTGATCATTTTTTCTAATAACTTTTTTAAAAATACAAAATATTAAAATGTGCAATTGTCAATGTGCACAATTCATTTGGTTCTTTTGTCAGCCAAAAACATGCAACAAACATTTCATTTACAGTTTTACTTGCTATATAGTCTGCTCTTGGATTTGTCTTATCTATCATTTACATAGTAAGTTAAAATCTCTCCCGTGTTTTATGCTGTGCCAAACATCTCTCATATTGAGCTTATTATCACTTCTGCAACTCTTTATAAAACAGAAGGGTTGAAGGATATATTTAGCTGAACAGTAACTTACAATGTTCTTCTAATACACAGAGCAATTGTGAATGAGCAATTAATCTCCAGTAAAGGATTAAATATGTCCCCATTTCTAGATGAATATGTTCAAATACTATGTTAAACTGAGACCATACTCCTGCATTAAAAAAAAATATTTAAAACGTGATATGAGGTAATTTTTTTTCACATGCTCTTCACACTGGTCATTGAAAACACCAGACGATTGTTTTCAGAACCTCCTTCCCTGCCTCATACTTAGTTCATATGAAGGGAAATGAGAAATGATTGACCTCATATTGTTTCAGGGATTAGAGACTCACTGTGTAGCCTGCAACCTGGTCACACAGAAATACCCACAATCTGAGCAAAATTATTAGAGGACTGCTTGGGGGAAAATTCCCCAGCCAATGATAAATAGCCTCAACAAAGAGGTTTATTCTCATCTTCCGTCTCCATTTGCACAGGGCTTGACCATGAATAACAGCTTTATGAATCTCATAACTATTTTTCAGTAGAAGAAAGCTTCTTTACTGTGTGCAACACTGAATCCAAATGGCTCAGAGAGCTGATTAGCATACCTGAAAACATTAAAATACATTGTAAAATAGATTTCAATGACTAAAGCATTTCAATGGAATGAGGCATAAGCATTTTAATACTGACAACTTTATTCAAAACTGAACACTGGACAAAAGAAACTCAGACAATTGACAAAAAGAGGTGGATAGCAAGGAGATAGATAATTTGACTGAATCACACAGGAATGGAAAATCTGTCTACGGATACTGGGTGAAAACCGTACTCCAGGAAAGTTGTACTGGAACCTTTATAGCTTGATACTGAAAAACAAATTCTAGGTCTCATATGAAATGCCATAATGGCAATGAAAAAAAAGAGATGCATAAATTAGACATTACAGCAAACAAAATTATTCAAGTTGCAGGATCTATTTTTAAGACCTCATTCAAAGCAGCTACACATAAAAAATTCCAGAGAGCTCATATTTTCTGTGTTAAAGGATAAAGGGCAATACTTCTTCACATTCAAGGATTCTATTTCAAATTAATGCTTAAAGCAGGAAGCAAGTTTTTCTGGAAATTTCAGCCTTGACACTCCAGTTGCCTCTTTCTTTAAGTTCTTTTACATACCAGATGCAAAAGATGGGCAGAAATCCTATTTTTTTCCTACTTTGTAGCTCCTATTTTAACAATGAAAATGCCCACAGTTTTTTTCCTCTTTGTAGTACATACCAATTGGTTCAGCATATGTAAAAGGATACAAATGTTTAGACAAAAAAATGAAAATCTACTTCTACCCGTTCTTTTTTCCTTTAGTGGTATTTATTTGGCACTGCATCCTCTAGTATCAACTGGTCTCATCAGGCCAAAAGGAAGGAAGGAAAGACTTAGTTTACAAAGCTCTGCTGTTGCTGGCACTAATATTTTAACAGTCAGGAGTGAGCAAAGAAGGAAAATGTGAACTAACATTCATTTAAATGTCCATTCAAACCAAAATATTAAAGCTTAAGACTGTAAGTTCATTCTCACAATAAAATTATGTTCTGCAATTCATACAAACATATTGACCTATAGCACAATCTTTTTTTTTTTTTTAATTCAGTGGTGAAATTCATAAAAATTGCAGTGTGAACTATGAATCCTGGAACACACAAATTATCCATATGTTTGCTTCATCAACTTATTTAAGAATCTGTGTAGTTTTGATCCCCAGCTTGTTGCTGTTTGGTATGCAAACAAAATAGTGTTTATCGGAAGCTTTGACTTAGCTAACTAAAGACAAAATTTTGAGACTTTGGTTTTGGGTAGTAACAAAGACTTTGAATAGCCATTCTGGTTTCCCTAGTTTAGTTGTTGTGCAGGTAACTTCACCTAAGAATATGAAAGTTGGACGGTATCAGTGTAAAGTCATGTAATGCATCGTAAGAACCGATAAAGTAGAAGGTGAAAAAAATTAGCATTGTACTGAAAATGCAGATTACTGAAATGGAGTAACGGAGAATACTGGAGATGTCTGAAATTTATCAGAGATAAGTGGGGGTGTTGTGTAGAGAAAAATGCTATAACTATCCTCAGGCTCAGGTAGGGGAGTTTGTGTATGAGAAGCACTCTGAGAACTGTCATAGTATTACTGTTTCGCAGGACTGAGGATGGGGTTCAGTGTCCTTTCCCCTGAGACCAACCTCTCTGAAGCACCTCTGTAGAATGAATGAGTGAATGGAAGTCTCACAGATCCAGTTACTTGGAGTTGGTCCAAAAAGTTTCTCAGATGTGAGACACAAACATGAGGCATCAACTAGCAAAGCTGAGGAAGAGGTGAGCTGAGCTCCAGTTTTCTACAGCAAATTACTCAAAATGAAGAAGCTTGGAGGATATTTTTATCAGCAGCTGGGTAATTTTCACTGCTCACTAACTCAGGAATTGAAAATAAACATTCAGATTGTTAGTAGGAAGTTACTAGCTCTCGGTTACACTGAATATCTTAAATGCATCTGGAACTGTGTCTTGAGAAGAATGGTGGAAGTTTAATGTCTAGGATAGTGAAATGTGATACAACAAAGTTCTGGAAAAGCTGTACCAAAAGATAATGTCAACATTTTCCACTGATGACTTAATATCAACTTTCCATCTCTGATGGATTCTATGGGTCCTTTATTTATGGAAAATGCCAGACTCAAGGTTTTTTGCTAGGAATGACTACAAAATTCACAATTATTGACTGCACATTATACTGTAGACATTCTTTACACACAGATGCTTTATTAGTTATTCTCCCTTAGCGCCATAAAGAAGTATGTCAGCTTAATTGAATCTTTACATGTAAATGATCTTTCAGACCCTATTTCATTTATAGGCACTTGAAGGAAAGCAGAATCTTTCAGTGGAGTGTTTAGCAACAGCGATACTTTTTTGATTTCCTTAACGGCACACATAAACTTTTAAATATGCTCAAATGACATCTTATACCAGCTTAAATCTTAAAAATAGAAAAGAAATTAAAAAAAGGAATCCCTTGTTTTGTCACACATGAATAAGAACTCCAGGAATAGCTATAACATACTGGATTTTGTTTTTTGTCCAGAAGCGTTACAACTGGAGAGGCACACCAACAGCTGCAGAGTCTGTCCTGTTCTCAGAGGAGCTTTCAGCAGAATAAATTATGAAGCTTCAGTAAGCTCTCTATGGGGTAATGGTTGATCTTTGACCGTGCTGACAGCCAGAGCTCTTATCATCTCTCACAGCAACAAGTCAAACTGGGTTTTAATTGCTGTTCAGAGAACACTGCACGATTAAACATACCCGACACAAAAACTGGTACAGGGCAGAAGGGAACAAGAGATGTCAAGGAGTCATGAAACAAACCCTTTTTTGGATACTCCGTTCTAAGGACAATGTAAGCTTTATATGTAAAATAAAACACTCATAAAGTTTCCCTAACTACCAGGCACTGCCCTGAAAACTTAATGCCTAATAATTGGTTTCTTATCAGCAGTAGCTTGGAATGTACTTGGGTCAAATGAGTACTGAAGAGGTCTGCATCAAGCCACCTTGTCAGGATCCATTTGTTGTCTACATTTCTTTTCATTAACTCACCTTCTTAGCAGCTGGCCACTGAAAGACTTGCAGATAAGTTCAAATTAGCTAAAGGCACGATGTACTGCACTCCAGCAAACTAAGTTCTTTTTGCAGATATTCTTATTTAGATGTAAAATGCCTTGCTTCCTTGTAATTTAATACTTTAATAAGAGTGTCTGGGCAAGCCAGACATGTCTCTTGTACAATATTACCCTAAAAAAGTTACTCATTCTCCTCAACTCAGTCCTTTCATACTTGCCTAGAATTTACAGCAAATGTTTAAGCTAATTTTTCTGATATTTTGGTAACAGCTGTCCGGCAAAGTGTGTTTTCTTAACCAGCAGTAAGAACAGGGGCAGAATTTGTCTGCACTAATACTTGCTAGATAAAAATTGCAGGCACAAATACCTAAAACACATCTGCCTACTCAAAAACCAGAAACGAATCCAAGCACACCTGATATCTTAAACTTCTGTAAGGCAAACTATAAAGTCCGGAAGACTGTAAAACCACAAAAGCCTGATCAATTGCAGCCACAGGCCAATGTAAGCATGGGACCAAAGCTGGAATTTCGTTTTAAAAATAGAGACGAAATTATTCTGCCGTAGGTCCTCTTAAATGGAAAAGAAGGTTTTTCTTCAGGATAAGGGAAAGCATTGTATGACAACCCAGGTTCACCAAGTTCACTTTTGTAGGTGTTGAAGATTTGAGTCAGACTGACAGCAAAGAAACAGGAGGACACAGCCGTTCACCTCCAGCCAGCTTCATGAAGCCATGGACTCTCTTCAGTGACATCCTACAGCTCTTGTAGCAGCCAAGAAGGGGAACATACATAACTCCCCAAGATCTGCCCGGTTATCAAGTCCTCCAGACTGTTCATTGTCAGGCTAATTCTTTCAAATCCAAGAAACATATACATTGCTCACATTTGTTTGGGGTTTTTTTTTGTTTTGTTTTTTTAGCTAGTGACATTTTAAAAAATATCATATGATCCTCAGTAATATTTCATTCAAGTACCATTTAAAAGGTTCCTTTGGGAAAGAAAAGGTTTTGACATCCAAAAAGTTTTGAGATTGCAAGACCTCTCTCCTCTCTTCTCCTAGTGGTGGAGAGCTTTAGAAAAATGTATTTTTAAGTCTAAGAAAGATGCAGAAAAAGATGCACCCATCCAAATATAAACCAGTAGTTAGGATGTCATCAGTGTAGGTATAAGGTTCTGTTCTTACTGGCTTGTTGGAGTGGCTTCAGCTTAGGCACTTTACCTCAAAATGTATTTCTTAAGCTGCAAGCATTTGCTTTCTTCTGTTGGTATTTGTTCCCCATGTTTAATTAAGTTTAAAAAGTTGCTTGTGTCACATAACACAAGAATCTAAATCCACAGTTTTGTGTTTAGAAGGCTTCTGTTGGAAATCTTGCATCAAGTCCTAGCCAAGTACCTTGAGTAGAATATCAAAAACAGCAGGCTACAAGATTACCTTTACTTAACCCAAAAAGTCCATCATAGGTAGACATTTTCATTAATTTCATTAAAAAAAAAAAGACTTCTAAGAAAAAATCTTAATTTTGATAGATTGGCATTTTAAATGGAAAATATTGCTGATCAGTTCTGCTGATTCTTCCTGTTTCAATCATATTTTCTTTGTCTGTACTTTCAAATAGGAGATGAATTGCCTGAGACCTATTGTTCTAACTAATTTTCTTTCTTTTACTCTCGCAAAAATATTCCTTTTGAGGAAATAAGTACAGATGACAGTGATTCTTGTTAAACCATGTTTGATATAAATAGTAAAGGTACCAATTGCAGAACAACAGATGCCATGACACAGAAGCCTTCAAAACAAAGGCACATGCATATTTGATGAGACCTGGGTAAAATTCCTGATTTATGTTTAGGTTCATGTTGGGTTTTTTTTAAAAAAAATAATTACTTAAAGTGTTTGCAATGTTAATCTTATATTTTTTAAGAACAAAACAATTTCATATACCTATCTGGTGTATGATTTGAGGCCTGAGGGTGGTAGTCAATTCTTTTTAAGAGATTACGAAGTCTTTATCAGATAAATAAATAGATGGACGAAATGGCACAGGTGGCTAGAGGTATTTAGTTTTGCTTGAAACTGCAATTAAACATGAACCCTCAAGTGCTGAAGTGTCCAGCTTTATTATACACATGTAATATATTAGACAATATATCCAGGTATCCAGAACAGGATACTTGTCAAGGAACTTCTTGTCTGAGAAGTCAAAGACTGTGTAGATTTGGAGGCCAGCAGCTCTACAGTATATAAAAGGTATATGCATTGAAAAGGGATAGCTAAAATCTGCTAGGATTTCTTGGAGAAATTTTTGATAACTCTTAGAAAATGTAACAGATTCAAAACCTACATGTTGAAAGCTGAATTTGTCATCAAATGGCTTTCAAACTTCAGTCTTATTGTAAAAAGAAAGCTCTTTTATATGAAAGAAAATAATTACTGTGAAAATAATAAAAACCTTGGTGGTTCTACAGTGTTTTTTAATCAAGGCAATAAAATAATTTTCAAGCATTTTATTAAAATTGATGGCATTTCTGAGAAGGAAGTTTTTGTACTCCCATTTCACACTTGGGGTCACATAGACACAAAATGGAACTGACTTCTCTGTAAACACACCTATGTTGGTATGTTAGTGTAGAGTTAGGATCCAAGCACATAAAGTGTCTGGTGTCTTTTGGGATGGCTCCTGGCTCCTGCCACTGAATCAGAAAGGCATGTTAAGTCTGTGAGTCTCAATACCTGCATTTGTCCATGATGTAAAAAGGCACTGCCAGATTAGATTGTGCATTTCTGCACTTTCCACTGCACATTGCATCTCTGTCCAGCAGAATACATGCCAGCGAGGTGTCTGAGTGACTGCTATGGTCTGTAGACACCTAGGGGTCTGTTCAGTTTTCTAAACATAGATGTTTACTGCCATTTGAAGTTCCCCAGAGAATATAAGACACCTTCATGCAGCTAAGAGGACCTTCATCTGTCAGAGGACCTACTGAAAGCCTGCAATGCTGGCAGTAAATTAATCAAAACCTAATCTGCATAGTCAGTGGCATCTCCAGAGCTATCCAAATGAATGACATCCTGAAACTACCCGAAAGGAGGTTGTAGAGAGTTGAGGCCGACCTCTTCTCCCAAGTAACGAGCGATTGGACAAGAGGAAATGGCCTTTAGATTTAGATTGGATATTAGGAAAAATTTCTTCACCAAAAGGGCTATCAAGCATTGAAACAGGCTGCCCAAGGAAGTGGTGGAATTGCCATCCCTGGAGGTATTTAAAAGGTGGGTAGGTGTGTTGCTGAGGGACATGGTCTAGTGGTGATTTTGGCTCTGTTATGTTCATGGTTGGACTAGATGATCTTTAAAGTCCCTTTCAAACTAGGTGGTTCTGAGATTCTATGATTTTATGACTCTCTGGTTCTATGAAATGAGCTGAATGACTCCCCAGAGAACACTGACTCTGTTGGTTAGATATCTGTCGCCTATAGAGCCTATCTTGATCAAATATAACATCTACCTTTGTTGACCATAACTCTAACCTAGACTCCATATAAATATGGGCACTTACACTAAGGCATCTACAATATAGCCCTGAATCTTGCACTCAAGGCTCAAAGCAGTTCCTTAAATGTAGAGGTCACTCGTGGCAGTCAAGCTATGGTTGCATGTCCAACCACCAGTTCATAAAGGCAAGTCCTGTGTCACATGCATCAGCCATGTGAACTATGTCTAGTATATACACACCAAAGTGTTTCAGTTAACACTAGCTGTCAATCAAGCTTTCAGTTTCAGGGCCTGTGCTCTTGACTGCTGCTTTTCTGTTGTAATACAAGAGCTCATAGGGACTTTCTCCCTTAAGGCAGGCATCTGACAGCCCTGCACATCATCATCTCCTCACCACGTTTTCAAATAATCGCTTCCTTAAACCTTGGTTAGATTGGGTCCTTCAACAGCTGGACAGAAGAAGATATGTCTGCCGTAATGACATACGAATCTTTTAATGCAGCAAATCTTGTCTAGTACCTCATAAATACATTGCTGAGGCCTAAGTCTTAGAGGGATCATTAGGACTTCAAATGGTGTTAAATTTTTCTTTGAAATGTAGCAAGGCACTGATTTTAAAGTCCATCAGTTTGGCTATGGAAAAACATCTTATGCACCTGGAAAAAATGTGACACATAAAACCCACTATCTGACAACAGAATATATGAAGAAGAAATAATGGTTTTCAAAGAAGAAATAATGTTTTTCAGCTGGGTAGGTCTATAATGACACTGAGAATATTGACTAAAATCTATTGAAATTGAATAGAAGTGTAAGATTATGAAAAATTGCTGATAATGTGAAGCTAACTCTAGGAAGAGTTACATTTGTGCTTTGGGGCAGCTCCACAAAATTTATATTCTGCTTTAATACTGTAAAGAAAATGGAGAGCAATGCCTTTTTCAAATTAATTGTCTCTTAAATGTAGTTCTCAATTACAACAGATTTGAAGATAAAGACTACTATGCAGAAATTAATAAAGCTAACAATTGTTAAAGTTATCTTTATCTTAAGAGTAGGGCCATGTGAGAAGGGATCTTGTTAAAAACAGTCAGATCAAGTTCTTGCTTGTCTAAGGATTAGTCGTGTGACTGAGAACAGGTAACTTAATGTTTTACTTTTTCCTCATTGTTTTTAATGCCAAAAGATAAAAGTGCTAGTGCGTTTTATTTATTTGACTTTGCCTGAGGCTTTGAGACTAATAATAAGCAACAACGATGACAGATACTGTCAATCTATTTGATGAGGGGTCGTTTATCAAAGGAAGAAATGGTAAATAAAGAAACTAATGCAATTCCTTCAACAAACTCTAATCTGGTATTATTAATTAAATAAAATTATTTCTAAAAGCTGAATAAAAAAATGTACATCTGCAAATTAAATTGCAAAACAGGCTTTTCACAGAGGCCTGATCACAGGCCAAGCAAGATCAGGAGAAGGGTTAAGTGAAGCAGTGGGTTTTTTAATTTAAATATACTATTCCTCAAACAAACATAATAGTTGAGGATTGTTAAACACTTACTAAGAAAATCGGTGGTATCACATACCAGACTGGTAGTTTGGATGCAAAGAGCAGCCTGCAGCAGACTTTTCAAAAGCATGATCATAGCTTAGATATACATACATTCTTTCACTGGAAATTTACTTGAACAAAATGTTTCAAGCATATGAAGCAATACTCAAAATATGTCCTTTTTTAACTGGGCAAAAATAGCATTATTTTACAATAAATCAAAGTTTAAAATTATAAAAATTGAAATGTTTAAAATTATGTGAAATTAATCCTACCCATGAAATAGGTTACTTTCCTCACAGATTTTTCATGTCAGCCCTTTAATCAAAAGTAAATCTCTAAATAAGCACATTCAGAATCTCTAAATAGTGTAAACTGCAGTAACTGTGACATGAACCCCATACGTTAGTGAGATCCCAGTTCAGGCCTTTACCATTTTATATTCTTTTATATTTTTTCAGGGTTGCCAGACTTACTCCAAGAGAACAAGTAATTTTTCCTTAAAGTATGACAACTCCAGAAGCACAAAATCTCACAGCAGGAAAAACTGTTATTCATCTGTGCATGCTATAAACTCTTTCCTCCTCCAAAACTAACTCACATTTTGAAAAGCGCATTTGCCGTAATATTTTATTAGGATAACCTGAAATACTGCAGGAACTGGATTAGCTATTTGAATCCCTCAATTCAATGAAAGGATTATTCTACTTTATCTATCCATGAAATCATTATATGTTTAATCCAATTTAATGTCATGCAGTGTCTTGGCATTGTTCTAGCATGCTGAGAACTGCAAATGTTCAGGCTGGCAAAAGAACTGGGTGCTAATTCATTCCCTGCCAGTTCCCGTGTATTCCCTTTAAATCATTGGCTTGGTCCCTGGCTTTGGATATTTTCTGCAAAACAGCTTAACGGGATAATATCATCTCTTGACCTAAGCAGGGATTCAGCATGTTCTTCATACTCAGTAGCTAAATTTGCCATTGCACACTTGAAGATCTCTCAAAAGGAAGAACTGAGAGGGAACTGCCTGGGTTCTGACCTTTATTACACAGATGTTGGTCAAGTAAATTAAGGTTCAGACAGCACTTTTAGCAGAAGTCTTGTACTCCTACTGATCATTAAATAGATCTAGGCAACTCTCTACAGTAATAAATTTTGGATAACTATAAGGCATACTACGTGTCAATGTAATACCTTTTGGAAAATAATTCGTATCACATTCAGCAATAATATAATCAATGGTGTAAACCACATGTAATACAGCTAAAGAACAAACTGATCAGGACAAGCAAGCACTGGGCAGGAAAATCCAGTATTATTTAAGAGATCAGGGAATAAGAAAAGGAGGAGAAAAATGGTTAACAAAAGTTTTCTGGATGGACGGGAAAACTGTCTGTATCTTCCACACTCTTGAGTCTTACTTTCTTCCCATATATTTTGCTTGCAAATTATGCTATTTGAGCACTCAGCTGAATAAAAAATGAGTCCAAGGTTATCCACCCTTTATCAAAGGCACCTGTTTTTTGACCAGATTATAAGTGACTTAAGTCCTGTCTCATATTCAAGTCAAGATATCTGTTATTTATATTCAGTGGAGGTAGGACCTTGAAAGCCTAATTTAGATGTTTACATCATTTCTGAAACAGACCTGGATTTTCCATCACATTTAAATTTTCTTGTTTTATGTTGACTATGGTGCAAGGTTTAGGGTCTCCTCTCCACATGAACCACTTTCTGTAAGTGGTAGAGCCGATGGATATTTTGTGGAAGTTTAGTTTCTATTTGAAGAGATTTTATTTTCACAGAAATAAGCTATTTTCAGAAACAGGAAGAGAACACATTTGTCAGAAATATCCTGTCCCGTTTCTGATATATGACAATTTCATAAATACTTTTTATTGCATTGTCTTTTGGCCTTACAAACGTATTAATTCATGAAGTCTCACAACTTCTGCATAGCTTTATGAAATGCTACTGAATATTAAGCAACAGTTTTCACATGGTTTTACCTTATAAAACCATACAGAATTAACAGCACATTGCTTCATTTTGAATGAGTGTAGCAAGCAGGTCGAGGAAGGTCATCCTCCTCCTTTAGTCCCCTGGTGAGGCCACATCTGGAGTACTGTGCCCAGTTCTGGGCTCCCCAGTTCAAGAAGGACAGGGAACTGCTGGAGAGGGTACAGCAAAGGGCCACAAAGGTGATTAGGGGGCTGGAACATCTTTCTTACAAGGAAACGCTGAGGGACTTGGGTCTTTTTAGTATGGAGAAGCGAAGACTGAGGAGGGATCTCATCAATGCTTACAAATACTTAAAGGGAGGGTGCCAGGAGGAGGGGGCCAGTCTTTTTTCAGTGGTGCCCAATGATAGGACAAGAGGCAATGGGCACAAACTTGAAAATAGGAAGTTCCATCTAAACATGAGGAGGAACTTCTTTCCTTTGAGGGTGGCAGATCACTGGGACAGGCTGTCCAGAGAGGTGGTGGAGTCCCAGGTGCAAAACCCTAGCGTTTTAGAACATTTTTACAGTTCAGGTGCCTGTATATCTAATCCTGGATTACAATCCATTTGTTGGCAGGGTTTAAAGGACATATTTCAAGAACTTTTAGGTAGTCATCGTGGACTTCCTGTAAGCATCCCAGAGATATTCCATCTTATTAGGGAGGCGCCTAATGAAAGCTGCCATGTAAAGAGTTAAGCAGTCTTTGAAAACTGTTGACTATAGCTGTGATGTGTATCAGGCACTTGTGTACTTCAGATATTTAAGCCAACTGGATACCATCTACAGTTGTTTTGCATTCAAGTGGCTTTCATACTTTGAGGTTGGTTGTTTTGTTTTTGAAACATCTGGCCTTTGAATATACATTATTATCCCTCTTTGGAAATAAACCGTTAAAATGCAGGATAACTTTATCCACGGCAAAAATATATCGTAACTAGTAACAAACACTACACATCTGTCAAATCTGTGTACTGCTATCCTGCACTGTCTTGCTAGCTTGCTAGATCTGGTTATGTAAGTATCCTCTGTGATTCCTGGACCTTCCTGAATGGAAGCCTACTAAATTTAAATGTAAGAGGTTCTTAAATATTTAAATTTTAAGTAAATGTTTAAATCCTGGTGGCTTATCAGGATCTGTCCTTTCATCTCAGACTTCTGTCATGGTCTTAATAATTGACTCCACACTTGTTTATACAGGTTCTTCTTCCTGTGTTTTGACATCTTCTAACCCACTACTAAACCTGCTAGTAATTCAGGAAAACATATCAATTCTCCTGTCACTTTTTTCTGTGCTGATGTTATCTTGGCATTTCCTTTTCCATAGTCTCTTGCCAGAGTGTTCATTTGGTCTATGGCCTTTACTTGTACCCCTGACCACTGCACCTTCATTCAAGTGGTGGCAATGCAAGGACAAACAAGGAAAAGTTGTACAATTCTATTTTTTTTTATCAGTGCTGCCCTTGTAGCAGCAAGTGTAGGGAAAAATAAAAGGGGGGAGGAATTTGAAATACATATCTCTATATATCTATAGTTCACATTTTTATCAATTTCTTCAGCCACTAAATAATCTAAGTTCTTATCAGGCAACTTGGCAAAAGTACTATCTTGAAACACTGAAAAAATTAAAGACAAAGTAAAACATCATATGAGCTTAATTCATCACATAAAAGAACAAAAAATATCATCAATCATATTTCTGGACTGAATTGCATTAGTTTCCTCAATTCTGAGGGAATGAGAGCTATAATGAAGTAAATCATTCTAGTCATGCTAAACCAATATTAAAATAAAAAAGGAAAAAAGATTCTAAGTTTTGTTAAAGAATTCACATACATTATTTTATGGCCCATAGAGTTCTATATATTTTGTAGTATAGCTGGCACAAAAAGTCCACAGTTCAGAGTACCAGATTCTCTTACTAGCAAGAATAACAATAATAATAAAAATTCCCGAAGGAGAGTTTTATATTGTGCGAACTCTGACACAGTATCAGGATTCAAAACACCATGGGCTACGCCAGCCAGATGATCTGCATGAGATAATTAACTGCAGAGTTCACAGCTTTCACTAACCCCTGGGCAATGTCATGCAAACTGCTTCCAGGACCTGAGCTACCAGCTTTCTTCTGAACATGGCTGTCAGGGAGACCTACCAACATGTTCAGAACCCAAGCAGAAATCCACGCATGATCGTCATGTATGTGGTCTAGACTTACCCCAAATAGTCAGCAGCACTGAACTTTCCACCTGGATATTTTTTAACTCCAGACATGTATTGTTTAAAGTTTTTCATATATTTCATAACAAAGTAGTGGCACATCTCTTGAGATGTTTTGTTGCTAACACCTTCCTCATAAACTAGACACACATTTCACAGTTAAGGTTTTTTCCACTGTTTCCTAACTACAGATATACCAATATATTCCATGTAAAGAGTCATCAATTTCAAGGCATGATTTCAAATTAGACTAGACACATATTTCATAGCTTGCCATTAAAATACCCAGATATTTTGTAGAAGACTAAATCCCAAAGTCATACACCAGTGTGTTTCTCTCTTCTGCTAAGATACCTATTATATTTAAATTTCTTATTTCCTCCCTCCTTTTCCTACTAAGTGATTCATTGGTTTTCTGGTGATATTCCTACTGCTTTTCTGCTGAAATACAGCTAAATACTGACTAGTTTCAATCACAGGTATCTAACTCTAAGGGTATTAGAAGCAATGCACTATGGCAATTATACTTTTCACACTGAGATCTTAAACTGAGTTCAGGAACACAAAGGTATCCTAGGCTGAATAAAGAACCAGAATTTGGTAAAGACTTACTCTTCCCTTTGTGAGTGCTTTAATGAGTTTCCCAATTCCCTTTGCCCAACAGCCTTCAGGAATCACCTTTACTACATTCGAGATATAATCTAGATTTTTTGACTAGATTTACTAAAAGCAGCCTTTGAAATACGTTGTACAGAATGCAGCATGTCATATCCTACTGTATTAGATAAGATTATAAAGTAATATATTATAATTAAAATAAAATTATCTAATATGACACGACACGACACAACATGACATGATATGACATGACATGACGTATTATAGCAGGAGTGTGGCAAGCAGGTTGAGGAAGGTCATCCTACCCCTTTACTCTGCCCTGGTGAGGCCACAACTTGAGTACTGTGCCCAGTTCTGGGCTCCCCAGTTCAAGAAGGACAGGGAACTGCTGGAGAGGGTACAGCAAAGGGCCACAAAGGTGATTAGGGGGCTGGAACATCTTTCTTACAAGGAAACGCTGAGGGACTTGGGTCTTTTTAGTATGGAGAAGCGAAGACTGAGGAGGGATCTCATCAATGCTTACAAATACTTAAAGGGAGGGTGCCAGGAGGAGGGGGCCAGTCTTTTTTCAGTGGTGCCCAATGATAGGACAAGAGGCAATGGGCACAAACTTGAAAATAGGAAGTTCCATCTGAACATGAGGAGGAACTTCTTTCCTTTGAGGGTGGCAGATCACTGGGACAGGCTGTCCAGAGAGGTGGTGGAGTCTCTGAATCTGGAGACATTCCAAACCCACCTGGATGCCATCCTGTGCAACCTGCTCTAGGTGGACTTGCTCTGGCAGGAGGGTTGCACCAGATGATCTCCAGAGGTCCCTTCCAACCCCAGTGACTCTATGATTCTGTGATTCTATAACATTATGTCCTGGTTTGAGGTAAAACAGGATCAAGTTTCTGCTCAGTGGTTTTACTTTCCAACTAAGCCTAACTAACCGAACTTCCTGAAATTAACACCATATTGTTCAGAAACTGTTTGCTCCCAGAGTGATAAGACCTGATTGGTTGATGTCAAGGTACGCAGAGAGGCTCCTGCTTCTACTTATTGCTCTAACAACCAAGGGCAGCTCACTTTGTTTTGCACAAAGTTGGAGGTTCAGAAGTGGAAGAATGTAGAGGGGTCGCACCTGTGGGGAGGAGCGGACAGGACAGGTGACCCGAAACTGACCAACGGGGCATTCCACCCCATCTGCATCATGCTCAGTATAAAAGCTGAGGGATCAAAGGGGTCAGCCTCTTCAATCACCAGCATCTGAGGATGACTCCATCTGTTTGTCTGCCTTTGATCCTGATCCATGTGTTCCTCAATCCAGATCTGGAATCCAGTTCCCATCCATCCCTGAGTCCAGCCTGGGACTTCCCCAGTGCCTGCCAGTGACGTGATCATCATCCCAGGAGCTCAGTACTGGTTTTGTATATATTGCATATATATTTCATTATTTTCTTTTTACTTTATTATTAATATTTCATTAAAGTAGTTTAGTTTTTTCTAAACTCATAAGTCTCTTTCTCTCTCTTCCTCCTCTCCCTTCTGGGACAGCTGGGAAAGAGCATCTGTTGTCTGTTTCAGTGGCAAGTCTGGCCCAAACCATGACACATAACATAACATAACATAACATAACATAAC